>WNYG01000012.1:0-275969 GCA_021396235.1 Sporothrix pallida | reverse complement strand
CAACCCTGCGCCCCCCAACAACCCCGGGCCACCCCTTTGGCCAACCGTCTCTTTTTAAAAAAAAAAAAAAAACCAAAAAAAAAAAAAAAAAAAAAAAAAAAAAAAAAAAAAAAAAAAGAACACACCACTCGACACGTCCTGGTTTCCTTTTTTGTCAACTTTGATCAAGGGTGAACTACATTTTTTTATGTCCAGAACAGCCCTAGGATCTTGAAAAAGGCGCGTAACGGTGTCCCAGTGTCAATCGTGCCTAGAAACGGAGTGTAAAAGCGCGGCTAAAGCAGGTGGAGGGAGAATCGGCTGCCCAGACCATGAGATCGCCTGTTTTCTCCTCCATTTGTTGTAGTGCATCAGGCTGGCCAACGTTGTCCAGGCACATACTATGTGCGTAGTACGGAGGTACAAGACGAGATCTAATACCATTCTAGACTGCATGGTTTGATAGTTTTGGATCCTCGGTGAGGCTCTCGATAAAACCCGGAAAGAAAGGGGACAATATCAGAATTATGGTGCCATCGAGAGAGTGTCGGCTATGAAACAAGCGCTTCCACGCTCACACCTGTTTGTCGCTTGTTGGTATCGTCCTATCAGCAGTCTGTATTAATACATCGTACTTTTGTCAGTCTAGTTACCCCAAACTCCCGTGCAAATGCGTTCTTGGTGCCGTCGTCTCGGCGCCGTAAACCAATAATCTTGGCCGCCGACCATCCGGATGCCGATCACTGATCGTTGACCGTTGAAATTCGGCGACAAGGATGTCCATTATCTCGAGTGTGCGGTAATCGAGAGAATGGGCTGGGTGTGCATGTACGCGGTTGGTATATCGATATGTTTGGTCTATCAAGTTTAAAGGTTTTTATTTTATTTTATTATCTACGAAATTTCCATTGGCTTTTTATTTGTTTTGCATCAATTTATTTATCTCAATAAAAGAAATCATGGAGAAAACATAAATTATTTTTATACAATGCAAAGACACATTGATTTTCATGTGATTATTATTGTCGAAACTTTTTTCTCTCTCATCTCCATTACCTTTCATTCACCGAGAGGCCTCGTATGATTGTCCAGATTGCCTAGCTTAGATTGTCGATTATCAACGGACGATTCTGAGCGACGATTGTCGAGATTGTCGACTCCTGATTATCTCTTGCTATTTACGACCTGTGAGCGAAGCGCGATCAGGACAGCCGAGCTGGCCGGCTCCACTTACGTCGGCGGGAGATGTGACGATCCCTGGGAATATGTGCTCATACTGAATACCGCAAGTGTGGTCGCCGTCCAGTCTAGATCGTGGATTTTCTCCTTCCTACAGTCGTTTCCCTCTCGTCTGTCCTTCGTTTCTCCTCTTTTGCCTTTCATTCATCGCGGCTGTTTCCTCGCCGATGTTCATCATACCCATATTTGGTGCTCTATTACCCTATCGTATTCGTATCAATGCACATCTTCGTGCATCTTTGGACATATTTAGATTGCCGGGCATCAGTCTTTCCATCATCGACGTCTAATTCACAAACAGCTAGAGTGTCCGATGAGAGGATGAGAGACAGAGAGGATCGGAGCAAAAGGATCGAGACGAGACAGATCGCTCGCATGTGATGAGAGCAAACGTAACACAAAGTGATGCACAACGGTGAAGAACAGCAAAGGAAAAAGAAACGAAACTAGAAAAAGAAGAAAGGAAAAAAGGTAGAAATAATAAAGTTTCGGACATAGACACAAACACGGACAAGATGGTCCTCCCTTGATGGTCTTGATCTCCTGTAATTACAAGAACATCTTATGATGAGCACGCACGAGGTGCTCTATATTGTACCGTCGTACGTCGTCTGGATGTGGATCAATATTTTATAATTATTTTATAATTATTTTTATTTTTATTCATCTTTTTTATTCATTTTTAACTCAACACGATCTTCTCTATTTGTGCCCCATATTCGCCCCTTCGCGTTTGTTTTCTCACTTTACCCAAGTACCCTCTCGGGCTCCATTGATCTCCCTGCCCCGCGGCCTGTGCCACTTCGTCCCACCTTGCTGTCCCATTGACTTGAAATCCACATTCACCGTGCGTCGCCATCACTGTCAATGTCGACGTACCCAAACCCAGACACCCTGCCCCTTATTCCCATTTTTCTTCAGTGTCAAGACTCTCTCGACTCTGAAGCCGTGAAACGAGAGGCTAAATTACCAACAAACTCCACCAAGGATCGCCGAAGGTAACGGTGGCGTTTGGTCCCCGCCCTCTTATTTTGGGGCCTTTTGTCGGTTGATGGAGACTTTGCTGGAGCCTCTGGTTCGGAGCACAGGGCAATTGGCGCAGCTCCTTCCCTTTCGCTTGAGAGAGATTGTATCAAGTCTCTCCGAGAGGGAGAGAAGTTAAGTGGAGAGACGGAGAGACTTTTGTCGGTCTTGACAATGAAGGAAACATGTGCCGCGTGCAGATCTTTTTTGAGTACGACGTAATACTCCGGAGTATTGACACCCATAGTCCACAGTCCCATTATCCACCGAGCCACTGTCCATTGTTCACCAACGTCGCATTCACAGGTGGCACGAATGCACGAACCCGCATGCACTCGTAAACAGCAGACAGATCACACTTTTGACGAGCCCACATGCATACTGTGTACGAGCACAAAATAACGTGCATAACAAGCGCCACGCAGCGCTGAGACATTGATTTCTTGCCCAATCGGGAAACCAAGTCGTTTGCTTGCATAACTTGCTCTCCATGTCGAGAATGGGCCATTAAAGATTTGTTTACACCACTGTCACCAGCCCGCGGTAACCGCCAAAACAGCATCTACACCGACATTTCGGGATGCAAAACTCATGAAAAGGGAGAAAAATAAGCGTATAAACACTAAAGAAGAGTCACATTTTTTTTTTCAGCCGCAGAAACTTATGCACTGTCCAGCGCCACGTTGTAAATCTCCGTTGAAGATGGAATGTGTCTCTGCGAGGAAACATCGTGTTGGCATACGCGGAATATTGGATTAAAACGCCTGCTTCTTGAGCCTACCGAATGGCCCCCAAAGCGCCTCTCCCGTTCTGTAATAGGTTTTCTGATGTGTCTGTTTCTTTTACTGCATTATTTCCATGGTTTGGGGGCCAGGAGGTATTTCGAAGAAGACTTTCGTGCCGCCTCTCATTCTGTATTTCGTACTGGGGGTCTATTTTCATCTACTGTGTGCTGTGTATATTCAAGATACTCAGCCCCCAAACCTCGTGTTGAACGCCACCTGCAACTACTGCAAGTTAAACGACTCGGGCGAGAGAGCCACGGATTTTCTTTTCATCAATCAACATCCAGGACGTTCATCATTGCGCCGTCTGGACCCGCCTTGCCCTTCGTTTCTATTAGGTGCATTTGGTGGATGCAGTGGATGGAGATGGTGCAAATCAATGGGGCAGCAAAATCCATTCCTTTCCATCTTTTTCGTACGAGTGCGTCGTGCGCCGTCCTTTTTCATCTTTTCACACCCTTTCGTGCATCCTTACGAGACGGAATCGCGGTGCCGGTGAAGCGATGGAGCTGGATGGAGCCGCGCTATTCGGGTTTGGATAAGCTGGCAGGCTGGGCGGTGGAATCGGGTTTGATATTTATGGGAATAGATGGGAAATTTTGTAGAAATCCAAGGAGACCGAAAAAGCAAAGGAAATGAAGGATTTAAAATCGACAAGCAGAAAGAATAAGAAGCACAGAAAAAGCGGAGTTTGACAAGAAGCCGGTATCACATTGTGAATTAGCAAAGCTGGAGGTTGGATATGAGAAGCATTATGAGAAACACGCACACTCTTTTCGGGTTATGACGCCTCAAAATCGGGTTTTCAGGGGAAAGATAGGAACACACCGACGCGGAATTGAAGGAGAGCTGTTCCGTGGTCTAGGATACGAGTTGAACTGGAGGGTCCTGCATCTCGAATCCCTCAAGAGTACGGCCCCAACGACGGCCTGTGAAAACAGACACTGAACGAATACGTCGTACATTTGCATCCGCCAGCCACTCGTAATCTATTTCTCCCCCTCTGATCGACCCAGGACGGCGGTGTCGGTATTGGCAGCGGGCTGATTTGTGCAATGGACAGTGGGTGAGGATACCGGAAGGATGTAACCCTGTGCCGTCGACGGGCGTGTGAAGAGTGAGATGACCAACTGGTTGGCTTTTGAAAAATAAAAAGTTGGTCGGCAAATCAACACTGTTGTCAGCGGCACTCCATCTTCACCGTCTTTCATTATCTCTCATCCTATCTCACAAGTCTCAACGCCTCCATGGATCTCGCACTCACCTGCCTAATTTACCTCTTCTCATCCATCCCGAATCTTGAGAGCTGAAGTGTTCGTCGAGCACACTAAATGCAGCCACTTTGCACCAACACAAGCCAGCATAAGCCACCATGATCCTTCCTTGAGCAGTCGTTAGGAAGGCAGTGGAAAGCCCGCCTGCTCTTTCCTCTTTTGCACAAGGGTCTTCGTCGAGCCATCGTGCCTTCCTTACTGCTCAATAAACTTCCGCCTCGCTAAAGTGCAGTTGCGAAGGGCATTTCCGGTGTGCTCCTTCCTCCACTCGAGACTCACGACTCAATACTCACCAAATCCAGTCAAGCCTGGTCCTCTGGTCCATCCTTCCTTCCTCGCCCCAGCCCAATAGCCCCAGTGATCGCCGTGCAACCCTAAAACTGCAGCAAGCCTGCAGCAGATCCCTCACCCTTCCCTCTCCTTCCTCAGTATGCCGTACTAGTTGCGACCTTTACTTGAATTTATGGGTTCCTAAGGTTTGGGGGGTCTCTTCCCTGTCGAAGAGCCCAATGGCGCGAGCCTGGCTCGCCTGTCTCCTTCCCTCCCGTCTTCTCCCCTTCCCGAGCCTCCCTCCTTCCTCGCCTTTTTTTTTTTGGTCTTGGCTGTCGGGTGGGGAATGATCTACCCGACGTGGTCTTGTTTTCTTGGTCGGCAAGCCAAAAAACCAGACACTGAAGACGACCAAACCAAAATACAAGGACAGCAGCAAATGGAGGCTGACAGACTGGCCGCCTCGCAAACCGTTGAACTTGGTCGAATGCATCACCATTCCGCGATAGACTTTCCTCTTTCGAGCATCGCCGCTTGGGCTGCTGCTTGTTGGCTGCGAGTTTCGCATCATGAGTTCTTTTTGAGGCCACCAAAAGACACCAAAAGATACCAAGAGACCTTTCTGCCCCTGACCAACTGGCGATCACTGGCGATTGACTGTTATGAATCAGGAAAAGAGGCGAAAAGAGGCAACGCAGACCCCATCCTTCGTTCTTTTTCTGATGCTTGATGATGCATTCGCCCAAATGCATGCACTCATCCTGCAACGCAACTCGTCTGAATACGACGCTCAACGGTCGCTCTCTTGGCCCTCTGGCCTTTCGATTCAGTCCTCTCTCGAGTCTCTCGAGTCTCTTTCGGAGTTTTGCATGCCACGGACTTTTCTCGACGGACGTGCTCCTTTGACGGCTGTCAACTTCCTATGATCGACGACCCCTCTCATTTTCGCATTTTCTCGCCCAGGGAACCAGGGAAAGGAATACCGGCAATGCACGTCGCGCCTTCCGGCCCCGACTTTTTGTCTTTATTTGTCTTTTTCTTGCCTCTTCTTACCATCTCTTGACCTTCATGTCCTTTTCTTTTGCCCCCTGAATACCCTGTCGTCGTATCTGCACCAATATCGTTCATCCATTGCCATCCCATTGCTGTCCGCTGCCATCTGATTGCCATTCTGGTCATTTGGCAGCCCTGCGACTTGTCCTGTGATGCTTTCGTGCATCGTTTTCCGATATTGTCGTTATGCATACTGGCATACAGAGCTCCTGCGCCTTTGCACTCTAAACAGTGAACAGCATACCGGATCTGGAACTATCGGCCGCCGTTCTATTAGACCGGTTGTCCCTCGTGTCCGACGATCCGGACTATCACTTTCTCTTTTCTCTTCCTCTTCGGTCGCCTCTTGCGAGATGTCAAGCTTGCACACCATCTCGCCCTTTCTCCCCGAACCGAGCGAACCTTCTTTTCTGTTTTGTCAACTCGACATCCCGAAACAACATGTCAACAAAAAATACGAGCAGCGCGGTTGATGAACCGACTTTTGATAGACGTCTTTCTGTCGGAGCTTTGCTCCGGGCTCCGGACTAACAAACATTTGGCTCAATTTCTCTCGGAGTCTGAATCGAACGAGGCTCTGCTCTTACGCAATTCTTGATAGCGCACGCCGTTTGCGGCTCCTAAAAAAACAAACGACGCCGCGACTATTGGTTTTTTTGTGGATAGGAAAATCACCACAAGAAACACACAAAAGTAAGGCGCCGGCTCGCCAAAATTGACCAAAATCATTGGCCAAAGAACGAAAACATGCTGAGGTAGCCTTATGGGGCTCGAGACATGTCTAACACCCTGCAAAGAGAGGAGAAGAAACGCAGAAGTGGATCATCAAGCCACTGATCTCTGGCGGCGCATCTCCTCGGAACGGCTCTCCAAGCGACCTAGACGATGCAAGATGCGGTCCTCTAAAAAACCGCCAAAGCCGAAAATCGACACGTCAAGTGGAATAAACAGAAAATATGAACAGAACAGGACAGGACAGGACAGGACGAAAAGACACAAAACAGATCACGCTTCGAGGCCAGCCTCGCACGATGTCCCAACATACGACGTTCGCTTTAGAGTCAACAGTCGTGAAGGTTGAATAAGGCTTTCCAAAGCACAAGGTCTAGAGCCTTGGGTCTAGACCCATCTCCATAGGGCTCATGGGCGCGTCTGGCCAAGACGCTTATGGACTTTCGACTTTTTCGACTTCTGTGCATCGAGACGGCGAACCATCTACAAGAGCACATACTTATGGCATGTCTGCATGTCTATCAAAGGGCGAGATCACTCACAAAGGCACGACACGATGTGGGACATTGGCCGTGTCATTTCTCACTTTTGCTTCATTTTTGTCCCCTTTTGTCCATTTTGATTACCCGGACGTTTCTTTTCTTTCATTTCTTTGCTTTTTACTCTTGCGTTTCGACCTTTGCCTCCCTGCATTTCTTTTGACCCTTGCGACGGATTGCGTACTTTCTAATGAATTGCCTGCCGCGACTCGACTCGCGTCTTCTTCAAGGGATACCGGACACACATCACATATCAACATATTAAGTACGCACTGCCCGTTATTTTGACCATTCTGACCACTCAGGGATGCAGGCGAACCAACAGCTCCTGATATCTGACCAACAGCACAACACCACAACCAACAGCCATGCCAACACACAAATATGCACCCCAACTCGATGCACGGTCGGGGTATTTCCCCATTTGCAAGCTGCATCATACTGCACATCCACGCA
Source organism: Sporothrix pallida (assembly GCA_021396235.1). Taxonomy (NCBI): domain Eukaryota; kingdom Fungi; phylum Ascomycota; class Sordariomycetes; order Ophiostomatales; family Ophiostomataceae; genus Sporothrix; species Sporothrix pallida. The sequence continues at coordinate 268,619 of WNYG01000012.1, read as the reverse complement.
CCGTCGGGATACAACCACGAAATATTTAAGGGTTGGGTGTGTGAAGAATAACTGAAAGGTGATGGAGCGTTGTAAAATGCGATTTACGAAGCGACTTTCCGCTAGCCGTGTGTCAGCAGTAAAGAGGAAAAGAGAAGGAAACAGGAAGAAACTCACGGCGTACAATCTACGACGCATTCGACGTTCTTTGATCGTTGACGATGTGAGCAATTCCCGGGATATCTGATTTTTGTGGCGGTTTCTTTCCCCAGTCTTGGGACGTCTTGGTGTTTGGATCGCTTCGAAAATCATGCCACCCGGCTGGGGCTAGTGCACAGTCTACTTTTCCATTCATCGACTCGATGCTTTTATTTTAAAGGGAAAATAAAAGAAAAAGAAAAGAAAGTCAAGCAGGGCATCCAGCCCCACGATAATGCAGACGCAGACTCCCTCGTTGATGAGGGGTGTGTTTTGGGTCTGTTGTTCTGGCCTGGCCTTTTTCGAGGGCACATGAGCCAACTCTTCTGCACGTTCCCCCACCTAAACATGCTTCCTTTTTGTTATTTTTGCTGGGATTTGTTATTGTCTTTTTTACAAAATGATACTTGTGGGCTTTTATCGGGGTTTGGGGCTTTTGACATCGCATGCAAGCCTCTTTTCTGGGCACTGCAACGCCTCTCATCACCTGGACGGAAAACACAGAGAGAATACTCCGTACGTCGTGGATGACTGTGCATTCTTCAATGAAAAAGCGGCTGAATGAGGATGGAGGCGGTGAGGTGACGGCTACAGTTACAGCGCTCCGCTGTGATGTCGCCTGTGAAAACACGGAGTGCCTGACTCTTTGACTGTATCAATATCGTGGCCACTTATTCACACAAGTACAAAGCGTAAGGAGTAGTAATTAATACGTCGTAGTTGCAGTCACGATTCCCCACGCTGGTGACAATAAAAGAGCACAGATGCCTGCCAAGATGAGTTTAAAAATGAGTTGAAAAGAGTTTACGAGTTAAAAATAACAAAAAGACAGGGCGACAGGAGAAACAAATAATGTCGCCTTTTCTCGTTTCTGCCCTGGGAGGACTGCGCTTTGATCTTTGACGAGACCGGACTGCCATGAAACGTTTGGCTTCAAACCTGAGAGACAAGCGATGGCAATGCAAAAATACGTGCGACGTAGGGAATAGGACTCCAGAAATAAGGTGTCATCGCAAGGGCCTCAAGCACCAAAACAAGGGCAGGGGATCCTTTCCAAACCTTAACAAAAGCTTGATATACGGCGTGCGAAATTATGAGCACGGGTGTTATGTTTATGAGAGGTAATTACGACGTGTTTATTTGAATAGTTTTTATTTGGATATTTTTAATTGTAAGGCAAGCCTAGAATGTAAACAAACGATATTTTGTTTATGATAGACTGCTCTTTTCAAGATTGACCATATTGACAACCTCATATAGCATAGACAAAAACAAATGTTGTGATCTCGTAGATCTTTCTCCCGCATCAATTCCACCTCTCCCCCTTGTAAACTCAGTCGCCTTACCACACATCTTCCTTATCCACAGCATGGAGTAGCACCTAATCGTCCATGAGCGTCTTGCCCTCCTTGCCGTTGTCCTTCTTGCCGTGATTACCGTGATTACCGAACAGGTTGTCCACCACAGCAAACACATCGTCCTCGTCGTCGGCATCCTCGTCCAGATCCTGTGAGAGGGCGATGGGCTCGATCGGCTTGATGTTGGCAGTAACCGCCACAGGAGCCGCTGTAGAGTGCAGCTTGGACGGCACCATGGCCGGCATGGAAGCTTCAGGCTCAGCCGTAAACTGCTTCATGATGAGAGGCACCACCGGCGGCGGCGGTCGAGGGATGTGGTTCTTGAGTCCCTGGGGGAGATCTTGCGCGGTCTCGGTGGGTGGAACGGAAGCATGACCAGCCGTAGTCGTAGTCGTCTTGAGAGACATGCCCTTCATCATCTTGTCCACCACCGCATCTTGATCATCATCGTCGTCGTCGTCCCGCTTGATCACAATCGGCTCGGGCATCTTCTCGTCCTGGCTGTCTTCGCTGGTTGTCGACAGAATATCCTCCTCCATCTCGGCCCACGGGAATGAGCTTTTTGCTAGGTCGGCAGCGCCTTCTTTGCCGGCCTTGGACTGCTTCAGCTGGCGGAGCAGCTTGGCCTGTTGATGGCTTTGCTGGGCCGCCTGCCGGCCTCCAATGCGTGTCGTCAAGAAATCGTAGTCGAAACCGTCCCAGTCGTTATCGTTATCGTTGTCTTCGTTGGCATTGTCTTCGGGCTTGGTGGATGCCACGAGATCAATGACGACGTCGCCCTCGGACTTGCCAGGCGGAAGCGCCCACATTGGCTCGAACTCGCCAGCCTCGGCGTCGCCGCCGTCTTCCTCCTCCTCCTGGGATCCATCGTAGGACGAGATGTCGAGTGGAACGCCATAGTGCGTAGGTACCCCGTTCAGCATGCGGTACTCCATGGCGGCAAGCTCAGAAGGTGTCAGAAAGTAGTCTTGGTAGGCCTTCTTCTCTGTCTTCTTCGCTTCTCCTGCTCCCTTCCCGTTCTGCTTGGCCCCAGTCTTGCCGTCAGCCTTATCGCCGCCTCCCTCACTCTCAGCAGCACGAACATCGTTGATGGCTGTTGCAATGTTGCAAATTTCGTGCGAGAAGATCCAGGGGAAGCTTATGAGAGGTGCAATCCGGTGCGAGAACCCTCTCAGAGGAGCTCCCTCCTTCAGCCCCTTTGCGCCCTTGACCTTGGTCTTGGCCAGGACAAACTTGTGAAGCGCAATGCGAACCTCCTCGGACGTCACCTTGTACATGGCCGCAATAAACGGCCCCAGCTTGGTGATATCCTGCGTACCGCCAGCTTCGCGGATGCACACGCGACGGAACCGGCCCGTGATCACTCGGGACACGCGGGCCAGGTCCTCGGCAACCTTGTAGTCAGTGCCGACGCGCGGCTTGGTCATCGCGAACCCAGACCACATCTCAAACTCGCTGTCAATTTCCTTTTGCGCCATCGCCCGCCGCAGCGCCAGGTCGTAGTGCGTCTTGATGCGCCGGACTTTGCGCATGAGCTCCACGTCTAGGTCGGGGTAATGCTCGAGAATGCGCGCGTCAAAGGGCTTGTCGTATGCCGGTGCAAACGTCTCGACCTGTACCTCGTCGTAGATGCGACCGACTGCCGTCTTGGAGTGGTAGTATGTCCTATTCGACCGGTTTTTCATCCAATGAGGCCACTCCTTGATCGAAAGGCGAGCCGGCATGAGCGCCGGAACGCCTGTTTTGGCATAGTCGACGGCTTGCGAGTGCAGTTGGGCGAGCTCGAGGCACCGGGGGTTCATGGCACTGCCCTCGAGCTGATCGGCAGAGGCCCGGTGCGCCATGGCAATGGTTGGCAGCGTGTCGTGCTTCATGTGCTTCACAAAGAAAGAAATCAAGTGGCGCGGCGTGACCTCATCGACGTCCGGCTCCCGTGTGGCGTCGTAATTCATTGCATCGTAGTTCCAGTATTCAGGAGGCGGCAGGAGCCGCTCGTCCCAAAAGACAAAGTAGTCGTCACCATCAAGATCGCCACCAGAGCACATGCTGGGGATATCACGGTCACCGGTTCTAGGGAAGACAACCACGTCTCGGAGGTGGTGCAGGGCCGGAACATCAACAGCTTCCACAATGCGTAGATCTCCAGGATGAAGAGATGGGTTGCGGCCTACAAGGCAAATGCCAGTGACAACTCGGTACTTCTGAGAACCTTTGGCAGCTCCGTAGGTGCGGCCAGTGCCACGAGTCAGAATGTTGACGCCGCCCTGGGTCTTGGTCGTGACATCTGGAATTTGTAGGAAAATCTGGGGTAGGCTCGGATGCTCGTCCCCTTCTCTCTTCTGGGTATGGCCGCGCAAAGTATCCGTTTCATCGACACATCCCAGCACAAATGCACTCTTCTCGACGGTGATACGGGCTTTCTCCTTGAGGAATTTGAGTGTCCACGAGCGCCAGAGCTGCAGCATAGCCCAAACAAACGGCTCGTCCGAGTCCAGGAAGCCGGCTTTGACCATGTCGGCAATCACGGGTGTGATGTGGTTCTGGTCGACGCGCGCCATCAGCTGGTCGACGGCCTTCCGAGGATCTTTCATGACGGCATCAAGACCTGCCAGTTCCTCGTGGAGCAGGTCTAGGAAGACGGATGGCTGCACGCCAAGTGTTGACAAAAGTATAATGGTCTGCTGGTTGAGAGTCGCCGTGGCCGTTTCGGAGCAGCGGACAATTTCGAGGATGTTGGCATTGTCCAGTGTCGGGAACTTCTCCTGCGACGGCCGGATCTGCACGACCTGGCCGGGCGGCACATCAGGCCAGACCACGAGGATGCCCTTGCAGCCTCCCATGCGGAACTGCACGGCCGAGGGCACGTCGTCGACACGGAGATGGCTGGCAATGACACGAGCCCACCACTTGGAGATCTTGCCAACGCCATCCGTGAAGCAAAACTTGCCATTCTCGACGTCGGCGATACGCTGAACGGTCGTTGGAACACCAAACGTGGGCACAGGCCGGGTGGTCGAGAGACACTGACCAAGCCGGGCAGCGTATTTGGCGACTGTCTTGATGCTGCTGAAGTCGCCCATCCAGTCACGAATGTCCTGACACGAAACAAGCTCAGTGGGAGCAAAGAAGTAGGCACCGTTCTCACGCAACTGCGAGTTTCCGAAAGCGAGAAACTCAAAGTGGCGACCACCGACACGGATACCGTTCTTGAGCGCCCGGAAGGCACGCATGAAGCATTCATCCGTCCGCCGGCTGTCACGGCCACCGTTCAGCGGCCCAAGGACAAGCTCGTCCGTAAACTGGACACGGAGAAAACGGTCGTGGTGCTCGCGAAAGTGACGCAAAACGCGGTTGCCAGCCTCAAGAGAGGGTGTAGCATAGGCAATTGTTGTCGGCGTCACAATGGCCTTGCGGATGTAGACAGCACGGTCTTTGTCGAGCGACGCATCTGCAGGCGACTTGCGCCAGTAGGATGCGGCACGGGGGTCGCGGAAAATGCTGTGAGGCTGGTAGATCCGCTTGCCGCGTTCGGCAACGTACTCGAGCATCCGTGTGGCACGGTCGGGTGTCAGTGCAGCCAGGCTCTCGAGAAAAACAACATCGAGCGTGCTCTCATTCAGGATGTTGCGCGAGATACACACTTCGAGCTGGTAGGCTACTTCAAAGGAGAGACGACGAGACAGGTGATGGATGTTGCTGGTAGCAGTCGATGTTAGTCCACCCCCGGCAGTATTGTCCGATTGTATGCAATCCCACATGTTGCGGTCGTCGCGTTTTAGAAACTTGAATTCAGGGCAGGGCTTGGCACGGAGATCGTAGTCGCGCAGATAGCCCGCAATATCCTGCCAGTCGCCCACCGTGGACGGATCGAACCCAAGACGGAACACAGTCCACCGGCCAAGGTCCACGGCCTGATTCTTTGGGAAGACGCCGTTCAGCGAAACATGGGACTCACGAGCCGCGCGCTGGTTCACGGTGAGATACGCCATCCTGACCCATTCCTCCATGTTGTTCCAGGTGATACTGTCTTTGCTGTGAGACTTGCTCGGATCCGGGGTGAGTCGCCAGTACTCGGGCGGCGAGTCAAGTGCGATGATGACACAGAGACGCCCGCCGCGGAACTCTTGCTCCCAAATGCCCTTGATCCAGGAGAAGCGGATATCGGCGCGGTATTGGTACTTGATGCGGTGAGGAGTCGGGGGAGGGGAGGGGCTGTCGGAATCGTTATTGTCCTGAGGCGGCTCCTCGAGAAAGCGTGTCACAAAAATAGTCAGCTCGCGCCGTTTAAAGTGAGCACGGAGCTTGATCTGCACGTCGTTTCCATTGTGCTCAACCTCGTCCATAACCATCATAGTGCGCTTCTGCCGCATAAATCCCTGGCCCATCATGGCCAGATCGATCTCTCTGATCTCCGGAATCCAGTGCTTAAGCGGTGTATTGACGGACCCCTCGTATTCCAGGCGGAAGCAGTTACCTTCGACGCGGACCGAAACCAGGGGATGACGCTCCGGTGCTGTTTCATCTTCCAGCTCGAGACGCCAGGAATTGTCGTACCAGTAGTCGTACTCCGGCGGCTCCAGGCGAACACGGGCACCTCCCGTCCGCTTGCCCCAGCTGTCCTCCAGGATATCAATGGACTTGATGGAGAACGGCAAAAGAGACTTGTAGATATCAAAAGTTGTGGTCTGTGGCGGCAGGTTGCCGAAAGCGATCGTCATGCATACATACCCGCGACCAAGCCACTTTGGCTTGAGAGGCGTCTTGTTCTCGGCTCCGGGCGGAGCAATCACTTCGGGGCTCCACGCGGGTTTGTCTTTGTCTTTGCCTTTGCCACCACCGGCCTTGGCAGCTCTCGTTCCTCCCGCCATAGTGGGAGGTGAATTGTCCAAAGACAGAAACTGTGATACGAGGACTGGTTAGCTTGCAGACAGGAAGGAGAGTCTCAGGTGAGAAGCTGTATCGTCGAAGGCGTACCGGTATATCACGAGATGGGCAAAGGCCTGCGCTCATCGGGCAAGGCGTGAATTGAGATTGTGGTCAGATTTTGGATTGAAGATGAGAAGAGAATAAAATTGCCCAAAAAGATGAATTGTGCAAAAGAGGGTGATTGAGACGAGTCTATGCTCGGTCAGACAAGTGCTGTTTACCTCGTCACTCGTGACGGTGGCTCACCAAGGTATGACAATGTGACGTTTGTTGTGACAAGGGAAGAGAGAGAGGGGGAGAGGAGGGGATGGGAGACAGAGTGATTTGTTTATGAAAATACTGTTTGCAATGGAAGCGGCTGCCTGAGGATGAATTGGGAAGGAGCAAACGAGGACGGGTCCGATGACGAAGGGCTCAATAAGATCAAAAAGGGAAGGAACGACTGGGAGTCGTTCGTTAAAATCCGAGGAAGGTGCGACTGTGTCACATCTCTATCAGATGGGCTTTAGACTCTGGTTAAAATTTCGTCAATCCTACCATGAGTACAATCTCAAAATTGATATTGATAATCAAGCCGTTGATAGAAAGGAGGTGATAGAAAGATGGTGCATGGTTGTATTTGGTTTATTTACATTGTGTTGTCTCGAAGCGTTGCACTTGTGACATGACGTCAATTTGTGAGCAAAAAGTCGAGTTGATCAATGGAAAGTACAAACTAAAGCAATTAATTAAAGACTACAGATATATAAGCCGAAAGCGACTGATGCAAGAATAAATTCCAATGAAAAGATGCGATGGGAAAGTATACAAAAACTGAAGTAAACAAAAACTGATACAAAAGTAACAGCTCACCTGACTAAGCCTATGTGATGCATTGTCAAATATGAAGGGAAAGGAAAAAGCAACGCTGTGCAAGCGCGACATATGGAGGAAAACATGACATTATGCAAGAAAATAAATGCTCGAAAAATTCACCACTTTTTTTCTCCTCGTCTTTCTCCAAAGACGTTGGTTGTCCACTCCTGATTGATGCATGTTTAATCATGACTTGGTTGCCCAAATGCAATATAAACAAAAACGAAAAAAGACAGCAGAATGTGAAGAAATGTGACATATGGCAGTGAGAATAAGAAAAATGCAAACTCGCAAACACTATTGGTGGCTTAATCCCGGTCACCTTCTACCCAGCTCCGTTACTCTTCTCACACTCTGCCTCGCATCACGACTGCGTCTGTGCAAGATATTGACGGTCAAAGATCTTGCCGGGATTCCTATTTTGTTAGTCGACCGACATTCAGAGGAGAAAATGCGCAATGAACGAAACTCACAAAATCCAGTGCGGGTCCAGAGCCGCTTTAATGGCTTTCATGACACCCAGCGTCGCAGGCCCGACCTCGAGCAGCAACGAGTCCTTCTTTCCCCAGCCGATAGAGTGCTCGCCTGTGCAGGTGCCCTCCATATCCAGAGCGCGCTTTACCATGTTCTTGACGCAGGCTTCAACCTTGGCACGCTCGCCCACATCGGCACGGTTGTAAATAATGCTCTCATGGAAGTTACCGTCGCCAATGTGGCCCAAGATGCTGGCAAACAGGCCCAGATCGTCCATTTCCTTTTTGCTGACCTCAATGATGTCGGCCAGCCGACTGAACGGAACGGCGACGTCGGTGCTCCAGACCTCTTCGCCAGCTTTGCGCAGCGCCAGCATCGACCAGAGTGACTCCTTGCGGGCCGACCACAACAGCTTCTGTTCACGGGCGTCCTTGGCGAACTCGAAATTAGAGCCGCGGTTGCGAGCCGTGATTTTGGACACGTTTTGAATGTTCTCGCGCACACTGGCCTTGGTGCCGGCAAACTTGAAGAAAAGCGTGGGCATTTCTTGCCAGACACGAGGAGCAGTAGCACCGCCCAAGTTGACAACGCGCATCTGTACCTCGTCCATGATTTCCATAGCCGCCACAGGGATGCCAGTCTGCATGACCTCGGCGGCTGCAGAGGCGGCATCACGGATGGTTGGGAAGGTGACAACAGCCACAGACAGCTCCTCGGGAACGACAGTCAGCTTCAGCGTGGCCTCGGTCACAAGGCCCAAAGTTCCCTCGGAACCAACAAAGAGGCTGTTGAGGTTGTAGCCAGCGGATGACTTGCGTGGTCGGCGACGTGTCTTAATAATGGTACCATCAGCGAGAACAACAGTCAGGTTGATGACCCAGTCCTTCATGGTGCCGTACTTGACCGCATTCGTGCCGGAACAATTTGTACCAATCATACCACCAATCTTTGCGCTCGGGCCGGGGTCGATGGGGAAGAAGAGACCGCTTTTCATCTTGGCAAGCTGGTCGTTGAGGTCCTGCCATCCGATGCTGGGCTGCACCACGATGTCCATGTCGTCCTTGTTGAACTGAATAATTTTGTCCATGTACGCAAAATCAACGCTGATGCCACCGTAGGGAGCAGAGAAGTTTCCTTCGAGACTGGTGCCGCCGGAATACGGAATCACAGGCACACGGTGGGCATGGCAGATGCGAACGATGACTGACACCTGCTCAGTGGACCGTGGATAGGCCACGGCCACAGGCAGGCCTTCGGGATTTGTGCTGGACCACTCCGAGTAGCCATGGGCAAGAAGATCTTCGGGGTCGGTGGAGATGATGTCGTCGGAATTATCAAAGCCGGCCTTTTGAATCTCTCTCCGAATCTCGTCGATCGCAACCTCCATTCCCCGCATATTGGCGTATCGCGGGGCAGTCGTCTGTTGACTGTCGAGGCGCATACCTGGCCAGCCGCCAAAATAGACAGCCGCAAGACCCCATCCAGCCAGACCGGCAACAGCCACGGCGGCAAAAGCCCGCTGCCCTGTCCACCATGAAGCCGGAAGGGCTGCTGTTGCTGAAGAAGCGGCTGTTGATTTCGCCGATGATGGGCTTGAAGGTTGGCGGCGCGGGGCAAATGCAGAGAATGCGCGCTGCTGTGATGTCGATGATGCTGGTCCTCGTGAATTCCTCGTTGCAGCCTTTGCTATCGATGACGATGTTGATCTACTACAATGGCGGGCGACTGGGGCAGCCGCCCTGCTGAGGATGGACGAAGCCATCACCTGAATGCCGTTGGTATTCGAGCAGCTGTTGCTCCTATTTTTTCTGCCTGACTGTGCTGCAATATGTTGGGCCTGGAATAAATAAAGTACTAGAGGCAGAAAGAACGAGACACGGCTTGCCTTATATGCCTTCTCGGTGTCGATTTCGGTTTACCCTTTTTGTCTTTCGAAACGGCGCTGTGCCGTGTGGAACGACCAACAGTGATCGACGAGGTCCTCGGATACAAGCGTCTTTGCAGTGTACAAGATGGAAGAGGGGTCCGTTTTTCGTGCTCGGCATACAGGAAATAACGGCAGCGAAGCTAAAAATTGTTGATTGTCCCGAAGGGTTGGGGGTTGGTGGTGATGACGGCGTTTCTTCGTGCTTGCTATGGTGACTCTGTTGTATGTTCCTGGTTTCTTTTCTGGTCTTTTCCTCTTTCTGGGAATGTCTTTTGTTTATCTTTTTAAAAGAGTTGTCAAAACTGCTTGTTTTCGGGGCCTCGTTGTATTGTCCACCGAGACAAAGGTAGACTAATACACCTAGAAAGTGAAGGGGCAAGCGTCTCCCTCCCTCTGGGTGTCGTCGAGGTGTGGGTTTTGGATGTGGGAAACAGAGTGGGAAAGAGGGGAACAGCGCACTTATGGCGTCTTTGTCAGGCTCTTAGTCTTCATTAAAGACCCTCCCCCAGAATTGGCCTCTTGTCTTGCGCAGGCTTCCCCAGACAACTAAAATTGGTCAGGTCGTTTTAGTTCGGACATGGTTGACACTAGGTGCCGAGATGCTGTTTTCAGTAGTCGGGGATCCCTTCACTTCGACTTACTCGCGTGCCAAAGTTCTCGAATCTCTACCGAGCTGTTTGCTGTCGATTTAAGCTCGGCAAAGAAGATTATGGGGAGGGGAAAGTTGACGTAGTTTGGTATCAGGATATTCTAGAGCGAGCTGTTGGCGCAAGACAAGGCGTGTAAGTGAAAGTCCGGTGTCGGGGCGGGATATGATGAGATGAGAGCGAGGCACGATATGGAGATGGCAACGAGTGTATGCAGTGGGCATGGACAGAAGGGAAGGAAATAAAAGAAAAGAAGAAGAACAAGAAGAAATAGGTTAATAATGAAAGGGAAATAAGACTAGTTTGAAGTTGAGAGATAGCTTGACCGGATAGGGAGGAGAGCCAAAAGAGAAAAGGCGCAAACTATGCGCTTATATAGGAGTAGACTGCCCATGTGCCTGTTTTTCTTACCCCCTTCGCTGTCGTTCTCACGCGGCAGAACATGTATTCCTTTTCTTTCCTTTAACCTTCCGTCGTATTTTTTTACCTGCTTGTTAACAGTTAGCCCTTGTAAAGAAGAGGGGCGCATACTTTGTGTAGCAGTTTGGTGAAAGAGGACTTGTGCGGCTAGGTACAGAGGGCTATGAGACTGGAGGACTTACACGATCGAGGGTATCTGAGGGGAGCACGTTTTTAAAACGCAGCTCGACGGAGAAATAAAAAGTAAAACGGGAACGAGTCAGCAGGTTGCTGGCCCAGACACGGAAGATCCTTTCAGCACAAGGCTAACAGCGGCAGACGGACGGGAGAGATGATATAGGAAGGGAGTGAAAATAAACGAGCAAGAAAAAGGCCGAAGAAGGGGGCAATGAGAGGAGAAGACGATCAGAAAAGACACATGGACCTATCCAGGAAGCTGGAAGAGAGAAGGAGGCGGAGCGAAGCCCAGGTCCAGACCTAGACCCAGGTCCAGAGGCGCAAAACAAACCTTCGTTGGGTACAAGCACGGTTTGGGGGCGGTATGAATCGGGTGTTGTTCTTGATGGCAGCTAAAAGGACGCATGTGAGGATGCAATATCTCTGGGAGAAGAGGAAAAGAAAGAGGAAGCATTGATGAGGTTACAGTGGGCTTTGGAGAAGTTGCCTTTTCGAGATCCGTATCATGCGGGTTGGTCCTTCCATATTTGCCCAAGAGCTGCGTTGTTTACTTATTTCCAGCGTTCCTTCCTTCTTCCGAGATAGATGTGCAAGTCTTCCCGGTGGATCTTTCCTCGACCTGCGATGATGAAATGGGCACGAGGGAAAGAGCGAAGGAGGGTAGGGAAAGAGGGGCTCTGCATCTGTCCCAGTACGGCTCGTGAGTTGATCTTGAGGCTGTATCGTTCTTTCCTATTTTGTTCACTCGACCAATATTTGATCGTAGTTTACGGTGGTCTCCTACCGTTTGCCCCTTTCTTCTTCTCTTCTTGCCGTCTTACCACCGGCACCTTCTTATTTCTACTTTGCTGCTTGTGACGACTTGTGCCTGCCCTAGCCTCTTGATTTTTTTGCATCCCACTTCCCTAATCTCACGACGTTGCATGGGCTAGCCGCAACCTGCAGAAAACACAGACAAAAGGCCACAAAAGGGCACCGCTTGCAGCGCTCCGACGAAACGACCGTTTTGCCGCAAGAGGGCGGGTCTACATGCCGCTTTTCGACTCTTTTGTTTTATCAATCGTTTATTTATTTCTTGGCCAATTCTCGGTCACTTCCTCGCCCATTATAGGAGTCGGGTCGTTCCATGCGCCTCCAAATTCTCCGCTGCGAAATTGCGACAGGAAACATACGCCAAAGCGACATTACGAGGTGAGTCTAGGTCTTCTGTTTATCGGATGAGAGCACTCGCTACTGGACTGGCCCCGAATGTACATGGGAACCCAATCGGGCGTCGATGACTTTCGCTGGTGAGGCTGCCTGCTCAATATCGGGCACATATCCGACTTGATCGGCAGGGCAATGAATGATTGTCTTCCCTTTCTTCTTCATCTCTTTTTTTTAATATTATTTTCTTCCCGTTCCTAGGCCGAAGCACACGACACGACAATACGGCAGGCTAGCTCGGCATCCTGCGGCACGACTGGTGGTTGCTGGAGGATGCACTTTATTTGCGGATGGCTTGCGAAGAAAAAGAGGAAAAAGAAAACATACACACCGACGTGACAATGTGCAGGTAAAACAACAGGATCAGGAACAAAGCAGACGGCCCAGGCATTGGCACCTGTCATGGGGTGAAGAGTCTTTTCCAGTTCGCATGTTCGCCGACTGCGTGCCTACGTTGCCTTTGTTTTTTATTCCTCTTCTTTTCTCCCGCTTCATTTCTCTCATCTTTAACCCTTCATACAGCCCTGTCATGCTCATCACACCGCCGGTTTCTTTCCTTTTTCTTTCACAAACATTCAACCGGGCAGCTACCCCAGCTGCAGCCCCCTATTTTTGCCTTCTTGCTTTCTTTTTTCGCCTCGTCACCTTGTGGCGGTTCCACGACCTATTGAGGCCAGTGCATTCTCAATGCAACACAAAAGACTTGCGAGAAAACAACAAAAACAACAAAACCAACAGGCACAGTCACGAAGGAAATTAACGGAAAACGATGATGGAAAAACAAATCCAGAAACCCCCCGCCGGAACCCAATGAAGGACCCAACCAGATACGAGTATGCTGTGTGACGGTGATCCGTACCAATGCGCCTGTTGTGTGCCGGATCATGGTTATGGTTGTCGTTTGTCAGTTGGTATTTCTGGGGCAAAAGGCGGGGGAGAAACAAATCTGCACAGACAATATGGTCAACACGGGCAAGATGGGGCATCAAGTCGCACGGCTGAGAGAGTCAGTCAGAATAATACCCGTTTGTGCAACGTCGCTAGGACTGAATGTCTTGGAAGTGTCCAACGTTCAGGAAGCAAAGAGAAGATCCATGCATGGACACAGCCGGATGAAAAGTCGACCAGCGCAGATTGAATCTCCATTTCTTTGCCCACGACCGGTCGGCGACACCGAGTCTGGCTTCAAATGGCACAAAAATTCCAAAGTCACAAAAGTCTCCCGGTGACTGCAAACGAACAGCGGTCGAGGTGCAGGTCTATTACGAGAGAAAAGTCACTTACACCGAATAAACCTTGACCGCGATCCCTGTTTGGTCACATCACAGTAAAAAGGGGGCCTGCCTAACAGCTGAAAGTCGCCACTTACACCCATTCGTCGCCCTCTCACAGCTGCCCAAGTCGGGACCCGTCACCGACACAAGCTTTCTTTTTTGAGTAAAAGACCGACCACCCGGCCAGTGCCTTCACCCATTGTCAGTTCTCACAGTTCTCACGGTTCTACAATTCATAATTACTTTTTCTTCCCTTTCCCTCGACCGCTCGTCTTTCCTGCCCCTTGACCCCTGCATCTCAGCCTTCTCGCCCAGGCATTCGAGTTAGACGTCACAGAATGGGCTCCACCGCTCTTTGAGGGTGTTCACAAAGTATTTTGTTATTACATAGACTCATACAGGCCGCTTTTGCTTATGTATGAGTACTTCTACATACCGTGCTTGCAATCCCGCTATAACCGACTCGGAAGATGTTGCGGATCAGCATGATATATGACAGACCTGGTCCCATGCCCCTGGTACGACAACACAAACGAAACACAAGAGACGGATGCCAGGCCGTTGAGGAGTCTGCAGTCTGCAGCTTGCAGTGCATCTATGCGACATATATCAAGCAGTTTATATGACAGCCTCATTTGAGAGCTCTACTTTCAAGTACACAACATGTTTCATGAATACAACAGCTCGTGCCGAGAGGTAGTCTTTTCTTCCTACCCCCTTCACCCGACTGCCGGTTTTCATTCCATTACTCTTTGTATGACCTTGGGACTAGGTGACAGTTTATACATTTCCCATTATTTTTATTCTTTCTTCACACTCTACGCTACACCGACGTTCCAGCCCCTTTGCCTCTTACGTACTTTGAATCACATCGGGCCTGGTCGCGTGTCGTCGATATGTACAGTGTCCCTGGTGTTGACAAGTCTCTCCGTTTGCATGTACGTACCTTTTTCCGCCTCCTCTCTTGTCGTCGTATTTACTCGCTGTGCAGCACATACTTTCCACACCCACAGACAGACAAGTGATGCACCCGTAAATGCACCTCCAAATGCACTGGGTGCACACCCAAAAGAAATCACTACACTCCCCGCTTGAACATCTGCACGTCTGCTGCACCACGTGGTCCACTTTTTTGGGAGGATAGCCGATCGTTTGTCGGGTCTATGCCCGCACGTACTCGAGAAAATATACTTTTTTTTCAATGTCGTGTATTTATATTCATCATTTCTGGTCAAAATGCAGGAACTGGCCACGAGACCACTTTCCAGGTATACGAGGGCTGGAAAGAGGCTACGGACTGCGTCGAAAGTCCGGGGATATTGCAACGCAAAACAAGGAGGGAAACGAGGAGGGAGGAAGGGGGATAGTGAGAATAGACCCTGTGTCCATAAGGAGAAAGGGCACAGTGTACCAATTCGATGAATTTGAAAGCTTGCTCTCCATACGAGATGTCTGGACGTTCAATTAGCTTTCACCCAAAGCATGGGGGGCGCAACTGCAAGCTGCCTTCCGCATTCTCTCTCCTGCATGCTGTGCCGCAGAGCTGACCACCTCGAGAAAGAAGAGGAGTGTGAACGGTAGAAAAGGAGCTTCACAGATAGTAAAATCGACAAAGAGATTGTATGAGTTATGTATGGACGGGTGACGAATACTTGTTATGCTGATTTATTGTATACCAGAGGCCGGTTACGAGATTCGTTAAGTCATATTGGTTTTGGGCTATGTTTTTATTTTATTTGTTTGTATTGTGGTCTACAAGCTTATTATGTGATAGTTGAGTGTCGGGGATCATCGGTAACTGTGACGTCTCTTTGCCTCCCAAGGACGTTGATGCCTTTCCATTAAATATAGAAAACAGGAAATAAAAAGCCGTCACACTAGAGCTCTATAGACGGTTGAAAATCAAAGCAAAATTAATTCATCAGACCCATCCCGTACCAACAAGGTGCATTTTTCTCGTTCCAAACAGACGGTAGAAAAGCCGTGGGGGGGAGGGGGGAGTAGTCCAGAAAAAAAAAAATGAGAAATTCACAGTATATGAGTTGGGCCGTTGAGAATGCCTTTTTAACTTAATTCTTCCATTTGTTCTACCCCTGCTTCTTCTGAGATTCTGGACGGCAGACAAAAGCCTGGGCCAGGCTGTGCCGGGTTGAGCGTGGGATGAGAACCAGACAAAAATCCAAAGCCTGTAACATCAAAATGGCGCAATCGCTGTACCATTGTTTTGCGATGAGATCCTCAGACGTCTTCTATCTCATTGCCGTCCATTCGACAATTATTCTACTTCAGTCTTGCTCTTAGTCTCACCGTTACATAAATTATAAGGATGAAATTGGGGGCACGTCTTGCTCTGAGATGCTTTCACAAGAAAAAAAAAATTCATGGATGGGTTGAAAATAACTGATAAGACATTGGCATGGTCGAAATCCGGCTCAAGAACCAACAGAATGAGACTGATCCTCTTTCACAACATGCATATTTTAACCGCCGAGCATATTGAGATATGAGTTTTGGTTTTCTTTTTTTGAGAATATGGATGATATTTGGGCCGGTGGAAAAGGATAACCAGGGCGCTGCATGATCTTTTTCTCTCATACAGCCTTGTGAGCCTCTTGTCCATGAATATTTTGTGTGAACAGAGAGGTATGTCTGAGCATCCCACGTCCTGGTACCCCCATCCCTCGTCAAAGAAAAAAAAGAGGGGGATGCTGCATGCACATACTCTCCGTACATACCGTTTTTGCTCACCGCTAGGATGCGGGATGAAAACTGTAAAGTAGAGGATATTTAAAAAAAGATACGAAGAATATCCATAAAAATATACAAAGGGAGGGAATGTTGCTTGTCAGCTATTCTTTATCCGCATGGTGACCCCCATGCCCTTGCCTGTATTCCATTGCCTTTGAAAGAGACGGTGAACGAACACCGACGGAGATTGAGATGGGAATCGATACATGAAATGTCAATATGAAAGCGGGAACTGCTAACAATGAATAAGCAATCAAGACTTCAATGGCCATATTTCGAGTGAATAGAATGGACTGAAGATTTCATAAAACACAACACGTTTGGTCAGACGCTCACTCATATACATAACGGACTTGATTGTTTGATTTCATAAATTTGGTATTTTTTTCTTCTTTTAAGCCACGGGCATTTTCTACTATGAATGGATCCGCGGCGCGGAAGGTGAGGGCGAATAGTGAACACTATATGAGACTCGTAGTTTTCAAGCAACCAACAACGCCAGTCCTCGCCAATTTTTTTTTCGTCAAACAAAACATCACACGCAAAAAACAACTAGACGCCTCTCTAAGAGAAACACTTAGTTGCCCTTGGCGCGCCGGCGGTCGCGCTCCTCGGCGATCGACAGCTTGACACCGCGGCCCTTGGGCAGCGAGATCCAGGGCTTCTCGGTACCAATGACGAAAACGTTGCTCTCACGGGTGGCGAACGAGTTGTCAATGGCATCCTTGAGGTGGACAATGTTGAAGCCACCATCGTGACGCTCACGGTGGGTGATGACACCAACACGACCCATGTTGCGACCGCCGGTGATCATGGCCAGGGCACCAGTGTCGAACTTGACAAAGTCGGTGATCTTGCCGGTGGCAAGGTCGATCTTGACGGTGTCGTTGACCTTGATGGCGGGGTCAGGGTAGCGGATGCTAGAAAAAGAAAGCAATGTTAGTGTCAAAGTAGGGCCAGGGGAAACCTACCAGCCGTTGTTCCAGAAGACTTGTTCTGGCCACTCTTCGGGAGAGGGGAGACAGAAAAGAAGACTGTCAAGAGTCGAGTAAAAATGTAGAGAGGAATGTGATATGTGGTGTGAAGAGTGGGGGGAATGTCAGAAAAAGGACATTGTCGACATGAGGGTAGGGAAAGAGTCTCCGTGAGAACTGCGCGGTGTCGTCCCTGGTGCAGAACTACGGCCTAGAAAACTACGTGCTCCGGTCAACGGCACACGCAGCATCTCTGCAGAGGTTCTTGCCCCTTCCTTCTTGTCGTCGTCTTCCTCTTTCAGTCATTCACTCTCATCAACCAGCCAACATTAAAGACGATACCGCCGACGGCTGTCGTCCCATGTGAGCAACACCACGTCTACTCCTCCTCAATTTTCTCGACAGTTGACTTGACAGTTGATCCTTCTTGTCCGTCCCCTCGTTCCCGTCGAGTGGCCTTCCAAAGCTTGATCCAACGGCTGATAGATTGCAGAAAATGTAGGAGTTTCTTGCGGGACAAAAAACGTACGTTCTCGCATCATGCGTAACCAAGAATGGAATGCCACCGCGGCCGAGCTGGACGCGGCGGACCTTGCCGAGCTTGTACTCAGCCTCCTCAGCCTGGATGCGGTGGACGGTGAAGCGGCCCTTGGTGTCGTAGATCAGGCGGAAGTTCTCGCCGGTCTTCTCAATCGAGATGACGTCCATGAAGCCAGTGGGGTAGGTCATGTCGGTGCGGACCTTGTGGTCGACCTTGATGAGGCGCTGCTGCAGGATAGCACGGGTCTCGCGGAAGTTGAGAGCGTACTTGAGGCGGTTGCGCAGGAAGATGATGAGCGGCAGGCACTCGCGGGACTTGTGCGGGCCGGGCGAGGCCTTGGGGGCGTAGACGCCGGACAGTTTGTCCAGCAGCCAGTGCGAGGGCGCGCTAAGGCGCTTCTGGTGCTTCTTCCTGGAGGAGGGAGAGAAGAGTCAGTCGATGTCTGTGATGGAGATGCATCGTCTTGATCACGATGTTTTTGATGTTCTTTTTTTCGCCCTTTTCGTCATTTTCGTCCATCTCTTTCTGCTGCCGCATTGCAGCTCGTTGTTCTGTATTCCATCGCTCTCATATCCTTCATTCGACGTTGTGATACTTACATTCCCTTACCCATTTTGGCGGTTGTGATGTGGTTGTCGAGGTGGTCGTGATGGGAGAAAGAAGAAAAAAGTTGGATGCAAAAAGCAGTGCAGGGAAAATCGACTACTTGGGGAAACAGCAAAAAAGACGAGCTAAGGCGGGAGAAAAATTTAATTGACAGAAAATACGCTAGGCGTTTGCGCAGGAGCCCACGCGCTTCTCATTGGCGGGGGCAAGGGCTTTGAACCCTCAGTTGCCCTGGCTCAAAATAGTCACGTGTAAGACGCTACAGTGTGAAAGCTGGACTCCGTACTAGTGCCTAACACTGTACAATGAGCGTCGTTTTTGGCGACAGGTAGAACTGACACTGTGTACCTGCATCGAATAGGGCATTATTATACAGTACATTGTACAGTGGTTTCTTAAACTGGCACGGTACGTGCTTCCTGTCGCCAAAAACGACCACCACGCAAAGTACGATTTTAGATACAGAGTGAATTAGGTTAGGTTGACAATTGGTTGAGTTTCGTCGATTTTCTCACTCACTCATGATCACATTTGTCCAAACGATTCCACAACAAACACAACAGCCAGGAGAACATCAGGTTTTTATCACAGCCTTTCACGCCTGTCTTCACGGCTCTCACAACTACCGAAATTAAAGCGCGGAAGTGGCATTTGCCGCTCAACAACACGAGTTGAATCTCACAGTCATCTCTGTTTCGGCCACTTTTTATCGTGGCCCTTTCCTTCACATTCAGAGTTGTAAGCTTATTTGACACGATGGACGCCAAAATGCAGGGTCTGAAGCCTGTAAAAATACGACGTCAAAGTGCAAAACGTAAACGTGGAAGTTGAGGTGTGCAAGAAAGCCTTATGCTAGTGCACATCTGCAGCTAAGCCTCATGCTGCTGAGACGCTGAGAGCGAAAACGACGAAAAACGAGCTGCCATTCCCGCATCCTTCGGCCGATCGCGGTTGGGCTTGATGACAGGGAATAGAAAAAGAAAAAGGAAGATTGGGCTGTCAAGATGACGATCCATCAAAGAAATGATGAGATGCGATAAATTTTATGAGAGAAGGATGAGCGAGATGAAAAGAGATGAAAGGAAGCAATGCCTGTCCATGATCATGGTGCTTGCCGATAGTCCAACTTCTTAATGACAGGTCACGTGCACATACTGTTCCTGCCAAATCAACTCACAAACTCACAGACAAACCTTTGGGCTCCGTCGCATCGCTTTCGCCGCTGCAATGTGACGCGGCCAGGCCAGACGGCCCAATGGTAAGACCCTGACTCGCTTGAGAAGAGGGTGAGGTCGACGGGTCTGTCCCAAACTGCAGAGCTCAGAATCCGGCGGCCCAATAAGCACCCAAAGCCAGCCTCCCACTCGGGCTTGCAGGTGAGCAACTGTCCAGCCGTACGGAGAATGGGCAGATGTGGACGGAGAAGTTGTGCACTCAGTAGTGGCATAGCTGAATGGTTGGACAATTTGCAGTTGCGGCTCTCGCTTCACTCCTCCAAATTGAGAGACAGGTGCCGGGATATCAAAACAACATGTCGTAAGTCGCAAGTGAGCGGCAATTGCGTCAGTTTTTCAATGTTCGGAACGCCATCTGTCGTGTGCACGTCTGCCACAGCGAATTCTTGGAACAGAACAAGGCAAGTGGGCGTTGAAACGAAACATGAAAAATGCTTGACCACGAAAATAGGCTTTTGCTTTGTGTTGACGAATGGCTGTGTTCGTCAGTGTTTGTTTCACGGCCGGGGCCCGGCATAGCCTGGCCACGTACGCCGTAGACAGATGACGAGATGACGAAAATGATGATGAGCAGACGGACTCTGTAACGGCTTTTGTAATTGTAAGCATAAAGAGGGAAAAAAGCGTAATGCGACTTCAACTGATTTCAGATCATATGCGGAAAACGGAAACAGGCGAAAAAGGACGGAAACGTTATGGCCAGGCACAGGCCTGGGTCGGTCGACCCTGCCGCCCGCTGGAGCCAGCAAACAGCCCTATGGATGGGAAGGATGGCAGGGGCGTATTGCAAGAGGGGGCTTGCGGGTGGAGTGATGCGTGAGAGTGTGGGATTGGGAAGGAAAAGGGTCAGATCCCTTGAAATTGAGGGAAAGCGAAGAAAATTATGAAGGGAATGAGTAGTGCGGCTGCAAGCATCGAAAACGGCAGGAATGCCCTTACGGCATACGCAAAAGGGACATTCTCTTCGGCAAGAGGAAGGCTCTTGCAGCGGCGGGGTGTGAGAAGAGGCAAGCGCAGCTCGCTTTTTGTCGTTTTGACTAGCCTCTTTCCAGAAAGCGACGGGAACGAGGACGTGAGCTGTCCCGCTCGACAAGGCGTGCGCTGTGCTGGAAAGAGGAAATACTAAGAAAACAGGACAGAAGAAAACAGGAAAGAGCCGCCCTGCCAGGCTGCACCTCTCACCTTTCCACGCATCTGCACCTGCAACTTGTCTGCATTTGCACCTGCCTGTCCTCTTCGCAAGCCGGCTCACCGCCCACAGCCCCCTCCCCCCAGTCGCGACTGCCCTGGAAATTGGAAAAGATGCCTCATTCCGCCTTGGCTGCCAAAAATTTATCCATCACCAGCAGCTTCTGTAATCATCCCTTTTTCCTGATTTCGATTGTTTTCTTTCCCCTCACAAAAACCACCCCTCCAAAGCCGGCGTTCTAGCTCTTGTTCGCCGCCGCGCAAAAACAAGGCCGTCCGTCCCACCAACACGCAAAGCGGACCGGGTGTTTCGCCTTGCCCAGGCCCAATAGGCCAATAAGTCGACTTAGAAATTGCAAGGGCGCTTAGCGCAGTTGGTTGCAACTCTCTCTGGCCCTTTCTTTGTGGCTGTTTTCGTTGACAGCACCAATAGCACTGCAAAACACAGTCCACAGGCACACCCAGACTCCTGTTGCTGTCCGGACGGAGACAGCACCATTTGGCCCGTTTCGCAAACAATACCCCACATTGTGGCAGCCGCAGCGTCAAAACGGCCCTGCCAGCACCGATCAGCGTCAGCCAGCAGCCAAGAACTACGACGAAAGCCTGACCTGACGACATTCTCCCATTCTCTCTTCTTTCCACCGGTCCAGCATCTCCAGCCGTGTGCGACGTACGACCTGCGACGGCCGCCATTCTCAGCATCGCCCGACGTCTCTCTGTCTCCCTCTCCATCTCGCCCTATCTCTCTTCTCGACAGTCGATGCGCTCAGCAGAGTCCGATCGCTCCACCACAGCCACAACGGACCTAGAGGCAGACGCATACGCAGGCTCGGAAACCAAGGCACGACCAGGCAGGCCAGGTTTGAGCAGAGGCGCTTGTCTTGCTTGTTGACACGCGAGACCGATCAAGCGACCACGACGACGACTACGACGACAATAACAACAAAAGCACTTTTTCACCGACTCCCTCCGACTACTCCCCGACGCGCCTTTTGTCACCGGGCCGCTCGACCCCATTTCTTCCACCTCGTCTCGATCTTGGCGATACCGGCGACCGCCTTGTTTACTGTCGACGCTTGACGTGCATCCCCGCACCTCCATCTCCCCACGACTGCTGGCGCTTGTCGCATTCCCGGCTCCCGACCGCCAAGGCCGTCTCTGCCAGACCACCCACAACACCCACTTTCGTTGCCGCCGCTACCTCTGGACCCTCGGGGGCCGCGAGCACCATGGCCGCCTTTGTGAGGGTCTCGGGCCCGCCCAACAGCAACTTTCTTGTTGGCTACCCGGGAATCTCAGCTACTCTGGTAAGTTCAAGCTGTCCCGTTTCTTTGCTTGCCTCTTTGCCTTTTTCTTGGCCGCCTGGCAGTCTCCACTAACCTTTCATTTCCCCCTCGCAGCCTCGCATCGAAGGCAAGGTCGAAATCCGCCCATCACAGGGCTTCTCTATGCCCGTCGCCGTGTCTCTTGTTCGAATAAGCCTACAGCGCCGCGAAACCATCCACCCGGCCGCCGACAACATGGCCAAGAAGCATCTAGGCACACCGCGCCGCGACACAACAGACGTCGTCGGCAAGGAACTCCTCCTCTTCCGATGTCCACCGGGAAAAGAGTCCGAAAACGTCATTGCCATGGACCTGCCCTTTGTCCTCTTTATCCCATTCGGCCGCGGCGGCGAAGAGACCAACCGTCGCATACCGCCCGCATCACTACAGCTGCCGAGCCGCATCGCCGAAACCTACTACGAGCTTGTTGTCACAGTCCAGCAAGGGCCCAGCATACAAAACAAATACGCATTCCCGATCCCACTGCAGCGCTACGACACGCTGTCCACGTTCGGCATGTACAACAAGCAAGAGAACCGAGTTGTGGCCGCGGACAACATCGTGACGCTGGCTATCTCCCTCCCACGCTGGAGCTACGGCCCCCTCGACCCCATTACCGTCTACATAAAACTGGCGCCAAATCCAGACTGGCTCAGCAAAGCCAAGCGCGTCACGATCCAAAAGATTACGCTTGGCATCGAGGAGGAAATCACATTCAACCCAGAGGGCGACGAGCCGACAAAAAAGATCAACAAGATCGCCAAGCACACACAAAACGTGCAAACAAAAATGCCCGAGGCCGGCTATGTCACCAACCTGGGTCTCGTCTTCCCGGCACGCGACCTGCGCGACAGCGACGGCATCATCCGTCGGGGGAAGCCCGCCTTTCCCATGTACGAGGTGACCTCGTTTACCACCACCTCCACCCTCTACAAAGTCGAGTACTTTTTGGCAATAAAGGTGCGTCCCTATCATCATGCTTTTGATTTTCTTTGTCTCCTCTCACTAACCGCTACTATCCAGGCCCAAATGAGCTCGGCACGCGATATCACCCTGCGGTTACCAATCGTCATCTGCCCTCTCGACCACCAGGCCTGCAAGGAGGAAATGGACGCCATCGAGCAAGCGGCCAAGGACGCATCTCAAGTCGACCCGAACAACCCGATGTTGCCGGCACGGACCATCGTTCTCGCAAACGACCGCGACTCCCTCCGCCACCTCGGCCTGTGCATGGTGGCAGGTCAGAAGAAGCCTTTGATCGAATGAAAACGGGATACAAAACCACAACTTTCGTCTTTCATCGCCAAGGGCCAGCGCCATTTCCAGAGTACGAGCGTGGAGGACGGCCTTTACGGCTTCTCCGCAATCCCCGTCGAAGACAGCTGGCTTCCAAGTCAGCAACACTACAGCCATGCGGAGACCCTGCCATGTTCGATGCCTACAGCGTGCCGACAGATCACCATCTGAACCTGACACGGCCGGCCAATATACCATGATATCCGCGGACGCTTCACAGGCGAGCTGTGCACTATCTCACAGCAAACTAGCAAAGTCTGCCTTATATTTTCACATCCACGAATAGCATTGCATCCGCATATCTTTTGGGAACGAGATACCCTTGCCTCGACCTTGGGCTTTTACGACAATGGCACCATCTCTGTCATTTCCACTATACTCTTTCTACTCACATTTTGCTGCGCATCATCGTCTTATTTATTTCTTGCTTCACAATGTGTCGTATATATACACTTTGATTTTATTTTCATTCTCTTCTTCTTCATTCTATTTTCTTGGTTCATGGGAACTTTTATTGGCAGGCCTTTTGGTGTTCTTGGAGTCAGGCCTGGATTGGGCCTCATTGAAAGGCAACCCTGGGGAAACAGCAAGAGGAGCAAGCAAGTTCAAGATTCCCAGCAGGACATGATATCAAGCAAGGCTGGGGAGGCTAGTGAAGGAGACATATCTTCCTAGGCGAGAAGATGAGCAGACGAGGAGACGAATATTAACGAACTTTATTCATTTATATGTCTGTGCCATATACCAAGCATTTATGACTAAAAACATGTCACCCAGTGTTGCCAGGTAAGAAACGTGAAAAGCATTGAATTTACAGCTTTTCCAACGTCCGAAAAGCGGCATACCAAGAGCTGTGGCTGAAAAGCTTAAGTATGTCTCAAAATATAAAAAAGAGCCAAGAAGGCTGCGAGTTGCGAAATTAGCGGTA
This sequence comes from Sporothrix pallida, assembly GCA_021396235.1. Taxonomy (NCBI): domain Eukaryota; kingdom Fungi; phylum Ascomycota; class Sordariomycetes; order Ophiostomatales; family Ophiostomataceae; genus Sporothrix; species Sporothrix pallida. The sequence continues at coordinate 244,334 of WNYG01000012.1, read as the reverse complement.
GCGCGAGGCTCTGTTGGGTCTTGGGGCGAAAGTGGAGCGTTACTTTCAGCAGGTGGGGGTTGCCAGTAGCGCCAGTGATTTTTTCTGCCTTTCAGCTTTCAGGCCAACATCGAAAGTCGCTTGATATCAAGCCTTACAGTCATCCGATTCAAATGCCGTTTTTTCAACTCATTCCTGCGATATCACAACTCATCAAATTCATAATATATTGAAGCGAACTCATATTTCATGACCATGAAGTCCATCTGCTTATGACGTTCGCCCCATTCCATTTATTTTCAGCACACATTTACACAATATGCCATCAACACCAATACGAAAAGATGACGGGAGCCGGACCCCTGTCGCGGATGCTGTCGCCGACGATGTCATAGCAGACGAGGGCGACGTCTCGCTGCTTTTGGGGGACGACGGCGACGAAGCAGCACTGCCCACGGAAGCTCGTCGGGAAGGGGGAGACGAAGATAATGAGGACGACGACGATGAGGAGGGTGGCGCCGAGATTCAAGACTATCGCGGTTTCGCTGCCTTTGTCGGTGCAGGCACTGCAGCAGGATCAGCTCTTCCAGCAGCATCTGCATCTACCTCTGCCTCGGCTAGTCTGCCCAGCCGCAAACCGCAAATCTCGTCGCAGACCATCCGCAAGGGCGAAAAGGACTTTGAAGAGCATGGCACGCGCGCACAGCAAAACGCCCTGGAGCAGAGCCGAGCCGTCATGGAGTCGGTCCTGTCGTACACGCGGGTCCACGGAGGAGCGACTGCCGCCACAAGTAGTGGTAAAGGCAGTACTGGGAGTGGCGGCAACGATACCATCCGAGGATGGTACTTTCCTGAAGTCTGGCAGGACGAGCCAGAGGAGGAGACGGTTCCCAAGAAAACGACGGAAGACACAGACGACGGCAACGAGCGCCGATTTGCACATACGCGCCACCGTGTTGTCATGGTCGAAACACAGCGAGGAACGATGTTCTCGTCTGTCGGCGCCGTCCCGGGCAAGCCAAAATGGATTCCGACATTGCCCAAGGACCAACAGCCACCAAAACGTCCTGGCTTCGACCGTGTATGGCTACTGCCAGAGGAGTCTTTGTTCTTATTGGAGCGTGGGTCGATGGAGCTGTGGTGGCCTCTCAAGGAGATTGAGGCAATATTGGCCGGGGACAGCTCCAAAAAGGCGAGCAAAGTCGAAGACGCCGACGAAGAAGATGACGGCATCCCGCTTAGTCTTCAAGCAGCTTATGCTCTCCTTATCGGCCCGGACAACGACCCTCAGCATGGCCGCATAACGCTACCTACATACCAAGTCTACACACATCTTCGGCGATCTGGATATCAGGTGCTGCGAGCCGTCAAGACAGATCCTCAAACACCATTAGACGCACCACTTCCGTCGCCACAAGCTCCGACAAGTATTTGGCAGTGGCTCTTCTCTCTTCTCTCGCCAAAAACATCACCCACAACACCATCACAATCTCTACCTTCACGACCACATGCACCAAACGGACCATTGGTTCAGCCGGGTTTATACCGTTCTTACGGACCCGTCTACAACCAACTACGCCTCATACCGCCACATCGATACGACGGTCCTTCTAAAGAGTCCATAGAATCTTCTGGTGACACTGCACCACCAGCAGAAAGCCCTTTCCGCGTCGTCTTTCACGTCTGGAAGGCCGGCGCCGCGTCCAACTCTTCAGCTGGCGCTCCATCCAAACCCTTTTCCAAAATCCGCCCGCCACCGCCCGATTTCTACATGGCCGTCGCCGATGCAAACACGACGGGTGTGCCCACGCTTGAGCAGATTTCGGAACTGCTAGCATCAGTGCCGCCACTGCCGGCCTCAGCCCATATGAGCAAGAGGGCCAAACTAGCGGCACAGGCACAGGCAAATCAGGCAACGTCGCTGGCACAGCAGGCAACGTCGAATACGGCTCCTTCTGGGCAGCCCTCCACCTTGACGTCCCCCTTCCCCGGCCTGCCTGCAGTCTACCGCCGGCTCAAACTCGGCCGCCGCTGCGTAATAGTGGCTGTTGTCGACCACGGCATTGTCAACTACATGCGCTTTTCCGACAGCACGTTCAACACCGACCCGCTGTGGCCGCGGTTCGATGCGGTTGCGTCTGGGAAGTTTGCCAACAACAAGAACAGCAGTGCCGGCAGTAAGAATGGTGCCGGCAAAGGCAAATCAGGCGGCGGCAAGAATCAAAAGAAGAAAAAGACAGGCATCACTAAGGCTGCTGCCTCTGCAAAGGCAGAAAGTGATACTAAGGGCAGTAAGGATGTGTCGAGCAGCGCTGCATTGGGCTGTACCAGTGCCGGCACCACAGTTGATAGGACTGAAGCCAACGGCAATAAATAAATTGCTGTTACCTGACAAAAATTTACAAGTATGGAAAACGTTAAGCATTTATTTTTGAAACAGCTTCCGGATAAAAGAAGGAACATTAGTGAATAAATGACGCCGAGTTACAAACATGGGTTCACGAAAATGGTTGTGAAATATTCCCCCTCCAATGCGAGGGTTACCATGGGCGGCTAATTTCTTTGTCTCTTTCTTCCAACCGCTCTTTTGGAGGAGGGTTTGGGGGCCAGGCTCTCCTCTTTCATCTTCCCCTCCCTGCCTTTGGGCGTGTCTCTTGTTGCACCCACTTCGCCCACAAAAGATGATTGGGCGGCGCAGGGGTTACGAGTTGTCAACGTTTCGGGAAACTGGCTGGAGCCTGGCGGTTGGATATTTTGGACTAGACAACAAACATGCCTCCATGTTAGGCCTTTATTTTTGTCTTTTTCCTCTGCCTGCATTGCTTTGGGCGTTTCGGGCGGTGAGCTATTTCTTATTTATGAGTGTTTTATTTTATAATTTATTATTCCCCTTTTATTTATTTATTTTATGTTTTTCTCACATTATATTCTAGATAAATGAACAAAATATCAGTAAATCCTCTCACATTTTCTTCAATATGGCACCTTCCAACACTTGCCTTGTTATCATACGGAGTACTCACTTTCAAATTACACTTGTATTATCATGTGGATGCACCTTTTGCCCGTTGTCCGCACATGCGCTGTACGGCTTTATCATCTTCTGCAAGTTAAAGAGCTAATGTTAGTCTGTCCAATAGCCTGTTGACAAGCGTTGGCTGTTGTGACAACTGAAGACAAAGTGTCAAGGCGTCATGCATGAAAAAGGCAATACATGGTTGTCGTCGCAGCGAACTGTTTTGGATGATAAGGCGGTAAGAGTCGAGAATAGTACATGGGCTTCTTTTTTTTCTGAGATTATTTTTTATTGTTCGTCCTTCTTCTTCTCAAAATAATAAACAGCACCAAGATCAAACGAAGCTTTCGAGACACTAACTCTTGACAGCCAGATTTTGTCAGATTTGGGTGACCACACACGTTTGTGACACCCAACAGCCCCGGCCCACTAGCCCACCAACTCAAATCACGCATTCAGCTTGTCACGAGCCTTTTCAACAACTTTCCTCCTTTTTACACAGTACATGTATTTGCAGGTGGCAACTCGTAACCTAACTGTGGTAGTGAAATATCACATGGCGAGATATTCTCGACAAACCAGGCGAGGGAGCAACAGAACCGAGAGACGACAATGAGAAACAAGGTGATTAGGGATCAATATATACGGCATCGTACGTTACACCGTCACAAAACTGCACGTCGCGTCAGCCAGGGATAATAAATGATGGATAATATTTGTCCCAGAAGGGCATCTTTTGGGGGCTGCCCACCCACTCAACATCCTTGGCTGAGCTTGTGTCAAGTCAACAGTTGGCCATCGGGGCCATCGAGGACACAAACCAAAGAGGTTGAGGATAGGATTGACAGTGTGTGGAAATGAGGATTTGAATTCGAAAACAGAAGCGATTTTGAGAGTGATATTTGGAATGCGCAACTCAGCTCTCAACTGGAAGGCTCGTTAATCTTAGCCAGGAGTCCATGACGACCGTCCCTTCCGTCTTTGGACCGCTAAGTCGTAGCGCCCCCAATGCCCAGACAACCCCCTGGCCAGGCTTAGAAAGGCCTAGCTGAGGCCTCGTTGGCGCAAAGCCCGGCGGCCAGTCCCTTTTTGCCCACAAATGGGTTGTCAATGTTAATCCAAAGTTAAATGGGCATCTCGTCTTGGAGGGGAATTAATTTATCCTCGTGAGTCTTGTCATTTTTAGGGTTCCATCCTGCTGCTTTTCATTTTTGATTTACTGAGCAACAGTCACATCGAGCCTTTTTTCTTTTCCTTTGGGCGCGTCGTACTTGCCATTTACTTTACTTTATCCCGAGTCTAGCGTTACTTCCGCCGTTCCCCTACCTTCGCCCCATCGTTCTTGCCTATTTTTGTGACTTCGGCTGGCAGCCTTCCCGAACCAACCAACAGGAGATTCCTTGCTTCCTGCTGACTTGTCTCGTGTAATAAACAGCCCCCTCCATGAAGGCAATCACGATCGTTGGCCGCTCGTCCTTGTGGTTGCCGCGATGGAGTCAGACCATAGCGCCTAAAAGACCCCCCCGAGAAATATATACGGAGGACCGTAATACCGAGCCATCAGCAATTTAAGAGTACGAGCAGTAGTTTGGTATTTCAGCAATTCAGTATTGTGGCACTGCGAAACCTTTACTTTCGCATTCCGCTGTTGTCAAGGGGCTTCGGTTTGATTTGGATCGTTGGAAATGGGGCGAAACTGGGGCCTTCCTTTTATCTGATTGTGCACGTCGTCCCTGTGCTACGGCAGGTGCGGCAGTGCGAGTGCAAATGAAGCAAAAGGAAAGAGACTTGACGAGAAAGCATGAGAAACACGATAACACGAGAAATTCCCGAGGACGACCTCAACAGCCGCGAGACTAAACGTAGAGCCTTCATAATAAAGCTCGTATTAATGGGCATTTTAATGCTTGGGCTTTGTGATCACTGATCACCCAACCTCAGTTACCATCGCTCTTTCCCTTTCTGTCCACAGGGCTCTTGCCGCTTTGGGTAGAATCCCTCTCACCCCCATCGTGTTTTCGGCCCTTTCGCCAGCGTCGCGCTTCGTCGCTCCTTCCCTCTCTTTTCTGTTTCTGCCCATTATGCTCACCGTCTTTTTTGTGTCTCTACTTATGGCTCTTTCCTTATTTGCACTTCACTCTCGCAGTTTGTTTTTGCTCTCGCGTCTTTTTGGCGTTTCGTAACCCATCGTTGTTTCCTGTTCAATCGGACTCACAACACCGCTCTTTCCCTTTTCGTGGTTGTGGTTGTCGTTGCTCCTTGCACAAGCTGCAGGCTGCTGTCGCGCTCCCTCTTACCGCCCCGAACACCCCTATTCAACCCCCATTTGCAACATTTCACTGGGTCCCGTGGGTTGTGTTCACTCGCTGGCCACTAAAAACACATGACCTGATCTAGATCGCCCCCTCACACCCCCAAATCCCCCAGCTAAATTCTTAATTATTGACAACCGACAAAACAGACGCCCAATTTCGTATTGTTCCTTCCCCATCCTCTCTTCTCAACCAACTGCTCTCCCCACCCACCCCTGTCTCTATTTTGTCTCTTTCCCGTCCTTTTCCTCTTGTGGTCCGACGGCCTTCTTGCCTTCTCATTCGCATTTGCACTTGCATCGTGCGCCAACACACATGTGCCCTCTGTTCCTTTCTTAACCACTTCCTCCCTTCTTTTTGTTTCTGTTAATTATTTTTACCTTGTTCCACAAATATACCCTTTTTAATCAGGCAGAGTTTAGGCGGGCGGCAACGGCAACCATCGCGAACGACAAAGTCCAGGTCCATTGTTCCTTCCTGCTTGCTGCCTTGACCTGCTTCCTTTTTGATACTCCCTTCCCTTCTGTCTTTTGTTCGCTCTTTCCCTCCCTCTTTCATCGTGGTTTCGACCTCTTTCCATTCAAGTTGTCACCAGCCTGGCCCTTTCCCATTTTAAATTTCAACTTCGTGGCCATTTCTTGACTCGCTCTTGCCACCTCAACCTCGCCAAAGCCTGCATATCTGGGCGCCTGCCCCTAGCATAGTTTTATTTCATATCAACAGTCAACAGCATTGTTATCGTCAACAACATTATCATCACCGTTTTTCGACCCAGGATCTTCGACTCCCACCACTGTCAACATGGTCACGCCAGAGGCACGCGGCACGACCGACTCGCCGCCAGTGGCTGCCCCTGCCCCTGCTGCCGAGTCCGAAATCGCCCACGAGGCTCTCGCGGCTCTCGCCAGTCGCCGCACATCTCTTCCTGGATCTGGATCTGGATCTGGGTCTGGAACCGGCCCGGCTGCTCCACGCACCTCCCACTCTCCCCGGGACTCGGCCGATACGATCCACGCGTCAGGCCTGTCTCCGCCGCCGCCGCCCCGGACTCAGCAGGGCCAGCCAGGACAACCTGCCCAGCTCGAACAGAGATCGACCGAATCTCCACCAACGCAGACACATCCATCACCGGTCGCTTCGCCGCCGCCCAAGGTGCGCCGCCCGTTGCCATCGGGTGCTCCGGCCGAGCCTGCCGCTTCTGCGAGCTTTGCTGGCTTCCGGAGACGGGCACCGTCGACGTCATACACGACTGGGTAAGTCTTTCTGCTTCAATCTTTCTTATTTCTTCTTCACCTTTCGCTCTTTTCTGTTATATTCCTCCTCCTATCACAGGGTCGTCGACGCGTTTTGTCGCGCTGCCTATCATGAACTTGTTCCGGCCTCATTATTCATGTCTCACCAAGCGGACACAAGCCACACTTTCCTCCTGTTTCCGTCCGTCTCCTTTTCTGCCCCATTGCCTCATTGTTTCCCTGTTCTACCGTTCAGCCCAATCTGCGCAAAACGCCATTCATTCGCGCTTCGTCCAAGTGGCCGCCACAAGACTCTATCCCCTTCCACTTTTATCTCTCTTCATATTAGTCCTACCCCCTTTTACCCATTTTACCCTTTGACTCTTGAGAAGGCGTCAGGAGATGGCCACAAGGCGGGACTCGGGAGGTACTCGCAATACTCGGGCAAGACGCCCAACCTCTCAACTACTCTTTCTCCATTAACCTCACGCTCACTTGACGCCCGTCATTTGAGCCAATGCAACCACTCAAATAACCCTTTGCCTCACCCGTCCACAAAACAGTTCCACTTTTTTACTCCTCTTTCTCGCTTGACTATTACTGTTTCGTTGTCAACTGCTGCCGGCCTTGCCTTGTGCCTCTGCTTTTGCTTTAACGGAGCAATACAGACAGGGCAGGGTACCTCTTCTGCAGCTTCTCTCTTTCCTTTTTCTCATGTGCACCCATTAATTTTTTATTGCACGAGCTGTCGGTTTTCCCGCCAACCGTCCATTTGCCCATTTCCATGTTACGTGCGTAACACGCAATACTTTATTCAACTTTTTGTCTGCACAACCTTCCTATTTTTATTCGTCCTGCCACGGTTCTTTCACCGGCTCCTTTCGCAATCTGCAATTGCTGTATGCTTTATACTGTCATCATTTCACTTGATATTATTTCGTTTGTTCCCGTCCCCTGCCTTTTTTATTATTGCTCGGCCTGAAGTCTGCCTGCCTCCTCCATTTTCTTTCTCTTTATTTTCTTACCGCCCCGCCCAACCGCGCATTTAGCCAACGCATGTAGTTTACCTGTGCAACCTGGTCTTGGATCGCCAACCGCGAGACACTGGTTTGTCTCTTGGCCCATTCACTGTGAACCAAAGACCCTTTTGGCTCTTGAGGCAAGCCCCTCCCTCATTCTTTTGGTTCTTTACCCACATCCACTATTTGAGTTTCTGTCTTTTCTTTTCTTCCAACTCTATCCCCACTGCTGGTCCCATCTTCAATGCCAACTGCAGGCTCAACCCAACCTTGTTGTCTCCTGCCACAAACCCCGAGCCTGACAGGACTGCACTGGCAACCTAAGTGGGTCGCCGTACTTTCTCCGGCTGAAGTGTTTCTTTTTTGTGTCTCTTCCAACCCTTTATACGGCGGCATTTGCTTTTATCTACGTCCTGTTCAAACTTCGGTTCATTTGGATCTCGAACAGGCCTCCCTTCTCTCCTTCTCTTTTTTATTTACCTCTCGCCTCATTATTTGCATCCCCTCTCTTCGTTGCTCATATCTGGTTTTTTTTTTGTTATTGTTTGCATTGTGTTGACAAGGCTCCTGGCGACACGTGACTAACACTCTCTTTTCACCCCCTTTTTCAGCGCACTACCGGCCCAAGACGGAACATCTGCAGCTGATAGAGATGCACGGGATTCCTCCGCAGGCACTGTGAACTCGGCATCGTCACACCGCTCCATCACCAACGGTGATCGTCACGCAATGGATTCCAAAGGCCATTTCCCCGCTCGCGCCTATGAAGATGAGATTGTCGTTGATACACAGTCTAACGGGCAGCACTCTGGCGCCGTCCGCATGCCTACCCTTAAGCAGGATTACGAGGATGTGCCCATGGACGACGCCCGCGACCAGACGCCGGATTCATACACGAAGCGGAAACGCTCGCCAATCACCGACGAGGCAGCCGACGACAGCGGAGACCGCAGCCCTCCACAGCATGATGCTGTACAGAATGACGCATGGCGCAGGGCGGCCCAGTCTTCTGCTGCACAGGGAGCAGTAGGGGAAGGACAACCCTCAAACGGCAAATTTATCCCACTTGGTTATTGGCGTGACTCGACTGTGCCCGATGAGGCAGGGCGCCACGTGGTCGCCGGTTCCATTGACACACAAAAGCGGCTGCGCGTCCGTATACACCAGTCCACACGCGCGGGTGAACCCATCTCGCTTGATTATCCGCTCCCTCCTGGCCCTGGTGGCAGCTGGGTGACCTTTGAGCGGGTAGTTTTTGAAAAACATCTTGTCGGTCTGGACCATAACCAGGTCAAAGAGTATGTGAGGATCCGGTCCGAAGCTCGTTACCCCGAGACGCGCGAGGAGGCTGCTGCTGCCGAAAAGGCCGCAGTAAAGGAAGCAATTCGCCGGGCATCCATGAACCCCTATCCGGACACCCTAGCCCCCCCTCAAATCGCCTACGGTGCCGACCTTCCCGACTACGTCATCAACGAGAGCCGCCCGGACAAGAAGCGGCGCATGAACCGCCACTATGGTGTTGCTTTGCCCTCCACGGACCCCGGCCCGAACACGTACGACGCCCCTCTCCCCTCCAATGGCCATACGCCCCAGATGGGGGCTGCCCAGGTCGTCTCTGCCATCCAGCGGTCCGCAATCGATTTGCTCCCCGGCACACGGCCTACCAAAATTTTGCTCGGCTACTGGCGCGGCTCAAGTGAAGAGCGCGACGAGGACAAGCACGCTGTTTTCGGCATATTGGGAAGCAACGACATGTTCCGTGTTAAACTGGCGCGTCAGACCCGTGATGGTCGTACGCTTCTTGGTAACTTCCCGCAGGGTGCTGGCGCCCTATGGATCCACTACGATGAAGTGCAGTTTGAGCCGCATATCAAGGATCTGTCCCGCCCAGAGGTGAAGGAGTACGTTCGCGTGCGCCAGCGCCAGATCGACGAGGGCGAGATGCCAGAGGACCGTGCGGCCAACGAGGCCAGAGCCGTGATCGATGCTCAAGCTCGTGTTATCAATGCGGGCGGCGCTGCTCAAAGCACCCTTGGCACCCCTGGCCGACTTGATACTATCAGTTTTGCCACCGCGGCCAACCTTAAGCGGGAGTCTGGTGGCATTGTCGATTTAGCCAAGCAGCCCGGCTATGCCATTGAGCAGAACGGCATGCCTATATCCGCATACCCGGACGGTGCTCATGATGACCGCGGTCGCCGTGATAGTCTGGGTTCGGAGCGGCGCCAGAGCCGTCGCTCTACTATGGACATCCGCGAGCCCTTGATCCAGTCGCCGAACGACGCCGGAGTCGGCAGTGCCAGCTCCCTTGCATCTCGCAATGGCCGGCACTCGCTGCCTTCCGGACCTGGCTTGTCTGCCATCCGATCCATACCCGACAATGCCGATCGTGTCGAACGCACCAACAGTCTTGCACGCCGTGAGATTTCACGTATGGAGAACATCCAGCAGCGCAACGAGCAGCGGGCGACCAGTAACAGCTACCACCAAAATGGCCATAATGGCGCCAGTATTGTTAATGTCACCAATGCTGTTCCCAGTCAGCACAACGGTGGCTACTCTGGGTCAATGAACGGTGCCGGCGGCAGCGGCAGCGCGGACGAGGGCGTCGGTACGAGCAGCCGGCAGGCGTTCAACGAAAACATTGGCCGCCTGAATAAAGTATGGGCATCTCAAGAGGCGTCTCGACTACGCAATGTCCCCAACGACGATACCAGGATATTTAATGGTATCAAGTACGAGCGCAAGCCCACAGGACCGTTCAAGGGCAAGCTCGTTAGCCCCGGCGCGATATTGTCGATTGACGGAGAGGACTATGTCGAGTACCGCGTGCTTACCAAGCCGACGTTCTTCTGAACGCGAGCCTGAGAAATCCCCTGTCGCCATTTTCATTTGTTTTCCATTTTTGACATGTTCACATTTTGACATCTCGACCATTTTTGCTTCTTTGTTCCTGTTTTCTCCCCCACCCCATGGCAATTGGAACAAATGTTACCCGCCACACGCTCTTATTACTTTGTAATGCCACATCCGAGGCCGATGTCTTTCTTTTTCATTTGTTGTTATTTATCTTTCCGATTCCCCCCTTCTGGTCTTTTTTTTGTTTTGTTTTGTTTTGTTTCGCTGTTTGCTTTGGCATTCTGGAACCGCATAGCACTGCTCTCGCTGCTTTAACTTACTTTCATTTGTTACCTTTTATTTGTTGTCATTTTCTTGATCTGCTTGTCATCATACCCCCCTTTTCTCTACCATATATACCACGTTGAAGGAGGAAGAAAGGTTAGGGACAGGGAGGCAAGCTATTGTGAGGAGGAGAAGGAAGCTTTTGGAGGAGGTTGTTTGATTTTGTGGAATACCCCTTTGTTTTTTGTTGTTTTTTGTCGTTTGGCCATTTGGTTTCTTGCACTGTTTTACGTCTTGAGCGACTACTTTGATATTTCTTGATCTTTAGCAGTCATTATTGTAGCATTGATAGTTATCATTTCTGTCCGGCTTAGCGCTTTGCGCTGTACTTGATCACCACTCCCCTAATAATCCAATCTCATTTGCGATTTAAATTTTACTTCTGTGAATAACCCGTGTAGTTCGTGAGGTAAAGGTATTTACAAAGTGAGGCTCTATTTGTAGCTACAGTATGGATACGTCGTAGTATTATGGTGCCATGTGAGGTTCCAGCCTTCCTCTCATTTTAGGCCATTTAGTGGGTTTAGAAATGGACACTTGTGGTTGGCTGGCTTAGTTGACAACTCAGTGTTGATGTGTGACAAGCGAGCCACGCCGAGTAAATGTTTACATCCATGCAAATGGCACAAACCTTCAGCTAATACACATAAAAGCCACTCAATAATTATGAGTCCATCAATATACCTTGATACTTTTCACTGAGCTTCATTCTCTTGCTTTTGCTGCTGCATTTGGGCAGTTCCCGTGCTTCACGACCTAGCACGTGACGGGTCACGTATCTCAGGAGCTACAATTAAAAAGTGGGTACCTGGACTGCTCCAAATTTTCCATTGCGATCGTGTGTTTTTTTCTTTGCCAGCCGAACAACGACCACAGGAACGACGCCCATCCTGTCGCGTGTTCGCCCACGACGACCTTGATCTACGATATTCGAGATTATTTTTCTCGTCCGACGATTAATCGAACGACTTTCTCCCTTGTGCTCGCCAATTGAGTCCAGCGGGGTCCCAGAAGTGGCACAAAACACCTTCTTTTTCAACCTCTTCCTCTTCAACCTCCGCCTCGACACATCACAATGCGGCCTCAGCCGACACTGCGTGCGGCCTTCCGCAGCGCACTCGCTTCCAGTCGCGGCCAGAGCTGTGCTAGCCGGCAGGCTGTGGCCTCACCATTCCCCCAGAATGCCGCGGCACCGTCTCGTGTGCACTCCTTAACGAAGACAACGACGACGACCTCACACTTTTCGACTTCGGCTCGGTCACAAGACGCCCAGTCGTCGTCCTCCTCCCCTTCTTCTTCAACTTCTTCCTCTCCCTCCGCGCCGCCCGTCCTCCCGGCCTCGGTCCTCTCCCAGCTCATCTTCTCGTCCTCATCACAATCCTCCGCGGCGGCCGTCGCTTCGTCGGCAACACCTTCACCAACGCCGGCCGTGTCGGTCACGTCGAGCAACCCGTCCGTCTACGCCACCGTGCAGATCCATGGCCGGCCGTACCTAGTGACGCCGGGCGACAGCGTGCGGCTGCCGTTCAAGATGCCGGGCGTGCAACCCGGCGACGAACTGGTGCTGAACAGAGTGGGCGTTGTGGGCAACCGGACCGTGACGGCGGTTGCGAGCAAGGCCACAAGCAGCAACCCGACGGAGAACTACGAGGTGCCGTACGTTCCCGGGGCCAGCGTCAAGGCGGTTGTGCTGGGCGTGGAGTCGGAGCCGCTACGGACGATGATCAAGACGAAGCGGCGGCAGCGGAAGAAGAAGACGGTCAAGAGCAAGCACAAGTACACGGTTCTGCGGATCCAGGAAGTGTGCGTTGAGCAGTAGAAGTCGTCATTGGGGGGACGATTTTCGAAAAGAGAAGCATCAAAAGAAAAGCATCAAAGAACATAGCCCATATAGGGGGAACCCAATGTACAGTATTTACGATAGTGTGGATGAAACTAGAAGAATCACAACCAACAATGGCAAGGAATGCATGAGTGAGAGAAAGAATATGAGAGGAACGAAGAAAGCAAAAGACTTGACTCATAAAGTGACTAAACAAAAAAGGAGAGACTGAAAACAAAACGCAAAGGCAAAAGACAGAAAGCAAAAAGCTGCGTCGATTATATACAAAAAAGACAGACGGCCGTTTCCAAGAAGAACGAGCAAACCCACAAAGGGCAGTAAAGAGCGAGAAGAAAAAAGAGTAAGGGGGATATAATGTTATGGGTGCGCCCTGAAAAGAAAGAAGGTAAAAAGGGCGCCCATAATGAAGAACAAAAACCAAAATGGTCCGCTTTGAAACTCGTAAGAACGCCTTTTGTTTTTGTGACCCAAGAATCAGAAAACAATCAGAATAGAACCAGAAAAGCAAGAGAAAGCAATTGAACCACCCAGTCCAAGTCAGGAACGCCGAAAAGACTATTGCTGCTTCTCTTCGCGTGCTGCAACAGCCCGACGCACACTGGACCAGTATGCAGCAGGCCAGGCCGAGACAGCCTCAGCGTCGGTGGGCATGCGCTCGCGGCAGCGGGTGACAACGCTCTGGATAATGCGGCCCAGAAGCTCCTCGGAGATTGGCATGCACTCGGCACCGCCGCCAATGGCCATGTACTGGGCATCGGGGAACAGGAACGGGTCCATGGGCGACAGAAGCTCGTCGCAGGTCGGGCGCGCCTGTTGCTCGCGGTTAAGGCAGCGCTTCATCGTGTTGATCAGGCTAGGAGGGACGGGAGTGCCGCCCATGCCGCGTGCTGGGAAATCAATGACGTGTGTCCAGGTGATAATGGCCTGGCAGCGGGCCATTTGGTTCTGGATGTGGCCAAAGGGCGGCAGGCCATAGACCATCTGGTACAGGATGCAGCCCAGACTCCAGACATCGCTGGGCTTGCCGAGCTTGACGAGCTTCGTGGCGCTCTTGGTGGCACCCAAGAAGCCGCCGACACCGGGCCGGCCACCGCCGCCGTGGTGGTTCGCTGTGAAGGCGTACTGCTGGGCGTCCATCAGCGACTCGGGCGACATGTAGCTGGGCGTGCCGACCTGCGTCTCGCGGTGGACGTTGACGGTCATCTCGGTCTGGATGGCGTTGGCAATGCCAAAGTCGATCAGCTTGAGGCGGCCCTGGACGAGCACAAAGTTGGCCGGCTTGAGATCCGAGTGCACAATGTCGTGGACGTGCACGGCCTGCAGACACTCGAGCATCTCCTTCCAGTAGAAGCGCACAAAGACAGGGTCCATCTTGGCGCTCTCGGGGTTCTGGCGCAGGCGCAGCAACGAGTTGAGATCCATCTCGCCCAGCTCCATAAGTAGGCTCAGCATCTGCTTCTCCTTGTTCATCTCAAAGTCGAACAGCTGGATGACCCGGTCGACGCCCGACAGCTTCTTGAGGAGGTCAATCTCGCCCATGAACCCGCGGATCGTTGACTCGTCGGCGTTCTCGAGCGACACACGCTTCATCGCAAACATCTTGCCGTTCTCGGCCGTCACCTTGTACACCTTGCCACTGCCGCCACGACCGACGCAGTCCACGCGCTGGTACGAGCGCCCGTTGACCTTGAGCAGGATACGGGGCTTCTTGCCCGCCTGCGCCGTGGCCGCTGCACCAGCTGGTGCGCCAGTTGCCGTCTCAAGGACAGACATCTTGGGCGGCGGCGGCGGCGCGGCGCGATGAGGTGTGTTGCGGCTGATGGTCGACAGAACCTTGCGCTCAGGTGACACGATCGGCGCTGCGACATTGGTTGACTTGGCGGCTGATAGCGGAGGCAGCTTCACATCGGCAACGGCGGGTTGGAGGGCAGCGCGAAGGGGCTTGATCTGGTTGACATTGTACTCCTTCTCGCCAAGACCTGGGATGACAATCGGCTTGACAGAGCGGCCCAGGTAGGCAAGGTCGTTCTCCTGGTCGTGCGCCGAGGGCAGGGCTGGGCGGCTCGAAGAAACGGGCGGAGGGGGCGCTGCCTTGGGAGGCGGTGCAGAAACAATATCATCGTTGCGGTACGAACGGCGGCGGAGAAGATCAGGCTGCTGCTGCTCCTGTTGTTGCTGAGAAACAGGCTCAGGCGCGGGGGCCTCGTGATGCTGTCCATACTGTGCTTCCGGTTGTTGCTGCTGAAGAAGATCGACGTTTGATGCGTGGTTGCGGAGGCTGCTGGAACGCTGGGCAGACGACGCCTTGCCGCTCACAGGGCTGCCTGTTGCCGCTTGCTCGCCACGGCCATAGGGGTCGAAGTAAGGTGACCGAGAAGCGCTGCCGACGCGCGTGCCCTGGCTGCTATACATGGCGCCTGCGTCCGTCTCCTGGCTGGACATCAGGCCGCCAGCTTCGCCGTCGTGGTGTGGCTGCATCATATCTTCAGGGCTGTTACCCTCGCCCTCGTCGTCGCTTGTCCGTCTCCGGCCACGACGTGCTGGGCCACTGAGAAATCCACCGCCAAGAGACTTGCCCACACGCTTGATACGCATGGAGCTTTGGAGCGCCTGTTGGGGGTCGACGTCACGGCTGCCGCTGCGTGCAATTGTGCCAGCGGACGAGCCGCTGCCGCCCGCATATGACCGGAGTCCACTACCCATCTGTTGCTGTTGCTGGGACGACGGGCGGCCGACAGTCGACGGGGCCTCCTCATGGGGCTGCGAGGGCTGTTCTGCGTCGCTGTGGTGGCCGGCAGCCGATTCGGTGCGGCGAGTAGACCGGAGTGCTGACGATGACGACGAAGTGGACAGGCGAGTGGCACGGCTGGCACTGCGGCCGCCAGACGAACCGACGGCAATCTGCACACGACGGACAGCAGATGCAGGCGTGTTGATGGTCTCTGCTGGTGCAGGGGGGGCTGCTGCAGCAGAAGACATGACGGCGTCGATCGATTGCGCGGGAGGAAGGTCGGCGCCCTTTTCCTCGTTTGCGACAGAAGCTGCTCGTCGTGTCCCAGAGTGTTTTGATGAAGAGAGAGAACGGCGGATAGGCGGCTGGACAGGGCCCATTCCTGTTCCGGGTGTCGTTGTGCTCAGACGGACAACACGCTTGCGGGGTGCAGGACTGCTGTCACGGCTGAGCAGTGCTGGTGGCGATGTTGGTCTCGAGGCAGACGAAGGGGCACCGCCTGAAGCCTGAACGCTGCCAGCCCGGACATGTCTTCTTGTTTGGCGGACACCAGGGCGGTCGTTTTGTGATTGGAGCTGACTGTTGCCTTCGGTCTCGGCACCGGCGGCAGATGATGTCGAGCGGTTCAGGGCACTCCGTCGCCGTGTTGTCGCGACTGTAGCTCCAGCTGTTGAGGAGGCTCCTCCTTGGTTTCCCTCGGGAGCTACTCCGTCACTCAACAGGGCCTTCGTGAGGGCACTGAGCTTCATCGGGATCGGCATCTCGTCGTCTGAGCTGTCGTGCAGTGCCGCGTACTGCTGCTGTGCGTCGGCAGCCGTCTGCTGGCTGGATGCGGCCGCGTTCGAGTTACGTTTCGAGGCCGTTCCTGATGTTGATGCCGCGGCGCCGTTGATTTGTGACCGCGATGGCGGACGCCTTAATGCTTGTCGTGCTGACGTCCGGCGGCCCATTGAGGTGAACTGGCTCCCCTGGCCCGCGGGCGTGGGCGACACCGTGGCCATTGTGGTGTCTGTTGGGGTGGAAGGTTGAGAATAAAGTTGTCAATACGCGTGATGTCGCGATGTTTCGATTTCAGTGGTGGATGTTTATGCTGGTGCTGCTATGTCGACAATGTCTTCAATGGTAGATATGGTGGTACCGTTCGAGAGGCTGATGGCGACGTCGCGAGAATCAATATCAATATAGAATTGTTGTGTCGAGGTGCGGCTGCGATTTCGTCGAAAAGAAAACAAAGAGGATTTGAGGAAGAAAAGACGAAAAGTAAAGAAAGGAAGAAGAGCCAAACCAGGGACTGGCAAAAATGTGTTTCATGAACTGAGGCGCAAAAAAAAGAAGAAAAAGAAAAAGAGGATCAAAAGGGAGACCGCCCAAGCATGTAATTGTTATTGTGCATTTTGCCCTGGCATCCTGGCTTGTGCTGCCATCGTGCACTTGTTTCCGCTTTTTCGATCGAGAGCTTCTGTTTTGGGGGGGAAGGGATCCATACTGAGCAAGACTGGGGCCCATTATTATTTTGGTTGCCTGGATTCAGCCAATCAGCGCGTCGGCCTCGTTGCCGCGAGCAACCAGGCGCGGCCGCTCCATACTTGGGGGGAAAAGGCCGTGCACGGTCAATTTAACCTGTTAGTCATATTCATGCGAGGGAGGTGCGCGCACGTGACTGATTAGATAAGACATCCATTGAAAAGTTTGTCCACGGGCAGTGCAGATCAGATATTCGGATGGCTGAATTCGAGGTTCCTCAACTTTGACGCCCAAGACAGTACTTGAGACGTACAAGACACATTGTCACTGACACGGCATTTCAAATTCTTAGCTTTCCACTTTTTGAATTTTTGTTTCCTAGTAGATAAGACCCCAGATGTACCCATGAAGCAAGGCTGCCACAGCCATCTTTTTTTTTCACCGAATCATAAAGCCATCAAAACGCCAGTACTTCCTCCCGAAATCCAGTTGCAAATGGCAGGCCTATTCCCCTTACAGAAGAAGAAAGACGCTGGCCAGGTTCCGTATGAAATTTGATGAAAGAAAATGCGCCGGTGCCCCGTTGGCTCGTTTTTTTTGTCCGGAAAGATGGTATTGCAGTTGCCTGCTCGTTGTCGTCGTTCGAATAATAGCTTCGTACGCTTCGTGATATTGGCTGGCACATGCGGCTGGAGCAAGTGTTTTTCGCTTTTCGAGTTGGGAAAAGGCGAGACGCTTAGTCGAACAGACCGAAGCCCATGTCGTCGTCGGACTCCTCCTTCTCCTCCTCCTTGGCCTCCTCGGCAGGGGCGTCGGCAGCAGCAGCGCCGCCAGCGGCAGCACCGCCAGCGGCGGCAGCACCGGCACCGCCCGAGGGGACGGAAGCCAGCTTGGAGCTGCCCTCAGCGATCAGCTCGTTGATGTCCTTGTCCTTGAGCTCCGACAGCAGGGTGTTCAGGCGCTCGTCATCGGCCTCAATGCCGACGGACTCGAGGACGTCCTTGATGTCCTTGGCCGAGGGGGAGGCGTTGCCGCCGAGGGTAAGCAGGAGGTAAGCTGCGAGGTGCTTCATTTTGAACTGGAAGGAGCTGTTAGTGGGCAGATTCGAAAAAGCGTCAAAAAGACAGGTCGACGACGACGACAGCGAGAGCGATGCAAGCTGTTGATGGTAAACGTACTGTTGTTTGTGAAAGAACACGAGATTTCAATCGATTTAACCGCGGATGTTGTGGCGGAGACTGAACCTTCTTGCTCAAAAAGTGGTAGAAGTTTGATGATGGTTTTGCGGGATGTCGAAGAAAAGATCAAAATGCGACTAAGAAAAAAAATCTCCCCAAAATCTCCCTCTTGGGCTTTTGGCCGCCAGCCCACACAATTGGTGCCTTCCACGCCGAAACCCTAAGACCCACCAGTCAGGTGACCATATTTTCAGCTAATTTTCTGGCCGGACGCCCTCTTAACGCCGATCCCGTTAAATGCATTCCAAACATGCAGCAAACGAGGCCATTAGTGGCCAAGATTGCGCCGACCAATCACATGCCGTAGATCGCGTCGCCTGTCAAAAGAGTGGGCATTTCAGTGTTGCTTTCGTTTTTGGGGGCAAACAGGCAAACAACCAAGGCCGATATATTGGAGCCAGGCCATTTGCGGCCAAGCGCCTCTATTTTTCCAACTGCTCAGCTCTCTCTCACTCTGGCGTTTTGCAGACGCAAAACCGTTTTCACTGGAAAAGAGGAGACAATCTTCAGCACAGCCAAGCGCCAGCAAGAAGGATAGGCAGCAAAACGACAAGATATCGCCAAAGTTGAGTCAACACCGCCCATCGCATCGCTGTATCAGCCACCACATCCGGCAGCGACGCTCTTTCCCTTCCCGCCTTACCATCAGGCCGTCTGACGTCGTCACTTCGCACCTTCCGCCGACAGCTGAGCGACCGCTATTTCTTCCCGCTTGCACCTTCCATTCAGTATTCTCCGGTCTCCACGCGCTTTCCGCTTTTGTTCCTTGGCTTTCTTTCTTCTTTCCCAACGCCCGTCACGAGCCACTCCTATCCACGACCGGATGCGTATTTGCCACCAAAGTTTTCCTCTCCTCTTTTTCCAGCCATCAACTCCTTATCGCCTGCCTCGTTGTCCTGCAAAACCATCGCCAACGCGCGCCCTCACGACAATCTTGTATTCTCCAACCGCGAACGAAACCTAGCCCTTCAAATGTGTCGTTTTGGCTGTCCACCGACAGACGCCTAACGTGCAGGCAAAAAGGGACAAGTCCACTACCGACACCCCGAAAGCAGCCTCACGAGTCAAGACATCTATTTATTTCAGCACAACGGGACAGGCCCGATCTTGTGTATACTAAAGATAATTTAAAATGGTAGGTTTTTGTGTTGGCGAAGGGCTCATCGTTGCCTCTATCGGACCCCGAATGACTAACCTGCCTCTCAGATTGGTGACCTCCTCGCGCAGATATCCGGCGAGGGCGGCTCCAAGCCGTCGACCCCGACGCTGCCGCCGAAACGAAAAGCCAATACGGATCTGCCCAACGCCAACAAGACACCCCGGACGACATCATCGACGACATCCGGAGCAACATCATCGGCAAACGGCCGTGACAGGAATGGAGGATCAAGTGGCTACACAGGGACAGCACGCACCCCGACACTCGAATCAAGACCTAGCCTATCAAGCCGGCCAGCACCGAGCAGCAGCTCGTCAAGACCGTCGTCCACGCCATCTTCAGCACAACGGCGACCCGGAGCCCCGCCATCCTCGTCATCCTCATCAAGACCGACCCTGCCAAATGGAGGCGCGAGCTCAAACACAAACGGTTCCTCGTCTACGCCATCTGCACCCAGCAAAGCCCCCAAAAAGGGCTCCTACCTGGAAATCATGCAGCGGGCCAAGATGGCACAGTCAGCCATGGGCCAGATGGGCAAAATCCAACACAAGCCGCTGGACAAGGTCCCACCAAAGCGCGAACGCATGACCAAGGCCGAGGAGACGTCGCGGGCCGGTGCCGGCGTGACCAAGAGAGGCTCTGGCCTGCCACCACTGGGCAGCGCACGGTCACGGCCAGGAGGGTCGTCTGGAGGCCGGCTACCACCACTCGGAGGCGGCAAAGTTGGCGCACGGGATGCGCGAGATGCACGGGACGATGGGCGGAACGGATCTTCTGCGTCTGGATCTGGACGGGGCCTTCCGCCTCTCGGAAAGTCAAGCAGCTCTGCGGGGGCTTCTGGTGGTGCACGGCGAAAGGCGGCTCCCAAGGAAGAGGAGAAGCCCCGCCCGAAAAAGGCAGCCACAGCAACGACAGGCTACCAGGGTACTGCGCGGCCACGGCCGACTTCGTCATCGTCCGCAACTGGCCCCGCCGGCGGTATCGATAGAGACGGGTCTGGAGCTGGCCGGTCTGGCGGTAGCAGCTCCCGCCACCGTAGTGCACCTCGCATGCCCTTCAGCAATCCTCGGCGGTCGCGGTATGACGATGAAGACGACGAGATGGACGACTTCATCGAATACGACGACGAGGAGGAGGAGCAGGACATTGGTGGTCGTTATGGCGGTTACGGTGGCGGCGGCGGTTATGGACGCAGCCGTGGTCGCTACGATGATTATAGCGACGAAGAGGAGGACGAATCCGACATGGAGGCTGGTCTCTCTGACATTGATGACGAGGAACAGCGGGCCGAGCGGCAAGCACGCCGCGAAGACGCCGAACAGGAAGCCCTAGAGCGGAAGCTCAAGGCCGAGAAGGAAGAGCGCAAGCGGCGGCTCATGTCTGGCTCGTCGCGGCGGTGATATTGCATGAGCATCTACTTTTTTCTCTTGCTTACTTACATACTTGCTTACCTTCTGCTTTTGTTTACTACACTTCACGGCAACGTTTGGGCTTTCTTTTTCGGCATGGAGTATCACTCACTCTGCATTTCTATTTCTATTTCTATTTTTACCCCATTTTCACCACATTGTCCCTTTTCGGTTCTTTAGTCTTCACTACACATAGCATTGCCGAGGCGAACTGGAATAATTCGTAGTTATTATTTATATCCTTCTTCACAATCTATACCTCTTGAATCACCGCATTTGTGACTGAATTTGTGAAATATCATCTCGTAACTTAACATTTATATTGTGTGAACTCCCGTATAATGTAATGCAAAACGCAAAATGTAACTAATCGTAAATGAAAAATGCAATATCCGGTATGTCCTGGTTCAACCACCCAAACTTTTCATTACCAAATTCCTAACCGCCCTCAAAGTCTCAAAATCATCTTAAATCATATTTTCTTGGTATATTTTATGCGCTGGCATCTTTGGCCTCGTCGGTCTTGGACTCAGCCTCGGCGGTGGCAGCGGCAGCGTTGGCTTCAGCCTCGCCCTCGTAACCCTCGGTCTTCATGTCCGTGATGCCCAGATCCTCCTCTTCTTCGGCCGTCCGCTCGTACTCGGCGACGGTCATCTGGGCATCGGGCTGGCTCGGGTCGTCAGCCAGGCTCTGCACGTAAGAGCTGGCCAGCGGGTCCTCAAGGACAATCGTGAAGGACCGCTTGCCGGCAATGGCGTCGTCGAGGCCCTGGAAGAAGTCGGTCCAGCGAGTGCGCTCATCAGCAGCAAGAGAGTCGCCACCTTCGTTTGTCGAAGCAACGGGGGGAGGGTGGGCGGTGACACCGGCAGCCGTCACGCTGGCGTTGGGCGTCGGGGTGGGTGCAGGGCCGTCGGCCTGGAAGATCTGGGTGTGCAGGTCGCCGCGGACCTGGGTGAGAAGGCCCTCGACAGTCGTAAAGCGACCACCGAGCGTGCCCGGGTTGACGGACAGGTTGAGCTCGGGGCACTCGAGAGCGCAGCTCTCGCTCTTGAGGATATCACGAGCCAGGTCCTCGGAAGACTGGACCTTGAGCGTGATGCGGCGGCCCTTTTCAGGGATGGCGCCGCCGGTCTTGACGTCGTTGGACCGGTAGCCGCAGCTGTCGCAGAGCGTCGACATGAGGACGACCTGCTGGAAGTGGGGGATGTCGACCATCTTCATGTGGGTAATGGCGGGGTGCATGCAGGCAGGGCAGCTCGCGGGGAAAGTGTAGACCTCGTTGGGGATAATGTCGTCGTTGGCGTCCAGACGGCCCTGGCCACCGATGGGAATCACGCCCTCGGAGCCAGACAGGCCACCAGCGACACCAGTTGACGAAGTGACAGTACCAGCAGTAGCGCTATCGCCAGCCTGGGCACCAGTATCGACCAGACCCAGGGCCGTGTTCTGCTCGGCCGAGCGCAGGTACTCGCGCTTCTCCCACTTTCCAACACCGTCGTGCAGGTCGGGGGCGATCCAGCTGTTGCCGGCGGGGTCGTCGAGGCTGACACGGAAGGGGAAAGACTCGCCAGCTAGCATAGCCTTGGCCTTGACAATAATCTCGTTGATTTTCTCGTAGACCTCGGGCTGCTGCTCCTTGCGGGCGTCCTGGTCCATCTCCAGATCCTCGACAATACCGCTCAGCATGCCCTCTACGTTTGTGAGCTGGCCGCGGCCGGCAGGGATCTCGATGTCGAGCTCGATAAACTTGGCGACAGCCGTGTCAGACTTGACGACCTGGCGCGAGAAGTCATCGAGAGCTGTCAGGCGCAGCTCGTAGTGGGTGCCGCGGGTCTGGACAGAGCCGGCGGCCTGGATCTCGTTGTTCTGGAAGCCGCAGTGCTCGCAGCGAAAGGACATGACAATGACCTCACGGAAATAGGGAATGCGAGTGAGCAGAAGACGAGTCATGCCGTTTTCGTGGCAGTTCATGCACAGCGACTCGATCTCCTCGACAACGCGACCATCGTCGTCGGCCTGGGTGACTTCGGCGTCGGGGCCGGCGGTGGGTGCGTCGACCTGGGCGACCTGCTCGCCGATCGACTCGAAGACCTGGTTGGGCGTCACAATGTTTTCCTCGGGAGGAGACATGGTGTGTGTATGTGTGTGTATTGGGGGGAGGAAGGATATGTTGTGGAATAAATGGGAATATCGAAAGGAAAGATGTCGGGGTTGTTGTTCCCTTGTCAGTTGTTTCTTCCAAGTTGTCAAAAGGAAAGTGCAATCTTGTTTGTTGCTTCTTGCCCTTTTTATTTGTTTGTCGCAAAAGAAATTGTTCGAGGCAAGAGCGGCCGTTTGCTTTCTTTTTGTTTTCTTTTCGCAGCTTTTTGAGCCTTATCGCAAACTTTTTAGGAGGGGTTGTTAGTCGATAAGGCCCATGAAAATCCTTGCCCCAGCGCAACAGCGGGGCGGTTTATAAGCTGCAATGACGCGCTGGCGGGTCGCATCACTGCAAGAACATCTGCAAAAGGCTGCAGCAAGCCTGTCCCCGGCAGGCGACCTGACTCATCTGGAAGGTTCTAGGCTGGAGTGGCCGCCACTGGTAGGCGCCAGTAACCGCCAAAAATGGGAGGAAAGGGTGGCCTAATGTAGCCACTAAAAGCGCTGTGGCTCAGGGGGCAAGCCACACCTGGAACTCGGGAGAGCGAACTCGGGAGAGCAGAAGGCTGTAGCGCTCTGCCTTTGTCAACACCCATACTGGCACGAGGCTGTGAGGTGAAGAGAAAATATTGGTGCAAATTGACGGCAAATGACGGCCGTTCATTTCTTGCGAAAATCGTCAAAACTAAGGTTCAGACCGCCCATCCCGCCGTTGTCTGAGCCTCTGCTTTTGTCAAGCAGGGCCAGCAGACCAGCTTTCCTGTTTTTCGCCCGTTTCTTGCTGTTGGCGTTTGACGCAGATTTGACGATTCCTGGAGCAGTCTCTTTTGTCGAAGATATCTGTGGTTTTGTGGCAGATGTAGTTGGCTTCTGGAGCGTAGAAGGGGTCGATTTGACTTCCTTGATTTCGGGTACAGCTGCAGGCGCCGACTTTTGCTTCTTCGGCCTCGAAAGGGGAGGTGGTGGTGGCAGAGCGATTCTCGTTTCGCGGCTGCAGAGACCGCATTTGTAGACTTTAGTAATGCCGGCATGAGGCTCTTGGACGCGCCGTGTCTTTCCCGTCTCAGCTGGCGAGTCAACCATTTCGTCATCCTGGCTCCGTTTCGGCTCGTTGTTCTCTGTCTTCTTGTTCTTTTTCGATGGCCGTCCAGATTTGATCGTCAGAGTAGTCCCATCGCTTCCTGGGATCAAGATGAGGCCACAGCTCGTGCAGACATGCTGCTTCTGTATATAGGTCTGTGGAAGATTCGCCGAGGGGGCAGATGGGCCCGTTGATCCGTTTGATGCAGCCGATGCCGCCGCCGCAGCCTGTGCATTTGAAGCAATATCGATTCGGCGTCGCATGAGATGGGCCGACGTCTGTGGCGATGTTTGTCGCATCAAATGCGCCGCATCCATCAGAAAGCGCATCTGCGCAGATGTAGCAGCTGCCATTTTGGCATGGGGTGGTCTTATGAACGAGACACGAGTGTTGTGTGGTTGTGTGGTTTTGCAGTTTATGAGAAGAGAAAGATGAGTGACGTTGAATTTCGATGTTGAATTTATTTTGGCGGCAGAATTGGTGCGAAAATGCTCACCGCCAGTAGCCTTATTTCAGCACTGTAAGCAACAGTAACACCCGCCAGGTATCAACCACCAGCCGTATCCATACACGCTACAGTGGCCTAACTAAGTATTTGTATGTCATCCAAATGTGCGTGAATAGATGTCGTCTTAAATCTACCATTATAGAATTTTTAGAGTAAAGTATAGATATTTTATTTCGTTTTTTCCAGTATTGTGTTGTATATTTTAGTTTAATTGGGATTTTTTACATATTTTGTATAGTCCTAAATTCATTCTTTTGGATTCCTTTCGTTGTTTTTGAATGCATTTCAGTAATAAATAATTGAACAAATATTGGCACAAAGAAAGAAATATCATGACCAGGAACACAGAGTAGTTAAACCAAATGAAAATAGAATCAAAATGTATGGCCTTGTAAACAAATAAATTATACAAAATAACAAGGAAAGCCGCGCTACCCGAACGTATGAATAGATATAAAACACCACCCCCTGAATTATACAAAAACACAACATCTCGTCAAGCTCTCTTTTATACAAAAAGAAATCATTTCCTTCCGCTACCCTCCTATGCCATCGCCTCTTCCAGCTCGGCCATCCGCTTCTCGGCATCGGGCACCTGCCGCAGCAGCAGGTCCAGGTCGTCCTTTTCGTCCTCGAGACGCAGGCGGCGCTCGGCGTCGAGGCGCGTAAAGATGAACTTGCCCTGGCCGTCAAACTGCAGGATGTGGTTGTGGTACTGCCACAGACTGCGGCGGTGGCTGACAGTCATGAGCGTGACGCCCATGGCCTTGGCCTGCTCGTACATTGTCTTTTCCATTTCAAGGGTGACGCTCGACGTGCACTCGTCCAGAATGGCGTACTTGGGGCGGTGGTACAGCAGACGGGCCATGGCGACGCGCTGCTGCCAGCCGACACTGAGAACCTCGCGCCACTCGGCCACGGCGTCCCAACCGCCGCTCTCGGCCTGGCTGGCAAGCAGCTCCTCGAGACCCAGCAGCTGCAGCAGCTTCTCGAGCTCGGCATCAGTCACACCCTTGGAGCGCATGTTGCGCAGGCTGTCTGGGTAGATGATCTGCTGGCGCAGGGTGCCGCGAGGCAGGTACGGACGCTGAGGGATATAGAAAATGTCGCTGGGTGGTGGGCGGTGGACGGAGCCACCATAGACAGGCCACAGACCACCCAGGATACGGAACAAGGACGACTTGCCGCAGCCGTTGGGACCGACAACGAGCAAATGGTCACCGGCGCGGAGGCAGAACGACAGCGCGGGCACGAGGACGTCACCGTTGGGCGAGATGATGGGGACATCCTTGAACTGGATGATATCGCTCTCCACGACGGTACCGCGGCCCTTGAGAACGGCGGCGTGGTCCTCGGTGTTGTCGTTGCTGGACACGAGGTTCTTCTCAAAATGTCCGGAACGAATATCCTCCATGACGTCGAGGAAGGTGGACACACGCGAAGTGTAGCCAGCCAGCTCCATGATCTCACGGTATGAGAACATGATACGCCCAAATGCGTCGGATGCCGACAGCAGCATGCGGCGGTTGGTCACAAAGCTCTCGGTGCGGTCGGCCATGTTGCGGACAGCCGATGCAATGCCCGACTTGGAAGCGCCTGCAGAGGCGAGCGGAGCACCGCCGACACCAGGGATCGGGACGAAGACGGGCATACTGCACAGCAGCAGACCGAGCGCGCCCCAGAGGTACTTGATGACGTAGTCCTCCATGAAGCCGTGGTAGAAGCGCTGGCGCAGGATGTAGTTGACGTGCTTGATAAGCGTGAAGTAGCCCTTGTCCAGAGTGTCCTTCTCAGCGGCGTGGCCGGCGTACAGGGCAACCTCTTCGCTGTGGTCGATGAGGCGCGAGTGCTCGAAGCGGAACTCGCCCTCGAGACGGGCCTCGTCGGCGACATACTTGCCAAACGGCGGCGTCAGAGCGCGCATGACAAGAGCCGACAACTGCACAAGCAGCGACATGAATACGACACCCTCGCCACCAACGCTCTTAGACAGAGAGTATGTATATATTGTCTGGGTGTTTGTTAGTATTTTTCTCACATATAATAATATAATGTAGGTAACACAGAGAACTCACCATATCGAGAATTGGCTTAGCCAAGTTGCTGTAAAGTTCTGCTAGGCTGTTGGAGAACTTGGCGACATCGACGGCAATAAGCTGGTCGGGGTTCTTGATGCGGTCGTCGAGTGCCGACAGACCGTAGAATGTCATATTGGACAGGTAACGCTCGTGGATGAAATGTGTCAGGCGCGTGCGGTAACGCAGCGCCAGCTCGGCCTGGTGGTAGGCCAGCATGGAGTTGGTAAATGTTGCAGGGACGGCAATCAGCATCCACCACACAATGCGTTTCAAGAACTGCTTGCCCTGGCCACGCACAAGACTCTTGACAAGGGCACCGTCCATGGCGGCAATCTGTAAACTAAGCAGTGTGCGCACCACCAAAAACACGCTGTGGCTGACGAGCAGCCGGGCCTCCTTGGAGCGCCATCCAGGTATCACGATGCGCAGAAGGCGGAAGAGGGAGCGGAAAAAGGCACGGTCGAGCTCAACCTTTTTGCGTTTCGGCGGGCTGTTGGGATCTGTGGCAGTAGGGTCTTCCAGGCCGGCCGGGTGTCCCTTCTTCTCGGCCTCGCTGGCGGCACGCTGCTCGGCAATGGCGCTGCGCACGCGGTTGACGAGAGCCAGGAAGAGTGTCACATAGACGGCGCGGGAGATGCGTGTGCGATTGTTGAGGTAGCCACGAGTAATGGATGACAGGAGACTGCGCAATGACCGCCGCTGCTGTTCGCCCAGCAAGGGCGCCAGTTTGGACTGGGCAGCCATGACGGGCTGGCAGAGGGCGAGGGCGAGGTGTTGCAGGAGATTTCGAGAGGAAGGGATGCAAATCGGAGGATCAATCGGTATCAGGAAATCGTGGGTATCGAGAACACAAGTATCACGAGAGTTGAGACTGTTTATCTCGTGATAACTCTATGGTAAATTTAATTCTAATTTGGATTATTCAATGGAAGTATCCAAACGTAATGGAATGGTTGCTGAAAAAAAGCGCCGAGGCTCCTCTAGGAGCGGATATACATGTCGGATCGCTCAAAGAGTCGTCGGTGCTGAGTGTGTCGCGCTTGACTCGAGAGATGTTGACTGTTGTCGTTTGATTTTGCTAAAACAGGTACAAGTGAAAGAGTGACAAGTGACAATGGACAGGAGGAAAAAAGGAGGTCGTTTGGGATGTGCTGGAGAAAATGGGCAAGTAGAAAAGGCAAGATTGGAGCATTGGGGGGAAAAGGGCGATGGGCGACCACAAGCTCGTGCTTGCGTTCCAAGCGTGCCTTCTTCTTTTGGGTTTGGGGTAGTGGAGTTTATCCAGAGCCTCTGTCAGAGCGGTTTTTTGGCCTGTGACTTTCCCTCGGCGTTTGCGTCACCACAACCAGCAAAATGCACACCAAAAAGCAGGCGACAGACTGCGCAAATCGCCCCGGAATGTGCCCCAAGACACCTCCAAAATGCAAGCGGCACCTGCGCATATAAGCGGGTCTGGCGGTCATTTTTGGCGTGCCCCCCAGGTTTCCATCGTTCCTTCCCTGCCAATTGCTGCACATTGGATTGGTCTGCGCCTGCCCCCAAAAGACCAAAAGTGGGAAATTGTGGATCCTGTTGTAGAGTGATGTATTTTGCATGTGAGTGTGGCGGTGGTGTGGCTAGTGAGCTTGGATGGATACAGAGCGAGTCGGACAGTGCCAGCGACTGCACAGTGCAGGTATTGATGTACCTGGGCGGGTCGGGCTACGGCGCGTGGCACCGCGACAGCTCGCTGGAGACCCAGTCTCGATAATAGATGCGACGAACGCACTCTGTCCAGCCTCGAACTTTTCGTCCTCCCAACACATACGGCGACCATGGCTGCGCGATTATTTGCGAGCCTCTGGCTGGCGCTGCTGGTCGGCACTGTGATTGTGGCCGCCAACACCGAGAAGGCCATTTTCGTGGCAGGAGAGGGCACCCAAAAAAGTGGTGATGCTTTTGCCAGCCTTGCCAGTATTGCATCGTCACTCCCCCGATTGACGCCCGACTTCAATGCATGGCGCACCGGGCTACCGGCCGTATTTCCCTGGGCCGCCAACTTTCCGACCAACGGCACAACATGGGTTCTGCTCGACGAGCTGACCGAGGGGCAGCGATATGAGCTGCGCGTTTGCTGGGCGGCGACGGTGAGTCCAATTTCAACCCAGGATGCTGTTCAAAGTTCCCTTCTAACAACTATAGCAACCCACCGACTTCTCCATTGACGTATATGACATCGCTACGGTCTCAACGACACCCGAGCTCTCCGCATCGCTCACTTCGTTTGTCGAGAGGTACAACAACGACGAGAAGACATCTACTAAGCCGGCCTTGACCTCCTCGACGGCCTCCCTCCTTCGCATCATTGCTGCAGCCGACTTTGTGGCAGCCGACCGCACAGCCATGCACCCAGACCGAGTACCACCTGTGCTCACAGACATTATCCTCGACCCATACCTGTTGAACGCAGTGCCTCGTTCCTTGCTGCCGACCATAGCGGCAATTCTGGCTGTGGCAGGCGTGAGCGCATGGCTGGCACGGCGGGTCATCTTGCCGCAGCTACGGGCAGTGGCTATAGATGGGAGTGTCGTTGACAGCAATGCTGTAGCACAAGAAACAAGGTCACAAAAGGCACGGAAAAAGACATAGTGACGGTGTATATAGGAGCATATAGCGCACATTATTTTAACGAGACATATAATTATTACAAAAGCGGGCCATTGGTTGCGCGTTTTGTTGTGTTCTTGACATTATGAAGGTGATATTGCAGACCATGTACATACTGACGGGTCTACCATAGATATAAAACTAAAAAGGCAAAGCGATGTCGAGCAGATAGGAGTGATTTGTTTAAGCGCAGGAGAGTACGGCGGGTCGACGGGAATAGCGTAAATGACAATAAAAAAGAAGAATATGCGATGAAAGAGAAAAAAAGCTACAAGAAGCGAAGATGTAAGAAAAAGTCACAGAAGAAGCCCACCCTCCCAATGCCCTGCAAGCCCTCTACCAGCCCCCAATGCTCTGCCGGGTCCGCATCACATCGTGCGTTTCGCACAGCCCATGACGCCCATGCCGTTGAAAAGTGGGCACCACATAGTAAGTATACTAGTACCGTGGTGCGCCGCTTCCTCCATAGCCGCCTTGCTGGCCGCCTTGTGCATACATGTTCTGCTGGTGCTGCTGCGGCGGTGCTGAGCCGAACGGTGACGTCTGGCCGCTTCCACCACCGCCGTACTGCGGCTGACCGTATTGTTGTTGCTGCGCCGGCTGTTGTGGTGGGGGTGGGAAATAGCCTGGGGCTCCGTACCCGCCCGGCTGCTGGCCACCTTGCTGGCCGCCCTGAGGGCCTCCATACCCGCCCTGAGGCGGTGGTGCTGGGACATTTCCATACGGGGAGTGCTGCTGCTGTTGCTGTCCCGGGGGTGGCGGGTAGGACTGAGGATTCTGTGGCTGCTGCGGGTTGTATTGTTGATATTGCGAGGGTGGGGGTTGGTTCTGGCCCTGGTGGTGCTGCTGTTGCTGCTGCGGCGGCGGGCCGCCGTACGAGTTGTACTGATTAGTGGGCGGTGCGGCAGATGTTGGCGGAGGCGCATACGTCGGTGCGCCAGAGCTCGGTGGGTGGTAAGAACCAGGTGTGCTGTTGTTCGGGGGCGGCTGGTATGAAGGAGCACCACCGCCACTGCCGGTGTTGGGAGGCGGCTGGTAGGATGGCGCGCCATTGTGCGCTCCACTGTTGGACGGTGCGCCGCTGGCCGGCGAGTTGTATTGCGTGTGGGCGGCCGACTGGTACGATGTCGGTGGTGCAGAGCCGGAGTAGGTGCCGGTCTGTCCCGCGCCCGAGTAGCCAAAGCCAGAGCTCTGGCCCTGGGCCTGTTGGTGGTTTCCACCAAACATGCTGGCAACGCCGCCCATCATAGCGCCTGCCAGTCCGCCGGAGTTGCTTGTGTGTGCCTGCTGGTTGCCGTGGTAGCTCGAGGGTGCGGGCTTGCTGTTGGACGAGAAGAGGTTGGACGCGAGCTGGCCAACGAGTTTGCCGCCCAGGCCGCTGCCGCTGCTCCCGCCTCCACTGTTGCTATGACTGCCGCTGTTGGATCCGCCCGAGTGAGTGATACCGCCGATAAGCTGGCCGATCAGGGCGCCGCCGCCGCTGCCACTGCTGTTACCGTGGCTGCCGCTGTTGCCATGCGACAATTGGCTCTGGAGCATGTTTGCTGCAAAAGACTAGAGGTAAAGTGAAAGACGTTAGTTATCGGCAACTTCCGGTCGACTGCGCACCGTGGGGAAGACAGAATCTTACACCAATGCCACGGTCTCCGTTGGGACCATCGACGCCCCGCGTGCCGCCCTCCTCGTTCGGCATCACAGGCTCCATGCGGCCGTCTGCGTGCCGGATTGTCTGCGAACCGTCGGGGTGTGTGATGTATGTCGATCCATTGGCGTCTTTGCCGCTGCCATTCGGAATGCCAAAGGGGTGCTCGTTGTCGGCATGGCTAGGCGTGGGGGTGCCGCCGCCAACAGGCGCCGCGTTGGTTGGCGTGTCCCATTGCGACACGCCGGTCGACAGCTGGACAAAGTAGTACTTGCGGCTGCTGCTGTCCCATTGAGCAATCCAACCCGCTGGCAATGGCGGAGGAGCAAACGAGGGACCTGCGCCGCCGCCGGGGGACGCCGGACCGCCCATTGTTGATAATGGATGGAGGGGGGAGAGTTGCGGGAAATGTGGGAGCTGAAGAAGGATTTGCCGACGGGCGAGGCTGCGCGGATTGGCGGTGACGGAGTGGGAATGGGAGAGAAGAAGAGAGGAAACCATAGAAAGGGGAGAGAAGAAAAAAAAGGAAGGGAAAAGGAGAGGGCACGAGAGAGAAAGAGCGAGGAAGGAAGCTCCAGCGAATTGGCTTGAGAGCAACGGTCGGGGACAGACAAAAGACGAGAGGGAAGGAGTGAGTGAGTGGGTGGGACGAGAGAGCTTATAGCGACAGAGGGGCACGCAAGCAGCGAATTGATGCGGGGGGATCTTTTTTAGGATAAGAGGAAGGCGCGGTGGCAGGAAGGCGCGCGCCACAACAAAACTGCCCAACAAAAAGATGGATAGGGAAGGAGACACGAGAGTGACTGAAAACAGAATACGAAAGACAAGGAAAGAGAGAGCCACCCCCAATAGCAACACAAGAGCGAAAGAGCTCAGAATGCGAAAACGAAGAAGGAGGGGCCACCAGGACAGGTCAGGAGCGACTGGCGACGATTGGTGGGGAGACGAAGGACAACAGACAACAGACAACAGAAAATAGAAAACAGACGAGAAAGGAAGGGTCGACTGTTTACCACTGTTTATGGAAAGAGGTTAAGGGTTAAGAGAGGTAATATTGCGCCGTATCTTGGCTTTCAATAGCACAAAGACACAGGGTCTTTTTCACGACGGTTTTTCCCTGCATATGATCGGACAAAGCAATTGCTCTCGAGGGCAGGAGGCCGCCCCCCGCTTCCGGGCCATTTTAAGGCCTGGGCCAGAACCCGACCAAAGACCAGACTGGACTAAAAACCAAAAGAGAAAGAGCCAAAGAGCCAAAGGGCCAGAAGACCAAAAGGCCAAAACAGAACCAGTGACCAACTCGCGTGGTGATTGGCGGCGCGAAATCACTATGAGATACGGCTGAGTGCTGAGGTGCGGTGAGATAGGAAGTAGGAAGACCCAGGAAGAGAGGAAATGGCAAGGATATCCGCTTCCAGGCAGCACGCAAAAGCAGCTGCAATGCGACATTGTCACGACACAATCGCTGTTTTACGCGACATTATCGATACTCACGTCAATCATAAGGGTAGAAAGAAAGGGAAAGAAAGAGACCGGCGCCACTGTCAAACAGCTGTCAACAGAATACAGAGGCCTGCAAGCAAGCTAAGTCTGTTTTGTTAGTGCCGTGAGAAACGCCCCAAAATCAGAGCACAGCCTCTGCATCGGCCGTTTTGACGCCCGAAAATTAACAAGAAAAACAAGAACAAGGAAGCAAGAGGCGAACAGGTTGCGCGAATCCCGGTCGTCCCGTCAGAATGCCACGCCGAGAGATGGGACGAGAGGCAGCCGGGCTGTCAACCTATCAAGTAATACAGAGAGTCAAGTCTACGCAATCACAGTGTAAATGACACGTGGGATCTATATGTGAGTGTTGAGCACGGAAATATCGTCGTGCTTTCATGCTTTGTCGTCAATTCATTGCTTTTAAGATGTGAAAATGGCCACTGGGCCTGCTTGTTGAAAGATCAAAATATTCATGGAAATCTCATGGACATATCCATCGCTATGCTCACCCCGTACATACATCTCTATTTTACTCCGACTTTGTGCCAGAATTCTCTGTCGCTTCATCGACGACTACCGCAGTTGTTGTTGTTGCCTCTTCCTTTGTCAGACCCTTGCGGATGGCGAGAACGCTATCCACAATCACGGCGTCGATGCCTTCTTTAACTTGGCGCTGTTTTTGTTAGTATCTAGTGTGCCTTTGCTCACAATTTTCTTCTCCTTAGAACACATGGGAAACTCACCTCGACCATCTCTGGTTTGTTGTTCTCAGCGCCGTAGCTGATGCACACCAGCCCGTTCTGCTTGACCACGCGCACCAGCCGGGGGCTGATGATAAACGGGTCGGCAAGGCTGACAAGACCCAGCAGCTTCCAGCGCCGCGTAAACCGAATCGCCTCCTGCAGGCTGCTTGCGCGAATGTCGCCGACTGCCTCGCCGCCTGCATCCGTCAAGAACAGGATCGGGAAGTTGGGCTGCTTGAACGACAGGCACAGACAAATGTCCGGGTTGAACGACGAGAAAATAATGTCGCGACCATTGGCCAGGTCGTAAACCTTTTCCAGGACAGTGTCGCAGAAAGTGTTGAGCTCGACCGCCGTGGGCACCATGCCGTGCTCCTCCGTCTCGTGCAGCATCGGGTACTTCATCTCAATGTTGAAGCCCACCGACGGCGGCAGCTGCTTGAACAGATCCTCGAGCGTCGCAAACGGCGCCTGGATAAAGTTGCCACGCGAGTTGGCCTTGAATCCCTTGGCCTTGAAGTCGCGCGTGTGCTTCATGCGCTCGTTGAGGTTGTCACGCTTGTCGAGCGAGTCGTCCATCGACATCGACATGGCCCGGCGGGGGAGTCGGTACCCATTCTTACGGTGCCCGTTGCTGTTGCTGTGAGCATCGATTACGCTCGTGTCAAAGTGCACTGAGCTCGCAGCACCAGCGCCAGCCCCACCGCCGACAACCACCGCCGGTGGACCATTGGGAGTTTCAGCAACCACGGCTGCCTTGGTCTGGGTCGCTGGGTGTCCATTAATATCAGCCGCGCCATCGCCCCCGCCGCTCCCGCCGCTGGCACCCTTACTGCCGCTGTCGCTTCCGCCATTAATATGCAGGAACTGGTCCAGCGTCAGCGTATGCACCGGCACGTCCAGGCCCGTCTCACTGACCAAAAAGTCGTGGTAGATCACGGGGACATGGTCCTTGGTGAGCTGCACGTCGAATTCGACATAGTTGGCGCCCAAATTGGCTGCTGCGATAAACGAGGGCACAGTGTTCTCGCCGAGCTGGAGGGAACGGTTGGACTGGGAGTTCTTGCCGAGTCCGCGGTGGCCAATGACCATGGGGGTCGACGACACCTTACGCCAGTACGTCTGCTCTGACGTGACACCCATATTGGGATGCGTGAAGGGAGTGACGACCAAAAAGTTGAAGTTGACAGCGCCAATAACATCAAAGTCGGCCGACTGGATCAGAACAGACGCGTCCCTCTGCAGACCACACAGTGAAGCACCAGCCGTCGGGAGGTACGGCGCGAGCGGTGCGACACCACGGCCGATTCTGTTCTTCTCGTTGCCCGAGTATGTCGGGACAATGTCAAACTTCAACCGCACGTCGCTAGCATTCTTCGTGGTGAACACAATCGGCTCCGTCGAGATGTTCTCCTGCACAGGAAGATCAATCACTGTCGGCTCACCCGTGGCGCCAACAGCCGACACGACAACGGACAAAGCAGTATCGAGCTGGGTCTGGTGAGCTTCAGTGAGGGGCACATCATCCAGCTTGACTGCATCAACAGACTTGCGCATGTCCATCGAGCCTAGGCTGACCAGAACAAGAGACTCGTCTGTGAGATAGCGATGGCCGTAAGTACGGACAGGCTGGGGCTGGGGAGCCGCATCGTTGCTCGACGCGAGTCTCGAGGCACCGTTGGACCGCCGGTCGCCGAGAGACGAGTGCTTGTCGGGCGATGTGCTCAACGACGGCATCGTTCCAACAGGACCGGGTGTGGGGGTTGGAGTCGGGGTCGGGGTCGGCGATCCGTTGGATGACTTGCCACTCGAGACACCATCTGTGGCACCTTCAGTCCCTGGCGGAACCTTGGAGTGCTGAAGAAGGAGTCGTGCAATATCCAGATGGCCACGCAGAGCGGCGTGCTCACGTGCGGTCCAACCTGATGAATCGGCCTTGTCGACATCCGCGCCAGCATCCACGATCAAGCGAGCGACCGACAGATGGCCATCGACTGCGGCAATGTGGAGAGCCGTCCAGGCATACGACTTCTCGGCGAGCTCAAGATTGGCCTGTTGGGTAGCACTGCCGTTCAGCAAGATCTTCGCACAGCCGTCATGGCCGAAACGCGCTGCAATGTGCAGTGCCGTCTCGCCCATATCGTCCTGCCAGTTGATATCGACACCCGCGTCGACCAGCATCTGCACGATTCTAAAGTGGTTGTGCTTTGTAGCAATCGCAAGAACAGCACTGGACTTGACCATTGTTTTCCGGACCTCATCCTTGTTCTCACTCACACCCTGCCAGTCTTCGCTCTTGAGCAGGGCCTCCGTAGTCAATGGGTGGCCGCCAATGACGCTCAGATGCAGCGGTGTGAAGCCCTCATTATCCTGCCATTCGGGAGAGTCGATGCCATTTGAAACATCGTACTGGCCCCAGGCCTGCATGTGAGAAATGAGAGTCTGGCACAGCACGACAAAGCCAAACTGCGCGGCGTAGTGTAGTGGCATGCGGCCAAACGAGTCGCGGGTGCTCAGCGAAAGACGCTGGCTGGGGCTGAGGTTGTCGAGAAGAAACCCGAGAAGCTGGACACGCGGGTCACTGGGTTCGAGCGGCCGGGCCTCGTTGGTCGAGCTTGCACGCGGGACCGGCATTGGAGACGTCGCGGGCGTCACAAACTGAGTGGCATAGTGGTTGATGTGGGATTTCGGATTCGCAGAACTTGATGTATCTTGCTTCACAGCCTCGGGCGGCGTAGACTTGCTCCGGCCGATATGGATGACCAGGCGGTGGATGCAGTTGCGCTGATTGATATCGTCGGGCTCGTCAAGTGACTGAATGTGGTTCAGCAGAAAACGGATGGCTCCCTTGGAGCGAACAGAAATAGCACGCTGCAAGAGGTTGAGCAGAAGGCCGTGGGATGACGCGGCCGAGTTCATAGGAGGAGATGTCGACGTAGAAGACGTAGACGAGTCTGACCGCTCCAGAACCGGTGCCTGTGGCTCCGTCGGAGGAGTCTCAACAAAGTCCAAATGACTGTCACGGAGACCAGCTTCGAGACTTTTCACATCGTCCGTCTGGATGGCCTGGTTCAGCTGATCGATAACGGCACTAGAAAGGTTCAGCATGGCTTTTGTCGAGGCACGGCCAAGTGAGTGAGCAGACCGCTCTGACCGAGCATCGTCATGCTGGTTTGCGTCGCCGAGGGCCAGAAGCCACTTGTTAACCTTGGCCATGACCCGCATGATGACTGTGTCGCGAGCGAATGGGCACACATCAACCTTGGTGGCAATGTAGCGGTGCTGCGTGGTGGTGTTGGGCACTTTCTTGTCGAGCTTCTTGGTGATCTTGACGAAGCCTCGTCGGTTGATCTCACCAAACCACTGGAGGTTACGCAGCTGACTGCGAAGCTCGAGCAGAGCACCCATCAACTCCTCAACTTCATCTAGATCGAGGTTTGCCGCGACATCGGGTGATGATCCGTAGCGGTCTTGTAGGAGTCGCAGCCGGCGGTCGATATCGGCGAATTTCTTGTTGTAAAAGGAGTCGACATCCTCGAGGTTTCGGTCCAGGGCGAAGAAGAATTCTGTATTCGCCAAAAAGGGAAAAGAAAGAAGACAGAAGTTAGGATATGGCCTTGATCGTTGGCCTGAGAAGAGGGGGGGAGAGTATGTGCCATTTGTGCCAAGGAAAGCGAGGCGGGTGTAACAAGTCAAGAACCGAAGGAAAGGAGGAGGAAGCAGATATATGCCAAGACACATATCTGTTTACAGGGGGAATACATGATGGATCGAGCCACATCTTGAGGCCAATGTCGGAGCCGCGACTGCTGGCTACAGATCGCAACAAAAAGTGTCATGTTATAGAAAAAAATGCAAAGGGAGTCCCACCTGCAAGATCCGCAGTTTCTCCTCTTGCGGCCGTTTCTGAAGCTGTTTTGATGAGCTTCTTGAGGCCCTTGTAGTCGATGTACGAGGACACCCACTCGGGCACCTGGTTTCGTGGGAGGCTGCACGCGTGTCAGTGTTTGTCATGCCATGGACAGAGCAAGCGATATAAAAGGTTAAACCTACTTTCTCCCGAACTTCATGATGTCGAATTTGATATAGGTGCTGCTTGGTATATCTATCGCTGGGCCGTGATCGAACAGGTGCTTGTTTAAGCTGTGGTCAGAACTCTTTATGACAGCTTATCGAAATGCCGTATCAGTCTGCGTGATAGATGCGTGATAAAGGTTGGCGAGGGGATATCGAGGACCCTTCGAAGTGACTCTTGTAGCTATCACGAGAAGCCAGTCGTTTGGAGACAGATATCTCGCCAAGACCTTCTCTCCATTAAATGAGTAGACGACAAGACAATAGAAGATAGGAGAAGATGGAGAGGGCAAGAAATAAAAGAAGAGAATGATATGTGGGATAAATAAGCGGCGATGTCGGGGAACGGAGCTTTGGGAGGAAAACAGAAGAAAACAGGGGAGAGGGAGCTGCAAGACGACGCTTGGGTGATGGCAGCTGCTTGAATGCGTCACTCTGGTTGGCTGGTTTAGCTGGTAAAATCGAGGGAAGGAGGGACCGAGATGGAGCTCAACCGCGATTTCGATAATACCGCTTGTGAGGGGGGGAGGAAAGGTAAAGAAGGAAGGCACGCACAGCATGGGAAAGCGGCTTGAAAGGTGACGGGGAAGTGAAAGAGTATTCTGGCCACGGCACTTTCTGTTTTTGTAACGTGTACCAGTTAACTTTGATGCCGGCGCAAAGGGCGAGGAAGGAGCATCTCGAAAAGCGAGGTGACGGATTGAAAAAAAGGATGACTAGTATGAAATCATAGGTGGAGCTCTCGATGCCAGGGGGGGAAGGAGGGAAGCACAGCGGGCAGTTAGCGGCTGACGGAGGGAACGGAGGCCGTTTTTAGTTGTGGCAAGCAACAAGCATGCGCAAAATACCGTTGACATGTGCCCTACCAGACCGCGGGACGGACGGTGAACCCTGGAATTAGTTGGCACTGTAAATTACAGATTTTTGCCTTGATGCCCTGCAATTGCAAGTTTGTAGGCCAATGTGTCGAGGTATCCGTTGCAAAGAAAGCATTAGTCAACACAATGTTCCTTCCTCTTTCTTTGAGCACATGGTCTTGCACTTTCCTTTGTTCCCCGGTGTCAGATTTGGCCAGAAACGTCGTTGGCTCTTTCCAGTTCCACGTCTTCCGTTCTTTCCTTTTCACGACCTTTTTGTTTCTTATTTGTCTCTCACCATTAAATTCTATTTTCCCCCGTCGCCCCTTCCAGAAACGATTAAGTTACTTGTACCACGCGGACCAAGATGCCCCCACCCCCAGCCAGTCAGAGCGCTGCAGTGGCGTCCCGTGGATCGGCCCCCGCTCCTCACTGGCTCGAACTGAATTTTCATCTGGATTGTACCTTCCCTTCGTTCAACTTGAGAAACGGTGCCGTTCATTTAGGAAGTGACGGTCAAAAACAAAACGAAGGCAAGAGCATAGATAAGTTAATTCAAAAGGAAGGCACATGAAGTTGCCTGGTTTTATTACGATTGCTAGAAGAGATTCTATGTGGCAGTCGAGGACTCGAAATCCAATCCGTGTAAGTCACTGGTTCGTATTGCTCGCCACGAACAGCGCGCGACATGCACACTCTCAAGAACATAACATGCACATAACGACACCCCCTGCTCGCTGCAGACTAGCCTACTGCAGACATGTGTCGTGTGCCCAGTTACCTTTTCGGCAAGACCGTATGTGTACGGAGTACAGGGTACAAATGTGAGGTTCGAGGGCAAGTGCGACGTACTGACAACGCACGTCGTACTTGCACGCAAATCTTACACCGCTTCCCATCGTGCATCGTGGGGGAAGGCGAGATGGACATGCATTGACAGAAAGAATGACAAAAAATAACCAAAAGATCAACAAAAAGGAAAGAACGACTGTCAGAAATATCGCACCTTCCCCGTGCATTCTTTTTGTCTGGAATGCCCCTTCCCCTTTTCACTCGTGGTACCGGAAATGCATAGAGGTCACTTGACTTTGTTCACGAGCGCAATTTTATTGTTTGTTGCTGGTCTGGCCGAGTTAACCTGTCCGCCACCAGAGGTCATGCCGGCGTATCCAGCGGCTCGCCGCTCGCTAAAGTAGCATCTGTTGAGCTGGGCTCGTCTTACCCGCTCTGCCGCTGCCTGCCGGCCCCTTCTTTTTCCAGAAGCTTTTTTTCTTGTCATCGTCGGGATTTTCCAGTGGTTATTTTCCCATTGTGTTCCTGGCGCTAGCGTATGCAGGGTCCTTATTCTTTTGGGTGAGGAAGGCACGCCTTGGCAATGGAGGCAAGAGCAGCCAACGTCAGTCGAGTTCAATATTCGCATTCACTATTCTATTCACATCCAATGGCACTCTGCATTGCTGTCAGACATACAATTCACCCCACGGCTTTCGGGGGCTTTCTATTCATGTTATGTACAAAACTTCTAATATTCTATGGTATCATGTAAATATATGCCAATAAAAATATGCGAATATGTGCAAAATTGTCACAACAGCCTCAGCTGGAAATGGCGGCGCCCATGCGTGGGTTGCCATATGCATCTCTGAATGTAGTAGAGGCGGACTCGGACGATTCCCAGCCATGAACTGCTTGGCCGTCCAAGTCTTCGCGCCCGTCGGTGATGGACAGCGCGGGCTTTTTGGCGTTGCTCGTGACCAGGTTCTCGACAAAAGTGGCGCCGTGCTCCATTAGAGCCAGGCGTGCCTCAACCAGCGAGTCGAGAGACATGTCGAGCGCGCCTCGCCGTAGGTCAAAGGTCTTTTGGAGGCTGTTGCGGCTGTTCTCGCTGATGGGGAACACGCCCTGTAGCAACGTCTCCTTGAGCTGGTTCTCATAGAGAGCAGTGACGGCCGGCATATCTTCGCTAAGATGGCGCTCAAGAAGGGATATTTGCTGGGCGAGAGAGGGTGAAAGCGAGAAAGGTTGGAGTGAGGGGCGTGTGCGTGATGCAAGCTCGAGTCCTTGCTGGTTCTCGGGATCGCTCTCATTGTAGTACTCGTCGTGATCGTAGTCGTGCTCGCCATCTTCGAGATTCTCTGATTGAGCGTGGGCACCCGCCCCCGCCATGTTTTCTTTGTAGGTCTGGGCGGTCGAAGTGTACGCTGCCATGCGGACGCTAAACGGCACGGAAGTGAATCCCAAGAAAGACTTGATGATGGACAGGAACGAGTCGTTCTTGATCTGCAAGGCATCAGACTCGTATTTTGCTTCAGCGGCAGCGGCGGCGGCCGATGTTGCCGCCAGATCAGCAGTGACGGTCTCCATAAACTGTTCCATGATATGGGAGCACGATGAGAGCACGGCTTCGCTTGTCTGGTCGACGGCCTTCAGACGGGCCATACGGCGGTACTGCTCTTGCTCGTAAAAGTATCTCTGAGTTAGACTGCCAAGGCCATCGAGTCTGGACGACCAGGCATCCGAGCGTACTGCAAAGGGGAACACGTCGCCCTGCTCGCTGGAATCGATGATCTTCTGGATAGAGCTGGCAACTTTGGACAGGCGTGACAGGTACTCGTGCGTCTCTGCCACGAACAAGGCGGCGGCAAGATGATGGGCGCCGCTTCCGTACTGATTGAACACGGTATATGCGTAGCTGGCACTGTTGGCCATGTTCTTGGCCGAGTCCGCCTGAAACTGTTCGTCCTGCAGACGCTCTAATTCCGCTTGGGACTTGGACGCAGCTGCGGCCGCCTCATACTCGCTAATCAGCTTGGCCTGCGGCTTAGTAAGGCGTCTGCCGTTTGCGCGCAGTTTCAATGCGAACGCGAGGTCGGACAGCGGTGCATCCTCATACAGTTCCTCTTCGGCCAAGTCTTGTTCCCGTGCCCCCTGCATTTTTGACTGGCGCATACGCTCCTGCTCCGGCTGGGCATACAGAGCAGGCTCGGGAGCCGTCGCAATAGCCATCAGCATGCGCATACGCATGGCCAGCTTTTGAGATGCGCGTGTCTCAGTCATTAACGCCATGTTCACGAGACTGGAGTTTTTGACAAAGCTGCGCAACAGAACACGAGCACCTGCAATGTCGACAGCGTCGAGTACTGGATCGAGCACAGAGGTGAGACTGGGTGCGTCTATATGGGTGCATTCGTCGAGGTAGGCTGAAAGCACTACGGCGGCGTGGCGTGCCTGATCGAGCGACAATAGGCCCGTGATAATGGCCTCGATTACAGGGCCGTCGACAGCGGCACGCTGCACAACGTATTGGTCGGTCAAACTGACGTCGTTTCTTCGTGCCCATTCGTGGTTGTGGCGATAATGGGAGACATCCGGGATGGCGCGGCGACGAAGCTTGAGACCGCGCGGGTCGAGAGCGACGATGCGCCGAAGGACACGGTGGAAACCGACGAGGTCCTCTTGCGCGCGCGCCTGATGCAACAGACAAGCTACGGTTTGCTGCGTCGGCAGCAGGCGCATGTCGTACAAGAGCGACTCAGCGACGATCTGGGCGAGCGTGTGCTGCCCGACGCTAATGAATCCCAACATGAGTGTGTTGTAGTTATGGATGCCCGGCGGCGCGGGGCTGACAAGGATGTTGTAGCACAGCTTGAATACCCAAAATTGGACCTCTTTGGCGTTCCAAACCTCCGGGTCCACGGGCCTTGAGCGTCCGATGGCCATTTGAAAGGGCGTTGCACGGGGTCCGTTGATACGAACGTCGGACCAGCTTCGGAAGATTTTACGTGCAGCCTCGTTGGCCTCGAGACGCGCAGCCGTCGTCGCTTCAGGATCGAGGCTGGGCATCCGGAAACTCGGGTAACCGTCGGAGCGCAGCAAACGCAGGGCGTGCCAAGGCGACTCGAGGTGCTCCATGGATCGCTTCTGCGCCACGGGATCGCCAAAACTGCCGATGCGGTGGCCTTCCTCGACCAGATTGTTGACAAGGCGGTTTGTAGCCTCGGTCATCCTGTCAAATTGCACGGCCGACTGTGGCTCGCGTTGCCCGTCCAAGAGGGTGTGTTGCGTTGCCGTCTCCTCCTCCAGCATAGCCTCTGCCAGCTTCTCGAGTCCTTCATCTGGCGCAGGCCGTGGGTACCACCATCTTCGGCGCATGCCAAACTGCGCGTGCAACCAGGTCAGATATGACTCGCGCTTTTGTGTTTCGGCCGCATGTCGTCGTAGTTGTGTCGGCGGAACACAGATGGCCTTGATCGCCTCGATCACAGAGTGCCGTGATGTTGTTGTCGACGTGTTTTCTATTGTAGGCGCCGGCACACTCGAATTCTCGGATGGTGGCCTGTTGTCGACGGACGAGGGAGGGAGGCCGACAGTGAGGTTGTAGTTGAGAGGTGACGGGTCGTGAAGAATGCGGAGCAGGTCCTGGCGGGCCTCATCGAGACGTCTTCCATGATCTCTTCGTCTTTGTATTTGGCGGTCGGCATCGGCTGCGGCCACCGAGGCCATGATGGTGGTGTAAAACGCAGCGAATATGCTGCTATTGGGATTATTTGTTGATCCGATCTTTCTCCTCGTTCGTCTCGTGGTGCGGCTTCCTGTAGTGTGTGTGCCGGCTTGTGTTGTAGCCATAACCAGACCCGTAGCAGCGGCTCTCCGGCCTATTGCGTCCGCGTGGAAGCTCCGAGCGCAGCCTGCTTGCGCGCGCCGCTCGATGTTTTGTCGAAGCCATTCTCGCCTGCAGCTTCGGCAGATGTTTTGGCTCTGCGGAGCCGACGACCAGAAATTCGACATCTCGATGGCATATCTCGCTCGTGGGAGCCGGTGCGAGGCCAATTGGCAGTGTGTCGAGCTGTGCCGGCGGTCGCGGCGTGGGGAAGTTGGGAGGACGTGTCGTATGTTGGATCGAGATATTTTGGTGTGTCGTCAAGATGCACTTTTTTGCTCGGATCATGCCACTAAAATCGAGCTTGGGTGTGCTCTCTGGTGCTGTGTGTGCTTCAAAGGAAGGAATTGGAAGGTGCGTCTTAGTGGGGTGTGCTAGTGGAACGTGCTTTCCTTCCTTTCTTTCCCAGCACTGTGGTGCTGCTGCCGGATTTAGCCGTAGCCACAGTGCGCTAAAATTATGCCGCCCAGTTCGCACTTTCTGCTTTTGCGACGAAGCTCATAGGCAGGTGCGGGCACAAGCAACCAAAGCGGGAAGCTTTGACTCTGTCAAAAGCAGTGATATGAAATGAGACTTGAATAAAGACATAAACCACATACATTCTGTCAAACCCCATATCTACGACGCCGACCTCATAACGACAGGGTCTAGCTTCTCTCCCATTTACACACAATGTACAGCCTCACACTGACGGCGGATTTGGCGGGGTATGTATTCGGTGACGATGTCGATATAAAGTCTTCAGGTCCTTCATCTGAGATTTTACCTCACATGTTTTATTTCATCTCATTTCAATAGGATTCACGCAGCTAACCAACCCTAGTGTGACGAATCTGCGGCCGGCAGACACGGAAGATGCTCCGTTCTGGTACACGTTCAAGGTCCAGTGCACATCCTGCCGCGAGACACATGCCAACTGGGTCGGCGTGAGCCGTTTTGTGTGTATACCAATCTCCGAGATACAACCGTGAATCGAACCCTGTACTGACCATGGAAGGAACAAAATGAGATGAGCGGCAGCCGTGGCGAGGCCAACTTTGTCTGGAAGTGCAAGAACTGCAAGGTAGGTGTGGTGCTGTGGTTGACATGAGACCAAAATTGCTTCATGCTATGAAGTATTGGAGACACGAGATGGGGGATGAGAGAAAGACATAAACTGACATCAACAGAGAGAATCTACGGCATCGATCAAGGCTGGTGCCACTCCTTATGAGCAGGCTGAGCCCGCCAAGCCCAAGAACATCATCGAGTTTGACTGCCGCGGTCTTGAGTTTGTCGAGTTTAAACCTGAGGTGCGTGAAGCTACTTTAGATAATCTAGAATATAAAACCTCTTACTGACAAATTAGGGCGACTGGCTGGCCGAGGGCATCGACTCCAGCACCAAGTTCACCGGCATCGACCTGACGGATGACTGGTTCGACTACGAC
Source organism: Sporothrix pallida (assembly GCA_021396235.1). Classification (NCBI taxonomy): domain Eukaryota; kingdom Fungi; phylum Ascomycota; class Sordariomycetes; order Ophiostomatales; family Ophiostomataceae; genus Sporothrix; species Sporothrix pallida. The sequence goes on along the minus strand of WNYG01000012.1, from coordinate 200,407 downwards.
GAGAAGGCTGGCGAGGAGGTAAGCATCCAGGGCATGAAGTGGGAGATTAAGCGGGCATGAGCATTTTGACGAGTTGGAGTTGGAGTTGATGGGCTATGGGATATATTCGGATGAATAACGGCTGAGTAGTTGATTTGCTCGTCGAGCGTTGTTGGCATGAAGCATAATATAATAATTTCAAACAACATTGATATATATCACACGATGCTGGTCAGCATATTGGGAAATGTCTTTAAGATTTATATGTCGTCGATATCGACAATCGTACAGCTAAAACGCTCTCATCCATCAGTCCACCGCTTGCCTACCCACTCATCCCCTTCTAGTCGGGGTATTTCAAATGAAATCCATGAAACAGGAATGGCCAATCTTTCCCATACAACGCCAGGTAAATAATAAGGAAGAAAACAACATGCCTCTCTCTCCGACAATAAGCAGAAAGAAGAGAGAAAAATGAAAAGAAACAAGAAAATCAAGTCTAGTCTAAAGGAAGAAGGAGAAGAAGAAGAAAAGTCCAGAGTATAAAAAATTGATTACAGTATGGTGCAAGAAAACAAAAGGATAGGACGTTGAAGAGCACAGTTATATCGCTTGAAGCGAGGAGACTTGGGCAAGCTACTCCCCGTCCGCCAGCATGAGGATCAGCTTGGCCACCAGGTCGAGGAAGGGGAATGCGCTTGACACCTCCTTCTCCTCGAGCACAAAGCCCTCGCTGGTCTCATAGCCATTGCACTTGAAGTCGACGAGGTAGACGGACGGCTCCATGGCGTAGATCTGGATATCGAGGCGCACTGCCACGACCTGGTGCTGGCTGTCGTCGTCGGTCTTATTGACGGTCGTCTTGTCGGCGGAGACATCGTCGGCGCTCGCGGCGTTGTTCTTGACAGCCGACTGGCGGATGCCCTCGGTCGTCCAGCGCACTTGAATGTGCCATGGGTCGGCGGGCAGGCGGTATTTCTTAGTAACATCGTCGCGGCTGTTGCGCCGCACACCGCCGTAGCCGTCGTCGTAGCTGTCATCGCCACCTCTGGTGCTTCTGAAAAAAAGTAAGTTAGTGAATATGATCCTGGCAGGCCAAACAAATAAATAGTGCTGCAACTCACCCTCCCTCGTCGTCGTTGTACTTGTCAAAGTCCTCGTCGACCACCCAGCTGCAGCCCAGACGATTTAACGCCTTGTAGATGCACAGCAACGCGTCCCATGCCACGTTGCGTGACCGAATGCCAAACTGCCATCTAACCGGCTTGGACTTTTTGGGCGGGTTGACGGGCGTCATGCCCTGAGGGCGTTTGCTGGACTCATCCAGTCGGATCTGGCTGCGTGAGTGCGGCCGCAACCGCCGTGCCGTTTCTTCTTGCTCGGCCAGTGTCCGTGCCGGTGCCGGTGGCGCCTCATTAGGGGCCAGCACGTTGGTGTTGACATTGCCGGCCATAAAGTCCTTATGATAGGCCGGCAAGCTGCTCGGGAGAACACCGACCTTGGACACGTGCGGTCGTGGCGAGTTGCCGGTGCTGTTGGAGCCGATGGAGCGGCCGGAGGACATGCCGAGTGGGCTGGCGCCGGGGTCGAGTTCGCCGCTTCCAGATACAGCTGCTGCAATAGAGCCGGTCGCGGAACTGCTGCCCGATGTCGGAGATGTAGCGAAATACGGGTTGTCTGCACCAAAGTTGGCTATGTAGAGTTAGTACCGTCATTTAACGCCGTATGTTCTAGGTTCTTTCACTTACGGTTGATCTGCATCAGCTTGTTCTCGCGAACAATCATGTAGGCGTCCTTGATGGCCGAAGGCTCGTCGGCCTCGAGGGCTTCCTGGACATCCTTCTTGCCATAACCCATGGTCTTGGAGATCTTGTCGGTGACTTCGTTGTGCAGCTTCTCCTGCACCTTGGTTGAAGCGTTGGGTGCAATATCGCTCGTCTTGATGGACTTCTCTGGGTCGATACCCGTGTTGAAGAAGGGCAGTGCAGGCGGGCGGAGGTAGTCGGGCAGGTCAACCAGGAACCACGGGTCCTGACGGATCTCTTCGATCGTGGCACGCTGCACGGGGTTGACAACGAGCATCTTCTTGATCAAAGTCGCGGCGCCGGGGCTCATCCACGATGGCAGAATGTACGCGCCCTTGGCGATCTTGGCGAACAGACTGGGGATATGGTCGTCGTCAAAGGGAAGACGTCCGACAAGCAGGACGTACAGGATGACACCACAACTCCACACGTCGACTTCAGGACCGGCGTACAGCTTGCCGTTGATGACCTCGGGGGCCGCGTAGTTGGGACTGCCACAACTCGTCTTGAGGAAATTGCCGTCTGTCATAATGTTGCTCAGACCGAAATCGGCAATCTTGACATTGAGCTTGTCGTCGAGCAGCAGGTTCTCGGGCTTGAGATCGCGATGTACCACGCGGTAGCGATGGCAGTACTCGACGGCGCAGAGCATCTGCTGGAAGAAGCGTCGTGCCTCGGGCTCCGCCATACGGCCCTTTTTGACAATATAATCGAACAGCTCGCTGCCAGCGTACTCCAACACCATGATGATGTCGTTGGAATCCTTAATAACGGTATACAGCTTGATGATGTGAGGATGCCGCAGCAGCTGCAAGAACTCAATCTCACGCTCGACACGGCCCGTCATGTCGCGACTGATGAGCTTCTTGCGGGAAATGATCTTGAGGGCCACTTTCTGGCCCGTCGACTTGTGGATGGCCAGCTTGACCTTGCCAAACGAGCCCTCGCCCAGCGTGCGGACGACATTGTACTGGTCGAGCCGTGCATCGGTCGACTTGATGCGGTCAGGCAGGTGGTTGCCCTTGCTCTTGCTCTTGCCAGAGCTTGCCGTTCCGGCACCGGCAGATTCAGCGCCTCCTTTTGCTGGTGACGAGCCATGGTCGACTACGTTGATGGTCGGCGGGGCATTCTGTCCACTCTGGCCGGCCGCGGCGAGTGCAGCATGCGAGCGGCGGCTCTGGTTGCGAGGCAGCGAGATGGACAGCTCCTCGTCTTCGAGCCGGCTGGGGCCCATGGTCGAAATCACGGCGATACGGCGATTAACGGCAGCGTGTTGTGGTGTGGCGGGCGTGCGTGGGTAAGTTGGCAACTAGTAGGAATTGTCTCTCTCCAAGGGAGGCCGAGTCGGTGCTTGTGCTTGTGTTGCCTCGGGGAGCTGTCGTTGCGGGATGTGAATGTGGGATGTGGATTAAGATTGTGGTTTTGCGGGTGGTCCGTGTCGTTCTGTCTTGGAATGTAGGGCGGGGCGTGCGAGGCGGGGAGATCGTGTGCGTTCGCTGCCGGGTCGAGTAAATCGAGAAAATCGGCGGCCGGAGACAGCGTCGGTGGCGAGCGTTGTCAGAATCGGGTACAGGGGGTGTTGCTGGCGTCAGTCAAGGGGAAAGCAGAACAGGTTTTTTGCTGCCCGCTTGTGATGCGATGCGAATTGGGACGAAAGGGTGGCAAGTGGTTGGCTCCTGCTGTGCCTTGGTTGATTGATTGGAAAGGGCAGGTTCGGAATTGAGACGGCGGGGGAAGGAAGCCACGATGGGCAGGGCGGCGGGGAACGAGAAGACAGTTGGCGGGCAGGTGCTAGCCGCTATTGTGACTGTGACTGTTGACAGAGCCCAGGCCCTGGCAGCTTCTTTGCCATGCGGTTGTGGCGGCAGGGCAGGTAATCATTATTAGAGGGAGGCGACTTCGCCTGTAGTTGGCCGATAAAGGGCGATAACAAAGAATTGACGCTGTGACTCCTGGCACAACAGCTGTTGTCATGCGGCTTGTGCCTGGTAGGACGCTGTATTTTATCCCTTTAGCGGACTTAGCGTGCCTAACACAGGGCGAACGCGTTATCGCTGGAATGCAGGCACCTCAAAAAAGGCAGGCACGAAGGGAGCAGTGTGAGTTTCGTGTGGCCAATATAGCACTGTGCAGTGACACTGTACGCACTCAATCGTGCTGCCCAGACTTCAGATTACTTTGATTATCGCAAATTCTCCTAAATTGAATGGTTCACGAGAGATTGGTTAACGAAATTGCAGAGCCCCAATGGGCCTTATCCTGCACGAGCCAGCGGGATATCAGACGATAACGAACGAGATATCTAAATTACTACCTACGGGTTGACCTCAATTTCATATGATATTATTTATCGTCGAACCTTCAACTAAGAGCATCGATGTGCTCCCTCGCTCCTTCTGATTATGGCCAGAGCTTCGTACAGTGCCAATTGCCTCACACTAGACACGTAGTAGTCGCAGTGGCCTCCCGGCGCCCTGTCGCGACAGGATCTGCCAATTGCCAGCAAACACTATCGAAGCGACTGACGGAATGCGACTGGAGACAAAAGGATCCGAGCCAGGGATGTTCTGTTTCCTCCGCCTGCTTCAGCTTTGAAGCTGATGTCTGTGTGTTCTCTTTCGATCTTTTGGGTGCCGAATATCGCTGTATCGGATTAGTGGCGCTTCGGGGGCCATTTGCAAGGGACTTTGTGCGCTGTAATTACGCGGTAATACTTGGACGGGGCGCGCTCCGCCCGAAACGGACAGGTGCACGTGCCGTGCAGTGCGGGTGGCGTAACCAGGATGAAGCTCTTGCTGTTTGCTCTTGTGCGTATCTGCACCGTCATTGGGTCTTGTCCAGTGAGAGAGCCCCTGAATCAGCCAATCTGTTGCAGGTTGTTGGGAAGGCACGACTCGCCGCAAATGGTCTGGGCCTGCGCCGCGTGTAAGACATACGAAAAGCGCATCCACCCCACCCGGGCAAGCAGCAAGTGCGATGGGGGCATCGTATTATTTTTAGGAAACAAGTTTCTCACGCCCTGTCGCTCTTTCCGTCTCTGGGCTGTCGCAAGCCACAAGAGGAAACAAGACAAGAGACAAACCGGCAGGGAAGGACCAGACCAAGTCTCCCAAGAAAGTCCCAAGATCCCCAAAGAAATCCCAAATCCCCAATTCTCCAGTTCGGGCTTCGAAACACGGGGGCAACGCACATCATTATATTACCCACAGCAGCGCCCAGGCCCCCCTGTCCTCCCAACGTCTCCCTGGCCGTATTGCCTGTCCTCATTTCGCAGTTTTGTTTTCTGCAAGCATCTTGTCCCTGGTTGTTATTGCGGTCTTGTATTGTTCTCCTTTCTTTTCGACATCTGTTTTTTTTTTTTTCCGTTGTTTTCGACATTATCGCCAACTTCCTTTTGGGCCTCATTTTGGCTTCATCTTTCGCCTCTTCAAGCTTCGACACCAACTTCGAAACTCCCGTTTCAGATTTACGAGTACCCCATATACACGACGACATACACCAGCCGCTCCTCCTTTCGGCACAGTATCGCCGTTGACGTCCGCGGCAGGAAGATGCTCTCTGCCCCGTCGCCGCCATGGACGATCTCAAGACCATTGTGGACGACCCGGACCAGGCCGTGAGCCCCGGATCCGACTCTCCCAAGTTCCCCGCGCCCTCTTCTCCGTCCGGGTTCACTCCAGAATCCTCGCCGTTGCTCCCGCAAGAACCACAGCTCCAATCTCAACCAAAGCCACAATCCCCTTCCTCTCCTTCTTCGACATTACCAAATCCTCCTCGATCTCCTTCTGGAACCACAAAGCCGGCAGGCTCAGCTTCTGACGACGACATTCCTACCCGGATCTTCCGGTTTCTCTCTACAGCAACTACCGAGTCGCTAAGTGCCGTCGGCGTCGGCCTGGCTGCAACAACATACTTTGTTCTCGGCCGAGTCGGCCTCGTCTTAATCGGCGCATTTGGCGGCATTGCCCTCTTCGTGGCATGGGAGGCACGTAACCCTGATGTCACCCGCGCCATCCGCGGGGAGACAAGTTCAGACTTGCTCTCACGAGTCATTGAATACCGCAAAAGAGACCAGAGCCAGGGCGAGAAGGAGGTCACTGAGGCTGCTTTTGACGTTGCTGAGGAGGAGCTGGCCCTCGGCCGTGCCTTTGAGAACTTCCGCCCAGAAACGCGCCAGGCACTGGACGGCCTCGTTGATGCGGTTATCCGCGACTACGTCAAGTGGTGGTACCAGCCGATCGTGCCGTCCGATCTGTCGTTCCCGCTTACCTGCCGCCGCGTGCTCACCTCGTTCCTCGTGTCGGTCTCGAACCATCTTAGCCGCAAGCGCCCCGCCGACGCATTCCTCGACTTCCTCACCAACTCCACCTCGATCGTGATCGTCCTCTTCTCGGAGCTCGCAACGGCGTTCTCCGAGCACGCAGCACAAAATCCGCAACAGCAAGGCTCGGCACAGTCGCAAGGCCAAGGGCCGGACGCCAACCAGACGATTTCAGCCGCGGACGCCATCTACAGCTACCTGGCCTCCAACCCCAACTCGAACCTGGCCAACCTGCTGAGCCAGCGGCAGCAAGCAGCTAAGTTCCGCATGGTGGCCGACGACCTGCTAAGCTTCCTCGACCGGCAATGCTACGACTGCGACCCGGCACGGACTTTTTTGCGGGAGATTGCAGCCACATCGGTCCTGGAGACGACGCTGCAGACGTGCTCCAAGCCTGAGTGGATCAACGGCTGGATTGTGCACCTGCTCGAGGGTGGCGAGCCCGATTTTAGCCAGGCTATCGACGTTGGCATGCAGACTGCCAGCAGCGGTGGCAGCAACAGCAAGGATACCAGCAGCAGCAACAATGCGGCCGCAACACACATGCACCACGCCTCAATCGACATTGACGGCAACGTTGGCAACATTGCCCTCCCAAAGAGCCGGCGCAGCTCGTTCGAGGCCGACAAGGCGCACTCGTCACGGCGTAAGGAGTCGGTTGCGCACAAGAAGCAGCTTAGCCGCGCTGACGAAGAGATGGAAGAGGCCATGGAGGAGATGAAGCGCATGAACGAGATGATTGCCGCAGAAGAGGCGCGCCGCACCACCGAGACGAAGAGCGCCGCTGAGGCCGAAGAGAGATTAGCCGATGCTATGCAGCACAACGCCGACGAGCTGGGGATTCAGCCAGGCCAAACTGCGGCCGAGGATGAGCGCAAAAGCTCGCACGAAAACGGTTATCCTTCGCCCAGTGCCGGCTCCGACCAGATCTCTCCAAAGGCATCGCTTAGCTTGTCCGGCGACGAACGTACAGCACGCACGGCAGGCACAGCATCGACACCCATTACACCACGGTCCTCTACTCAAGAGTCGCCAAGTCAAGCATCTTTTGCCAAGTCCGAGGCCACGAACAGCACAGCCGCGAGCAGCACCGAAGGCACACCGGCCGCCGACCCCGCTGCACAGTTTACCAGCTTCGACCAGCTCGTGCCGCCAGCACGTGAAGATGACGAGATGAGCGACTCGGACAACGGCAAGAAACAGCAGGCGCCGCCACCTCTAACACTACACAACGCGAGTATTACCATCCACGACGAGCCGGTGTCGGACAAGGGCCGCATCAAGAGCCGCCCTACATGGGACTTCCTGATCCAGATCGAGCCGGCCAACGCACACTACCCGGGCTGGATGATTGTGCGCAAGTATGCCGATTTTGAGAAGCTGCATGAGGTGCTGCGCCGGATTGCCACCATCTCTGGTGCCACAGCGTTCACGGAACAGCACGGCATCCTGCCGAACTGGAAGGTGCACACGCGTGGATCTCTGCGGGGCGAGCTGGAGCGCTATGTGCGCGATGCCTGCTGGTACCAGCCGCTGGCCGAGAGCGAGGGCATGAAGCGGTTCCTGGAGAAAGACACAAACAACATGCCGGCCGGGTCCAAGTCCGGCCTGAACGCTTTCGAGGCGATGGGCAAGAACATGCTGGACGTGCTGTCGAACGCACCCAAGGGCGTCGCCGAGGGCGGAAAAGTAGTAGTGGGCGGCATGACGGGCGTGTTTGGCAACCTGGGCAACTTGGGCACGAACATGGGTCTCGGCGGCAGCGGCCAGAAGAAGCAGCACGCCAGCTCGGGTTCGTTGGCCAACATTGCTGGCAGCCCTGCCGGATCCTCATCGACACTGGCCAACGGTGCATCAGGGTCGACGACATCACCCCCCGCCTCGATCCTGCAAGATGTGACGGCTTACACGAACCGCCTGTCCGTCTCGACGCCCCCACGTATGGATAGTGGTTTCTCGGGCGCTGGCTCTCGTCGGTCACGCGACAGTATGGACAGCCAGCGGTCGTCAGTTGTGGCGGCCCAACCCGGCCGTAATATGCCGATGGAGCGGCGTATGAGCTACCAGTCGCAGAGTGGTCTGATGGGCCCAACTAGCGAGGCAGGCGAAACCGGCGCCGACGGACGTGGACGAACCGACAACAGCAACATGTGGAGCGATTATGCCCCTGTCAACAGCAGCAACCGCGGAAGCCAGCATAACAGCCGCGCATCGTCCAGCGCGGGCTACCCACGGTCCCCCTCGAGCACGAGCCTCAGTGGCCAGCGTCTGCCTCCGGGTGCAGCGGCCACAGTCTTCCCGACAGACCTGGTGGACGATATTTCCGGCTCTCCTATGACATCGCCTGTTCGTTCCGGCTCGTCTAACAACCTGACGAGCCCGACAACTGGCAACGGCGGCGCTGCATCTGGCGTGACGACTCCGCACGGAACACGTCCTCTACACCGTGTGGCCACATCAGGCACGACGATTGCCAAGCAGTTTGCAGCTCTGACCGAGGGCGAGACACGCGTGGCCGTGGAACTTCTCTTTGCAGTAATCAACGAGCTTTACACGCTCTCGTCGGCATGGAACATCCGGCGCACGCTGCTGACGGCGGCCAAGTCGTTTTTGCTCCGCCCGGGCAACCCTTCTCTGGCATCGATCCAGAGTCTGCTGCAGACGTCTGTTCTCGACGCCAACACGACCGACGCCGGCATGGCCGGGTACCTCAACACTCTTCGCGAAAACACGCTGCCGACCGAAGAAGAGCGCGCAGCCTGGCCAGCCGAGATGACGGCCGAGGAAAAGGAGAAGCTGCGCATCAAGGCGCGGCGCCTTTTGATCAAGAGCGGCGTCCCTGCGGCACTCATGGGCGTCATGGGCCAGTCGGCGACGTCGGACGCGCTTGGCCGGATCTTTGACTGTCTGCAGATCGAAGAGGTGGCACGGGGCCTCATCTTTGGCCTGATGCTGCAGGCAGCACGCATCGTGACGCACTAATCTGGGTGTCAATGTCAACCTTATTTCCTTAAAAGTCACCCTTATGTTGAACGTCTTTACTCTTTACACATCATCGTTTTAATCACAGTTTCGGCTGTCCTCTTCTCTTCTGATTTTTTTCTGTTCTATTTCTCGCACTCGTTTTACAATTTTGGGTATTTGTTTTTGGGTGGAAGCGACTGCATTTTTCAAAACCATCAGTTCAGGATCGGCCTGGGCCTTTTTTGGCGTTTTTATACGGACGAGACGAAGCACCACCTCACACACACATCGCCAACAACGAATGCACGGACAGACCACACGCTCACGGGTGTTAATTGTATGCTACATTAGAGTTGACGTTGACCTTTTTTGGAGTTGATTCACATGAAAGTTGGAAATCATGTTGGCATTGAATTTTGTCATTGGAAACAGCAGTTTTGGATTTTTGCAGCCACGCATTTCTGGCAATTTTGTATTTTCAGTGTATTCTAGACTCTTGGGTCGCGGTGTCGCGAGATGCTATCCAATGTACGATATTACCACGATTGGAGTGCCATATTTTGGATATATTCTGACAAGATGAACTAACCAACCAAGCTATGCTTCGAACACATTTGCTGAGAGTCATTTACTTCTCCGCCCGACGAGCGGCCAGGATATGCTGGAACTCGGCTAAGAAACCACGAGTGTCGGCCTCGGCAACAGGCTGGCAAGTCTCGCGAGCCTTACGAATGCGCTCCGAAGTCAGCAAGAAACTGCGAGGCAGCTCGGCATGGCCGCCAGCACTGAGGGGAAGCGTCACCGTCACCTTCTCGTCGCTTCCGCCGGCCGAAAAGACAGGAGTCCAGCCCAGATCCCGCTTGATCATGCTGGCGACCGCCCGTCCACAAAGAGACGTCGAGGGCATGCCGTGGCCCGTAAAGCCGGCAGCCAAGTATAGGCCGTTGCCGCCGCTTTCTTCACTGGGAACATGTCCGACCCAGGGGTTAGCGTCGCGTGAAAAGCCCATAATGCCCGTCCACTCGAAATCGGCCTCGAGCTGGGCTGCCGGTTGGCCGTTGCTGTCGTCGCCGCCCACAGACAAAACGGGAGCCAGGTTGGACCGCAGATAGCCCGCTACGGGCGTCTCGACCTCGTCGTCGCGCCACTCGCCGACGCCAGCACCGGCTGCCCGCTGCCGGCCACCGCCCCAGATGAAATGGCCGCCCGAAGTCGAGGGAGAGGAGGAGGACGACGACGACGAAAAGGCAGAGGCAGAAGCGCTTCCGCTGGACGAGGTGACCGAGGCGTGAGCAGGCTGGCCACTGCTGCTGGTGGTGCTGGTGCCCTCTGTGAACGGCCGCTGGACAAGGTACTCGTCGCGGTTGCCGCCATGAGCCTGGTCCTGGCCGCGATCGTGGCCGACAAAGACGTAGCTGTGGGTCAGGCGGTCAGCGGGCGCGGTCGTGCTTGTGGTTGTGGTTGTCGTCGTGGTCTGCTGCCCGTCTTCGACCCGGATGACGCTGATGCTCGCCTTGGACGCGCCATTGGCCGACGCGGATGACGTCGATGTCTTATAAGTGCTCACGCCAGCGGGGGCACTCTCGATGGTCTGGGTCGTCTCGACGCTGGTGTGGCTGTTGGGCGGCACGAGTGCAGCAATCTGGGCACGGACAGGCACGACAAGGTCGGCGAGACTGCGCGGCAGCAGATGCGACGAGTAGCCGTTGGTGGCGAGCAGCACGGCGCTGGCGCTGACCTTGCCGCGGGGCGTGTCGACGATCCACGACTGCGAGGCCTCGTCTCTCTTGACACTGAGGGCGGGCGTGTTGGTCTGGAGGTTGAACGCGCCCGACTCAGCATGCTTTTGCACAAGGCGCTCCAGCACCCACGCGACCAGCTTGTACGGCCACACAGACGCGGCGTTGCGCTGCACGAGAGCGCCTGCCGCGCCACGAAGACGGAGGCCATCAAGTGTGGTTCCCGTGGCCGCGCGTTTCTTGACGACGGTGATTTGGTCTGCGAGGTCGGGCCGCTTCTCTCTCAGCGTCGACACCAGCTCCTCGGCCAGGGCAAAGAGATCCTCGTCGAGATACGCATGGACACCGCCGCCGGGCAGCGTTCGCCAGTCGCACGGCACATTGTTCTCGGCCACAAAGCGCTCCAGGAAGTGGAACGTCGCCAGCTCAAAGTCGGACACGTCGTACGACGACGAGTACACCATGGGCTGGCAGTGGCCGCCGTTGCGTCCCGTGGCGCCGAAACAGGCCTCACGGGCTTCCAGCAGAAGAACCCTCAGAGGGGGCTTGGATGTGTCTTCCAGCAGAGCGTCGGCGGCAAAACTGCCCGTGATGCCGCTGCCGACAACGACGACATCGACTTCGGCCGGGAGATCGGATGTTGTGCGGTGGCCAAGCAGCACTTTGGACGGATCCTGCAGCCAGTACGACGTCGACGGCTTGTCGCTGGGCAGGCCGGCAACAGGGTGGGCAGCAGTGTCGGAAGCAGCAGCAGCAGCAGCAGCCGTGTTGCCCTCGGGTGCTTCTTCATAGATGGTCATGATGGCGGTGGTGAAGGTGTGAGATAAGATATGATATGAGGGGGTTGACAGTGTGGAAATGGTGGAATGGTATTGGTTGTTGAACCTCTGGATGATCTGTATAATTTCGAGTTATTCCAGATCAGCCTCCTTTCATCCACCTGTCGGTTCTTATATGTTGTCGATGCCCTGGATTGAAAGCTGGGGAAAGCTGGAGACGGACAACAGCTGACTGAAGAGGGGAAGCTATCGCGTTGCAGACGGGCGAATGACGTGGGCCGCCCTAGGCTACTATCACCAGAAGAGGAAGCTATCACTGGCATGCAAGTGCCTTGAACGCTGCTAAACTCGAGACACTGCGACATACGACATTAAAACGTATTCTTCATACGCAACAGTGGCTCGTCATTCCTAGGCATCCCTTGAAGGAGTTCTTTAACTGATTCACAATGAAAAGGACGTGGAATTGCATCTTGCCTGAAAACGACTGTTGATTTCTCGAGGTAGTCTGTTTCGACATACTTTGGGCTGTAATTGGGCTTAGGCGACGGGTAGTGGCGGGATAGCTTATTCGGACTTGGCACTGCAAGGACAACCTTAAACCAACTTGGGCGCTCAGGAGTCTTTGGAAACATCAGACGGATGGATAAAACTCACGGTGGATTGGTAAAAAAGAGAGGAAGGAATGTTGAAGAAAAAGTGACGACAAGAGGTGACGAATAATGGATACAATTTAGGCAAGCTGTTTTCTTCTTCTTTTTTTTTCTTTAATATTTTCAGCAGCAAAAAGCCTGTATATTTTCATACTGATTTTTTCATGAAAAAAAAATTAAAAAAAATTACATAGACAAAAGTAAAATACAACTGTAAAGACAACTCTGATTAAAACTACCAATGACAAAGGAAGGGGATGTGAGAGTATTCAAATGTTAAATCCAAAGCCCAAGCCTCGTGACCATAATCATGAAATAAGAACGAAGACGAGTAGATAAGGGAATAAAATAACAGTTCTATATATACAACGGCGTTCTCACTTCAACATGCCACTCTACTCATCCAGTGTATGTTTCATATTTCTTTCATTGTCATTCTGTCGTCTTTTATGTATCGTCCGTGGAATATGATCAGCCCGGAAACGAAAAAGCAAATCCATGTAAATCCAGCACAAAGTCTAGGGCATCCTCTTTTCGTCCTCCATGCAAATTCCACCTTTTTTTCACCAGCTGAAGACCACGAATAAAGAAGAAAACGTATAAAGAATAGATAGTCCCAAACAGGTACGCAAACAAGCAAAAAGCAACGTCCCCAACAACAACAACAACCCCCTTAACCCTGCTGCTTCTTTCTCTTGCCGACCTGGGCAGAGAAACCAGTCTTGATGGCCGTGACGGACCGTCTGGATCCGCACGAGTTGCAGGTGATAAAGTACAGACGGTTCTCGCCCTTGCTGAGCTCGGTGTCGGGCGACTTGCACGTTTTGCAAACGACGTATTCGACTGGGGTGGGGTTAGCAACAGATCATAGTAAAAAAGCAAGTAGAGGACGGCCATCTCACTAATGTATTTCCGCAGGACGTTCTCGATCTGCTTCTGCTGGAAGCGACCACGAATGACGAGTCGCCGGCTGCCGTCGACGGAACCAGTAGTACCCAGTTCGGCCAGCAGGTAGAGCGTAATGTGGTCTTCTGTGCGCTTCATGCGCTTGGCCACCTCGGTGATGTTGGCAAAGATGGTCTTCTTGTTGCCTTCGCGCATGCACTGCGGCGGCGGGATCTTGTAGCTGCGCGAGCCGCTGGTCGCGTGGTCGGGGTTCTTGAGCTCCAGGACGTGGTAGAAGCGCGACAGCAGCATAGCGAACGGAATAGGCGGCGTGGCGGCGTCGTGCTGCCAGATGCCCGTGCCCTTGTCCATGTCGCCCTCCTCGACCTCGACGGTCTCGTCGTCGCGCAGCTCGAGCGCCTTGAGCTTCTCGGCGAACTCGTCGCCCTCGCCGGCGCCGGCCTTGTCCTTGCTCGACTTCTTCTTCTTCTTCTTCTTGAGCGACAGGTCGAGGCCGCCGTCGTCGCCCGTGGCCGGTGCTGCGTCGTCGCCGCCCTCCTCGTCGGCCTTCTTCTTTGTCGACTTCTTCTTCTTCTTCTTGAGCAGGCTCAGGTCGAGGCCATCCTCGCCGGCAGCGGCGGCGCCATCAGCGCCCTCCTCGGCGGGCTCGGTAAAGGACTCGAGAGCGGCGGACAGCGGCTGTGTGCTGGGGCTGTGCGACACGGCCGTGTCTTTTGTGTCGTCAATGGCCTCGGTCGAAGGCATGGTGACTGTTCCGTCGGCGTCGATAACAAGAGCTTCTTCGGTGAAAGCAACGGACTTACGCGGTTTGCGTTCGGTCGTCTGTCGTGGAGAGGGGTCGTGTGTTAGATAGTGGGTTTGTTGATAGAGAAAGTGATGCAAAAGACAGATAATGAAAAATCGTCACGAACGGTCTAAACGGAAAGAAACAAGCCCAGATAAAGCGGGGACAAAAACGGGGTGATCGGGAGGTGGTTGTTGAGAGTAGAGTGAGGATAGAAAGAGGCAAAAGCCAAATGTCAAGGCAAAAGAAAGGAGTCACCACTCGTGTGCTTTGGTGGTCGTGCCTCGTAATTTTTTTCTCGTTTTCCTTTGACTGGGGACAATTTTTGGCCTATTATTTTTGCAGCGCGAAATAGCACACACAAAATGCGCCAAAATACGCCAAAATACAGCAGCAGCCGTGGCGGGGTTGAGTTGACCAACGAGAAGGCGGGGCGGCGACGCAGGCGAACTAGCCTTCTGAGTCATCCAGGCCCCTTCCACCCACTTCCTTCCCATTGTGGATTGTGGATTCTTCCATTGATTGTGAATTGATTGTGGGAGGGTTTTCTGGCGTATTATTCTGATGCAACCAGGACAGGAAGGCGCGCTAGCGCCCAGGTCGCACCTGCACTTGCAGTGACTGACAGACACTGTAGACAACTGAAAGGGGCAAAGAAGGGTAAAGAATAAAGAGAACAAGAGCAGAACAACAATGTAAGGATACTGGGATAGAAGTACGGGATTTGCAGTGATACAAGTCGGCCGGGGTGTGAGAAAGACCAAAAGACGAAAGGAAAGTCAACGTACAGGTAGCTCTGTGGTCGCCATATTTGCGGTTGAGCCTGCACGTGTGCAGATTTGTCTTATTTGCCGGGGAGAGGGAAGGGATGTCGGATAGTGTTGTATGCGCCGCTCGTAGGTTTCGTTCCGGATGTCGAGGCAAAAGGACCGTTGGAAAAGCAGGGAACAGGCTGTGATTGTGCGGCGGAAAAGAAAAACGAGGGTGGTGTGTTGAACAATGGCAGTCTTGTTTCAGCCAATCCGCGACGAGAGATGTAGCAGTATCGATGCAGGCAGGGTCGTGACGGATGCAGGTAGCTGGAAGAGGGACCGTTAGGACGGGCGTCGAGATCGTTGTCGTCGTTAATTTGGAGATGGTTGAGTTCTGGAAAATAAGATGATAGATGAAAGAAAGGAAGAGGAAGTTCAAAGAAATCAATCGTCAGAGGCGAGGTTTGTTCTCACGAGGCCAAACAAGGAAAGAGCAGGGGTTTCGGGGGTGCTATTGCCGCACCACGAACATGCGACAGGAGGGGCAAGCTGAAGCTGAGGAAGGCACGTTCGGGGCATTCTGTGTTCTTCGTAGTGGGCTGTTACCATCCGCAAGGCCACTCGTCCGTTGTTTTGTTAGGGCGATCAGGTGATTTGAGCAAACTGGCCAATCAGAGGCAGCAAACGAGGCCCCGCGGTGCTGGAAAGGCAAGGCAAGCTGGGGAGCTTCCACGACGTAACTTAGCCGAGCTTGCACTGACAACGCAAGAAAGACGACAGTTGGCGACAAACAACCGTCAGCCCTCCACACAGCACACAATGTCTTCCGAATCAATATCAATATCCGGCACGGGCTCGGACATGTCGGCGTCGACGTCCGAGTCGTTTGTCCTGGCCGACCCGTCGGCGACGACCACTCTGCCGCCAAGAGACGACGTTTATGGAGACGAAGAAGACGACGAGGATGCCGAGCTCGACTCGCTGCCGTCCATCTCGACGAGCGTGCTGAGCCCCTCGGACGACGGCTCAGACGACACGTCCGACGCCCAGCGCGAGTGGGAGGCCAGTCTCGAGCAGCTGCAGCTGATGCTGACGATGGTGCTTGTGCCGTTTGCTGGCAAGTACCTGGGCCGCAAATTTGCCTACTGGAGTGAGTACTGGGATGAAAATTATACTTTGGGAGAATGAGGCAGGCAGCTGACAAGTCCAGGCTGGGCACGGTATATGGAGTGGGCACACGACGTCGAGATCCGGTGGACCAACAAGAAAGCGTTCAACGTGGCCGGCGCTGTTGGCGCTGCAGCGACTCTGTGAAGAAAGAGAGTGCTCGGAAGACGTTACCGGAGTCAGAGATGACAATGGCGACCCGCCATATTTTATTTTGATTTTCTCTATTTTTGGGCATTTTATTTCTCGAAAAACGGCGTTATAGACGGACCCCAACAGCATTTTGTACATACATCAAATCAGCATATATCACACTTACACCATCGTGTCCATCGCACCTTCACAGGCATGCTAACAACATAGGAACAGAAAGCAGTCTTGTTTTCGTTTTTTATTGAATTTTTTATTTTGGATATCATAAGTCGTTACTGGCCAAGAAAAGCAAAGATATCGTATTAACAATCTGGCAGAAGACAAACATAATTCAACAGCCTTTCAGAATCCAGCAATATTTCGGCAATTTATCCGCTCACTGCGCTTAGTTGACCACCGGCGGCAGCACTGAGTCGCCCTTGGCCTTGGCATCGATCATGAACAGCTTGAAGCCGGCGCTCATCTTGATCACAGCCCGCAAGTGTGCCTCAGTGACAGCCACCTGTCCCTTGCCGTCGTTCTCCTCGCCCTCGACTTCCTTGCCCTTGTTGGATGCATCAGGAAGTGTGTAGGCCGCGGCCTTGTCCAGAGCATCCGCCTCCGCCAGGGCCACGGCCGTCTGCAGCGCGTTGCGGATCTCGCGGCCGTTGAGCGACAGCGAGTGCACTTGGGCGTCTTCATATGCATACTCGCGAGCACTGCGCAACACAAAAATACGGCCGCCACTGTCGCGCTCGATGCGTGCAAAATGCTGCATCCAGACGCGGCGGCGGCTCTCGGCCGACAGCGGGCTGTAGTGCAGGGCGACGTGAATGCGGCTCGTGAAAGCGTCGTCAAAGGTCTCGACGCGGTTGGTCGTCAGGAAAAGAACGCCGCGGAAGTACTCGAGTGCGCGCAAAAAGACCGACACAAGACCGTTGCGGCGCAGATCGCTGGCACGGCGCGCCTCCAGGAACACGTCGGCTTCATCAAGCAGCACGAGCGCGCCGTAGCGCTCGCCCAGCCTGAGGTAGTTGTCGAGGTTGCGCTCGACGACATCGGCGTGCATCTCTGTGCTGATATCGCCCGAGGTCAGAGCCAGAAGCGGCCGCTGGGCGAGCTCGGCAATGCACTCGGCCGTGCACGTCTTTCCGACACCGGGGGAGCCGTGCAGCAAGAAAATACGGCCCTCGCCCTTGTTCTTGACAATATCACGCGGCCAGGGTGCCACACGGCCGCTGTCATAGTTTTTGTGGGAAGAATCCGCCGCACCACTGTCCACCGACTCTGTCCGCCCCTTGACGTCGTGTGCAAACTTGCCAACAAGCGCACGCACCGTCGTCTTGATTTCCGGGTCGAGCACCAGGTTCTCAAACGCCTCGTGGTCCGTCTTGACCGGCCGCAGCTCTGCCAAGTGCACAGTCAGCCACTTGCGCTTGGACAGGAAGAAGGCCGGCACCTCGACGTCGCACAAATGGTAGAACAGGTCCGAGGTCGGCGTCTTGCGCGAGTTCATAAACTCGGTCGAGAATTCAAAGAAGCGGCCGGGCTTGCGGGGCTCGGCTTCCGGGTTGTCCCAGCACACGTCACAGCCACAGCGCGGCTCGAACTGCATCACCATCCCGGGGTCGACAGGCTGCGGCGGCGGCGGTGGGCGTGATCCCATCGGAGCGCCGTTGGGGCCAACCGTGTTGTGCGAAATGCCGTATCCTCCATACGCGCCAGGAGGAAGACCGGGTGGCGGCGAAAACTGCGGGCTGCCAAACTTGCCGAAACCTGTCAAGTCGGCCACGACACGCTCGACGTGCTCGTTCCTCGACTGAGCTTTGGATGCGCTGCCATCATCCTCGGCACCCTCGCTCAACTGGTCCCTGGCAACATTCTCGTCGATGGGCGCGACAAACTCCTTGTACGCCGGGCCCTGCAGCATGCCCCAGAACTGGCGGCCCAGCTTGATCTGCCAGTCGGCCATGCTGAGCCCGTCCTGCAGCTCGGGCTTCTGCGGGAAGAACCGCTCCGGAATCAGCGGCAGCTCCTGGATCGCCTGCTCGCCTGTAAACTGTTTGACGGTAAACGTTGTTGCCTCGCGCTTGAGGTTGGTGCCGCCGCTGTACGCAAGACTCCAGCAGTGCACCCGCAGCTGCGTCAGGTCCATGTCCACCGACTTGATAATGTACGCGCGCCAGTGCATCGGCGCTCCGTTGCGCCGCGGGTGCCGCTTGGCGTACGCAATCTCGTGGGGCTTGTACATGAGCCAGCTCATGCCGAACGTGGCCATCGGCGGGCTCTGCGCGTACAGCTTCTCCTCGTCGCGGCATTTGTCGCCGAGCGTCTTCTCGAGATAGTTGAGCAGCACATCAATGTGCCTGGCAGTCGTCTCGCGCTGCTCGGCGCCGTGGCATTTGGGCTGGTTGTCGCGGAAGCGCGCCAGATCCTCGCGCATGTGGTACAGCCGCGGGTACGGCTCCTTGAGCTGCGGCTTCGAGTGCGTGCTCTCGTTGACGGCGTCGATGGCGTCCTGCAGGTACTCTGAGTGGATGATCATGCGCTTCGAGTCGACCGACGTGACTGTGAACCGCTTGCGCACGGCCTCGATCTCGAGCTTCTGCGTCGCCTCGCGGATCTCTTTCTCTTCGTCATTGTCATCTCCGTCGTCGTCGGTGTCCTCATTGGCATCGTCGGCATCGACCTCTTCTCCGTCGCTGCTGTCCTCCTCGGACTCGGACTCGGCCTGGTGGTAAATATTCTTGAAGGGCGACAGCCGCGCCTTGGAGTTTTTGGACGCGCAAATGGCCACGGTGCGGATCTCAATCACCGGCTTGCCCTCCGCCTCGTCCAAGGTGCTCGCCGTGTCCGCGCCGTCTGCCGTCACCTTCATCTCCCGGTTCGACCCAATGGTGCCATACTGGCGGCGGGACGAGTCCACATAGTTGACCGAATAGAGCACTTCGGGGACCTTGTTGGCGCCGCAAGCGTTGGAGTAGACGGGGCTCACGTCAATCGACTCGGCCGAGTCCGAGTAGGTGGCATCGTCCTCCCAGTCGTACGGTTCGACAGTGCGAGGCATGACGGGCTTGTAAGGACGGCCCATAATATGCGTCGAGAGGGATGAGGATGGTGGATGAAAAATGAAGGATAAAATAACAGAAAACCAAATAAATGAATGAAAAGGGATGAAATAAACAACGACGCTTTCAAGACTCACCTTGGACGTCTTTTGCTCTCCTTTTGTAGTCGTCTGCTGCAGGCCTTGGCTGGCAAAGGCAGTTTTAGGCAGCACAGGGCCTCAGCCTGACCAGCCTTCCGCGCCCTACATGTCTGCATCTTCCTCCGCACCACGTCCATCGAAATGTCGGAGAATGTGTGCACAGCGTGCATGACAAGCCATATTGTCCCAGCTGAGGCCGACCGTCTGGCCCAATAGCACTCGCAGCTTGTCCCGAAGTGGTCGTATCGAAGGATTCGCATGCGTGCCGACAGATGCTTGAGCAGAGCCTCTTTTGTGCTGGCATTGAACCAGAACGGCAATTTCTCCGCCTTTTTGCCTTTTTTCTTTCTATGTTCCTGTGAACTGTTAGCTGTTTCTCGTCACATAATTTGAACAGGCAGGGAGGCACGCAATATCCAAAATGAAGGTCACAAAGTATCCAAAATAAAGTAACAAAGCAAGTATTCAAAGGACCAAAAAAAATGCTAATGTCAAAAAAAAGGTCGATTGCGTGAAAAGAATATATAAAATGACGAGAGCAAAATCTCAAAACGCCCCCAACGCCGCTGTGCATGGTTCATCCGTCGTCGTCTTGTCGTCGTTCTTCGTCTTCGTCTTCGTCTTCGTCTTTGTCTTCCGCCCCCTCTTTTCTATGGGTCGCCCCATCTTGCTAGCCATCCGCAGAATTCGGCTCTCCGTACTTGTGAGCTCTCCGTTTTGGCCTGGCCGTAGCCCTGCCGCATCGGCGCCCTCCAAGCACTTCAAGCAAACTCTACTGGACTGCAGCAAAGTCTTTTTTATGTCTCTTGTGTTACGTAAAAAAGAAAAAGAATGACAAAACCTGAAAGCTAGTGTCTTCCTCCCAAAGTCATCAAAAATAATAAGCCAAAAAACCAAAAGAGGTAATCAAGAAAGGTAAAGCTTTTCCAAACCCGGTTCTCCTAGCCAATTTGTCAACAGTCGTCAAGGAGAAAGAGGCCCACGGTCTTACACGTAGAGCTTCTTCTCGTACGACTCCATGTTGACGCCGCCCTCGAGTTGGGCGCTCGCCGTCCGGATCTCGAAGCGCACCTTGCCGGAAGCCACGCTCTCGTGCAGCTCCCGCAGGCTCTTGATGCCGCTGTCCTGCATCGAGTGCTTGACGCCGGCAGCCAGGTACGGCAGGAACTTGTTGATCGAGCCGCGGTGGGCAACAGCACCCGACACGCCCTGAGCAACCAGAACACTGTCGCCCTCGGAGAAGTAGCGCGCAGTGCCGGCGTTGCTCTTCTGGCTGTCCTTGCCGCCACCGCCGGCCTTCTTATCCTGCATGGCGTCAATGCTGCCCATGCCACGGTAGGCCTTGACCAGCTTGCCCTCACGGGACACAAACGACGTGCCGGGCGACTCGGTCGTACCGGCCAGCAGACCACCCATCATGATGGTCGAGGCGCCCAGGGCCAGGCCCTTGACAATGTGGCCAACGTTCTGGATACCACCGTCGGCAATGCAGGGAACACCGAAGCGGGCAGCAAAGGCGCAGACGTTGTAGACGGCAGTGGCCTGGGGACGGCCGACAGCCATGACCTCCTGCGTGATGCAGGCAGAGCCACTGCCCATGCCGATACGCAGACCGTCGACGCCAGCGTCAATCAGGGCCGCAGCCTGCTCCCGGGTCACGACGTTTCCGCCAATGACGTCCAGGTCGGGGTAGGTGGCCTTGACGTACTTGATCATCTCGATCTGGTACATGCTGTTGCCCTGGCTGCTGTCGAGGATGACAATGTCCAGGCCGGCGTCCACCAGCTTCTGCAGGCGGATCTTGTCCTCGGGACGGGTGCCGATCGAGGCGGCGCAGATCAGCTGCTTCGAGTCGGGCAGCTTCGAGGCGAGCGGGAAGTGCAGGTTCTTGGTCAGATCGGAGCGCGAGATCATGGACACAAGGTTGCCCTCCTTGTCAACAATGGGCAGCTTGCCCTTCTTGGACGAAGAAAGGATCTTGTTGGCCTCGATCAGCTCGACACCGGCGGGGGCCGTGACGAGCTCCTTGACCATAACGTCGGACACGGGGCGGGACGGGTCATCCTCGAACTGGATGTCGCGGTTCGTGACAATACCGAGGAGCTTGGAGCCCAGGGTGCCGTTCTCTGAGAGTTGTGTTAGTGACGGTCCATGGCAGGAAGCATCAGAAACAGAGAGGTAATGTGATGAAGAAAAGGGTTGTGCCAAGAGTCATAATAATCTTTGTTATCCCCATGGCGTTATGCCGTTGACGGTGGAACGAAAGTTATAATAAAAAAGTGGTAATAATCATATCAAGGCGGGGTAGTCGGTGAAGACTGGAAATAAAATGCAGAAAAAAATCCAAGTAAAAAAAAAGAGAGAGGTTGCTTACCAGTCACGGGGAAACCACCGAAACCCCACTTCTCCTTGAGAGCTCTGGCCTCACCAACAGTCGTGTCGACCTTGATGACGACAGGGTCGAGGATGAAGCCGTTCTCGTAACGCTTGACCTTGCGGACCATGTCGGCCTGTGCGTCGGGCGAGCAGTTGTGGTGGATGACACCCAGACCGCCCTGCAGAGCCATGTGGATGGCCATTTCATGCTCCGTCACCGTGTCCATGGGAGACGAGACAAAGGGCGTCTTGAGCGTGATCCGCTTGGTAATGGGCGAGTCGAGGCCCACCTCCGAGGCAGGGAAGCCAATGTAGCCGGGCAGAACGAGGAAGTCGTTGTACGTCAGGCCGCCGTGAACGCGGGCGTTCATCAGGTCCTTGATGCTGAGGCCATCGCGCTCCTCGTACTCATCGAGAGTCGCCAGGGCCTTGGAGGCGCTCAGGAAGGTGCTGATACCGTTGACTGCTTCAGGCATGTTTGCGGTGTGTGAAAGAGACTGGGGATGTTAGTAGGAGAAGCGAACGAAGTGGGAGAGAACTCCTGGAGATGTGATCGAGGGGTCGTTCTTTTGTGTCGACGAAAAAAAGACGAAAGGGAGAGACGATCGACAGGCCACTTTGGAGGGGAATCTCGCGTTTTCGTGCCAGAAAAAAAGAATGCGTACCTTTCAAAAAAGAAATCTGATCAAAAGAAACAGAGTATTGAGTTCGAAGACGTCTACAAATTGGACTTTCGACCAGTGGCAGTTTCACGTACCGTTCGTAGTTCTCTTCTCCCCATTAGAAGAAAGAAGGAAAAAAGGAAAGTTCGCTTGCTTTCGTCGCAGGCAAATTTTTTTCCTTTATCGCCGTGGCAGAAAAAAAATTAAAGCGGGGCGGACGCGTTGTTAAGGCTTAGTCAATATGACAATTTAAAAGGGCGGTGGCAGGTGCCAAAGTGGCAGCGGTGGGCCAATTTGCCTTCACGCGACTTGGGCTCATAACGGCGTGCGTTTTGCTTGTCGTTTTTCAACGATGCGGAAGACATTGTTTATGCCGCCAAAGACCGGCCGATCGTCGGCCTGTCGAGGGACAGCTTCCAATTGAACGCGGGAAATTGAGACTCGATGATCTCGAGGTGGGATGATTGCACGTGACACAGTCAGATTGATTGTTTACAGCTCCTTCCAGTGGGATCTTATCGCAAATTGGGTGCCACGCCGATAAGGCTGTCTAGCGCCCCGGTAAGTGCGACCAGGTTTCATGTAATTAACCAGCCCGTCTCGAAACAGCAGGTGGACCGTGCGCAAAGTGCACTCAATGTGCCGTGGCCAGGGCCCCTTGTGACGTAGAGTACGCTAACACAAAAGTCCACCCAAAGGCGGCAGGCGCAATGTAAACAAACAAGACGACCCGATCTCCAGGGCGACAGGCCACCCAGATCGAGAAAGAGCGCTCCCCGCCCACACCTTCCGCACGCAAAGGCCATCGCAATAGCGCGGCCCAGCTATTGACCAGAGGCTCCTTCTTCCTTCTTGTTGCTTTGCGCTCTTGCTGTTTCTGGCCATGCTCCATTCTGGCCCATTCTGTCCGAGTTTTCCCTCCCAACTCTAGACCTTGCCCAATACTCCCATATTCCAACACTCCACTGCCCTCTTTGTCGTTGGCATGCAAAGTTTCATTTCTCGTCATCTTTTTCGATACTCTTTTCTCTTCACCCTACGAGAACGTGCTGGTCTTCTCTTTGTTGCCAGTGTGTCCCTCTCCTTCAATCCGACGCCAGAAAGCAAGCGCGACGCAGGTGCCGTTTCGCTGTGATCTCGCGATCTTTTGTTTTTGCTTCATTTCTCGATTTGTTTTCTTTTCCTATCGTCCCTCCGCCAAGATACCATTTTCTCGTCCGATAAACACAACACGATCTCAGCATCGCCAACACACCTACGCACCATCGCACCACCGCGCTCTTCCTCACCCAAAGGCTCATGGAAGCCGACGGAGCTGCCAGCAGTTTTTAAAGCTGTCATTGACAACCCGCCGGACTTCCCAACCCTCACATCCGACGCCACAAACATGCACCGGCCACATCCGCTCCGACAGTCACAGACGTTTGACTACTCAGTCAATCGCCAACCATCAACAGCTTCATCGTCTGCCTCGTCCGGCTACTCCAACGCTTCTTCCGGCTATTCCAACATCTCGGACCAGAGCTCCGCTGCCAGTAGCATGTCATCGTACTCCGGCGTATACTCGTCTCTGGGCCACAAGCGCGGCAAGAGCGAGGCCGCCCGACTCACCACATCCTTCTCCAACCTCCAGGTCTCGTCGCCGCCCAACGCCAATGGAGAGAACATCTACGGAAATGCACGGCGATCACTACGCCCACTGCCTCAGGCACCAGCAGCTTCGGGCCCTGCGCCGCCAACATCACCAGTAAAGAGCCTTGCCCGCCATGACCGCGGCCAGAGCGTCGATATTGGTGCCCTTTCAAGTACCAGCCACAACAGCTATGGCAACCACAACAACAATGCCGAAAACGACCGCTTCGGCAGCAACAAGCCACAGGCACCGCTCTCCGCCATTCGTCCCAACTCCATGCTTCTAACTCGCTCCGACTCCATCAACAGAGGCGGCAGTGCTGCTGTTGCCCATGCGAACGCGCCTCCGACTCTTATGCACGCACACACAGCACCAATTGCGGCGCCCGACTTCCAGACTCTCGGCAAGTCATCCACAAATCAGTTGCGCACCCTGTCAAAACTGGCGCAGTCTGGTTCTGCAGACGACTTTGCCCTTGCCGCAACATCACAAGAAGTCGTCGGTCTCCGCGGTCGGCGAAGACTCCAAAATGCTGCGCCTGCCAAGTCTGGTGGTCGTGGTGGCGGCGACTGGAACTGGATGGAGAAGCAGAGGCAGTTCCTCCAGGCCTACGAGTATCTCTGTCATATTGGTGAAGCCAAGGAGTGGATCGAGGATGTCATCCACCGCACCATCCCACCTATTGTCGAGCTCGAAGAAGCATTACGCGACGGTGTCACGCTCGCTGAAGTCGTGGCTGCTCTCAACCCAGACCGACCATTTCGCATCATCCGCCACCAGAAGCTCCAATACCTCTACTCCGACAACATTGCCAACTTCTTCCGCTACCTCGACGAAGTCGAGCTCCCCGACCTGTTTCGCTTCGAGATGATCGACCTGTACGAGAAGAAGAACATTCCCAAGGTCATCTACTGCATCCATGCTCTGAGTTGGCTGCTCTTCCGCAAGGGTATAGTCGACTTCCGCATCGGCAACCTGATCGGCCAGCTCGAGTTCGAGCATCATGAACTGGAGGCAGTGCAGAAGGGCCTCGATAAGTTGGGTGCCAACATGCCGAGCTTCGGTAACATCGGAGCCGACTTTGATGTTGAGCCCGAGCCGGTGGAGACTGAGGAGGAGCGCATCGACCGCGAACTGGGCGAGAACGAGGCGTCTATTGTCGACCTGCAAGCACAAGCCCGCGGCGCTCTCGTGCGGATGCGGCTGGGCCAGACAATGCAGCAGCTGTGGGACGACGAGAACTGGCTGATTGACCTGCAGGCCCGCATCCGCGGTGACTTTGCCCGGCAGGTCATTGACTACCGCATGCAGATGCGACGCTTCGCCGTCAACCTGCAGAGTGCTGCACGTGGCTTTCTTGTCCGCCAGCGGCAGCATCAGAAGGAGTACTACTTGGAGAGCATGGAGGGGGATATTCTTGAGCTGCAGAGTATCATCCGGGCCAACAAGGTCCGCAACCAGGTACGAGACATTCGTTCTCAGTTGGAGCATGCTTCAGGACCCGTGCGACACATTCAGGCTGTTTTCAGGGGTTACCTGGCTCGCAGAGAGATGCTTTCTCAGAAGCAAGATGCAAAGCATGCGGCCGGTTCGGCCACGGTTTTGCAGGCTGCCGTTCGCGGTATGCTGCTGAGAAGGCGCCTGGAGGACGAGCAGGCCGCTCTCTTCGCCGAGAGCGACGCCATCGCCGACCTCCAGGCCGCCGCAAGGGCTATGCTAACGAGACACCAGGTCCACCTGCAGAAAGAGGCGCTTGCCCAATTCGCGCCCCAGTGGGAGAAGTTGCAGGCCGTGTCAAGGGGCAACGCTGCCCGGCAGTCCGTGTCTGCCCTCAAGGCCGAGCTGCGCCAGCACTTGCCCCAGATCGAGTCGCTCCAGGCCTGTGTTCGCGCCGCCGCTGTTAGACGCAACGTCGTCGATACGCTGGAGCGCCTGGACGAGTGCGAGTCTGAGATTATCGAGGTGCAGTCCCGTGTCCGTGGTATGCTCGAGCGCCTCCGGGTCGCTAGCGATCTCAATGCACTTTCTGCCCAGGAACCTCAAGTCACACGCTTGCAAGCACATGCTCGCGCTTTTATCTTCCGCCAGAAGCACTTTGCTTTCCTTGAGGATCTGCGCTCCAACGAACCCGAGATTGTCCAGCTTCAGGCCCTTTCCCGCGCCATGCTCCTGCGCAGCGAGATTGGCGAGCTCCTCAACCAGCTTGATGAGGAAGAAGAGTCAATTATTGCCCTCCAAGCTGCTGCCAAGGCTTTCATCGTCCGTCGCCGCTTTGCCGAGAAGAAGCGCTTCTTCAACGAGAATATGCAGCGCGTTGTCAAGATCCAGAGCTTCGTCCGCGCCAAGATGCAGGGCGAGGCATACAAGAGCCTCACCACCGGCAAGAACCCCCCCGTCAATGCTGTGAAGAACTTTGTGCACCTACTCAACGACAGCGATTTCGATTTCAACGAGGAGGTCGAGTTTGAGCGGATGCGCAAGACTGTTGTGCAGCAGGTCCGCCAAAACGAGACCATGGAGCAGTACATCGACCAGCTCGACATCAAGATTGCGCTCCTCGTCAAGAACAAGATCACCCTGGACGAGGTCGTGCGCCACCAGAGCAACTTTGGCGGCCACGCCGGCAATATCCTCGCTAGCACGCCTATGACATCCGGCAACCAGTTCGACCTCAAGGCCCTCAACAAGGGCTCCCGCAGAAAGCTCGAGTCATACCAACAGCTCTTCTTCAACCTTCAGACTCAGCCCCAGTACTTGGCCCGCCTCTTCCGCCAGGTTCGCATGCAGGGCATGTCCGAGAAGGAGTGGCGGCGCATTGAGCTTCTGATCATGAGCCTGTTTGGCTATGCGCAGAAGCGGAGAGAGGAGTACTACCTTCTCAAGCTGATCACCCGCTCGATCAGCGAGGAAATTGACGGGTCGTCTTCTATCCAGGAGTACGTCCGCGGCAACTACTTCTGGCAGAAGCTGCTCGGCAACTACACACGCTCGCCTCGTGACCGGAAATACCTGCGTGATCTCCTGGGTCCTATGATCCGCGACAACATTATCGAAGACCCCGCCCTCGACCTGGAGAGTGACCCGCTGCAGATTTACCGCTCAGCCATCAACAACGAAGAGCTCCGGACGGGTCAGCCCAGCCACCGGCCACGCGACGTTCCCCGCGAACACGCCATTAAGGACCCCGAAACGCAGGAGCTGTTTATTGACCATCTCCGCGACCTGCGCGAAATCTCCGACCAGTTCCTCATGTCGCTCGAGGACCTCTTGCCCCGCCTGCCGTATGGCATTCGCTTCATCTGCCGGCAGATGTTCGAGTCACTGTGCCAGCACTTCCAGCGCGACCCCCCTCAGTACCTTCTCCAGCTCGTCGGCAACTGGCTCTGGCGCTTCTACCTGCAGCCGGCTGTCACGTCACCTGAAAACGTCGGCGTCATCGACAAGAACCTCAGCCCGCTCCAAAAGCGCAACCTGGGCGAAGTGTCCAAGGTTCTGGGCCAGATTGCCAGCGGCCGTCCCTTTGGTGGCGACAACATCCACCTGCTGCCCCTCAACGCCTTTATTGCCGACTCGGTGGCCCGCCTGGGTCGCATCATGGAGGCTCTGGTGTCAGTTCCCGATGCCGAGAGCACGTTCGACATTGACGAGTTCAACGACCTGTACGCCAAGAACAAGCCGACACTTTACATCAAGATGACCGACATTTTCGCCATTCACCAGCTTGTCGTGACGGAGCTGCCGGCCATGTGCCCGAACCGCGACGATATGCTCCGCGAGATTGTCCAGGAGCTCGGCAGTGCTAAGAACAACGAAAGCGAGATGACAGCAGCCGGCTCGTCAGACATCCAGATGTACCTGACGCCCAAGCTGCACGATGTGGATGACCCCGAGGCGGAGGTCAAGGCCCTGTTCATGGAGACGAAGCGGTGCATTCTGTATATTATCCGTGTGCAGACTGGCGTGAACCTCCTGGACGTGCTTGTGAAGCCAATTCACCCACAGGACGAGCAGAAGTGGCAGTCGCTGCTGCGGGACGACTTTGCCGTCGGCAGCAACACGCGTGGCGCGTACTCGGACGCCAACATGGTCGACGTCACCCGCATGTCGTACTATGACCTCAAGCGCACAGCGCTGGAGAACGTGCTCCGTCTGGAGCAGCTCGGCCGTATCTCCAAGCACAACCACTACCAGGATGTGCTCAACGCGATTGCTCTGGATATCCGCACCAAGAGCCGTCGCCGTGTGCAACGGCAACGTGAGTTGGAGGGTGTCCGTCTCACTCTTGGCAATCTCCACGAAAAGGCCAAGTACCTTGAGCAGAAGCGCAAGAGCTACGACGACTACATTGAGTCAGCAATGGCAACACTGCAGAAGAATAAGGGGTAAGTCAACACTTGAAAAATTACAGTTCACACTTTGATACATGTATGCTAACAGAACAGCAAAAAACGGTTCCTCATGCCATTCACCAAGCAGTACAACCATCAGCGCGAGCTAGAGCGCAGTGGTCGTGTCCCCAAGTTCGGCTCGTACAAGTACAGTGTGCGGGCGCTGGCTGAGAAGGGTGCCGTCGTGTCGTGGACGGGTGTTATGGACCGCGACTACGACAAGATCAACCTGACAATTTCCTGCGACGAGGTTGGTGTCTTCTCCATCGAGGGCTCCCGGGGTCATATCCAGATCCCCGGCGCCAGTGCTCTCGTGTCGATTGAAGACCTGTTGCAGGCACAGTTCGAGGCCCACCAGTTCATGAACGTCTTTGAAGGCAACCTACGGCTCAACGTCAACCTCCTGCTGCATCTCCTGTACAAGAAATTTTATCGAACAGAATAAGCAGAGTACAGGATGGTGGAGCAGGGAGAAAGGAAAACATCAAATGACGAAAACGACAACAATAGCCGGCAGGGCCCGATAAACTGGGCAGCCTCAGCCAACGATGTACGACGACCGACAACGACTGACGAGGGGATAAACGGAAGATACCAAAACAAGAAAAAGAGGAGGTTTGACAGCTGGGAAGGGGCAACCCACAGCGAGAGAGGTGAAGAAGGGGGGATACACAATGCACAAGCAACACGCATTTTCACGACGTTAGGGAGTATTGCGGGAACATTTTTGTGCGTGCGCATTCTGGACATTTCTTGCTTTTTGGTTCTTGTTTGCGTTTTGTGTTTTATGACTGCTTTTTATTACCGTTTATTTTGGAAGTATAGGCGTGCTGTTTTGATTTTTCTTTTCAAGGAGGACAATAGGGGATAAGAGAAGGCAAAGACCTAGGCGAATTGTTGGTTCTGGTTTTATTTGTTTGAGGGGAAAGAGACACGAGAGGAGCGAGGGCCTTTAACAACTCTTCTTTTTTATTCTTCTGTATCTTTTGTCCTCACTACACTCTTTTCTTTCTATCTTCGCTTCGTTGAGTCTCTTCTAGGCTCGGCCCTCTTCGCTCTCTATAAAACAAAAATAAAAAAAGACAAAAAGTAAACACCTGAAATGATCTCTCGGAAACTAAGTGACATGTAATTAATATAGAGTCACGGCCGAACTGCTGTAGCTGCTGACTGTCTTTGCTTATTGTGAATTACAGTGAAGTATGCGCAGATATATGCAGTACAATTTAAAGAAAGTCTGACATTGGTTAAATGTTTACTCGTGACACACTTTGCAGAACAAGATATTTTTTTCTCCTTGCGCCTCTTGAATTCTCCTATCCTCCTACGACCCAATTCCCCAGTTCTCGATCCTCACGTAGCACAATGTAAACAGCCGTCATCTGAAACGGCCACTTACACTCGTACACTTTCCGAAGCTCTACAGCAAGAATGTTGGAGGCAGGTCAGGTCCTATCATTGTTAGCCATCTCTTTCGTTATGACATCATGTCACAAGCTGTGTGCTTCCGTCCCCCTATCGTGTCAACTTACCCCAAACGTGAAGCCCGTCTGGCGATGCTTGCGATCGGTTCGTCTTGCAATTCTTGTTCACCAGGTCGCCGTCCACATAGTGCTCCAGGATAAACTTGGACGTGTCGAACCAGTAGTCAAAGATCTGGCTGCCCATCACATGCCGGCCTACGCCCCAGCAGTTCTCGTAGCCTTTGTTGCGCAGCCAGTCGTGGCCCAGAACTTGTGTGTCGAAATCGTACGTCTCATAGGACGAGTGGTGGACATGGCAGACTGGTCCTTCAAAAAAGAAGAAGCAGTGGTGGTCCACAAACTCTTCGCCGCGGTCGAGGTGTAGGAACGTCGTAATGTCGCGGTCCTCGGCGTCGTGGACGATGTCGCTGGGGACAAAGTTGAAGCGTGAAGTGTAAAAGGCGAAAGCAGAGGCGAAGTCGGTGACGCACATGCCAAAGTGGCCGAGTTTGTGGACAGGCGCGGGGCCTATGGTTGTGTTAGGAAGGAGCAAAATAATGGTACTTAGTTGGAACTGGGAAGGAACAAAAATGAAGTAGAGGAAAGACCAAGAAAAGGACAAGAAAGAGCAACTGATTAGTTTGACAGTCATGGAAGGAGCGCACTTACCCTTTTCGAATCTCTGGAACTTGTTGACCGCCCGGTTTTTGTCGACGGGCTGAAAAGGGGTAAACAGAAGTTAGCAAAACAAACGGCCTTTTCAGCCTGCAACCATCACCAACTCCGCCGCCAACAGATTGATACGCACAAAGTTGAAAGGCCGGTCGCAGGACGGCACGCCGTCCAGTGTGGCCACGGGCGTCTGCCCATATACCAAGTGGAAAGAAAATCCGTCGACCGGGTCCGGGAACGTCACTCGGAATCCACCGCCCGGCTCATCCGTCATCTCGTGCACCGGCGTTGCGCCAGGAATCGTGGCAGCTGCATGATCAAGGTCTTCGCGCGACTCAACGACAAACGCGGCACCGCCAAACTTGTCCTCCGGGCCCGTCGACAGGCAGTACACAAACGGCTCGGTGCCGGTACCGCGGTAGTAAGTTCTGCCCTCTTCTGACGACGTGTGATCCTTGATCTCTGAGAAGCCAAAGTCGGCAAGGAAGCGGGCGGCGCTGGCAGTGTCTTTGTGGGTGTAGTAGACGTGGGCAATGCGCACGAGCGAGATTTTGCGGGGGGCTGCAGCGTCAGATGTCATTGTGATGGTAAGTTCTATTTCTCTTCCGTTTCTGTTTTTTGTTTTACTGCGCTCCCTTCTTTTGTCGTTATCAACCTAGTCCACACGGCTGATATATTGAAATGTCCACAGGTGAACATTACCATCTAGATCGATGCACTTTCATGAAAGTGGAAATACGGATATGCAAGAGGACACGGAGATGTACGAGTGATTGAGGGCCTCTCCCTGCTGACGAAATCGTGCCATCCCACGCCGTCGACATCCGGCAGTCCAGTCGATATCAAAATCTACAAAGTGCGTAGTACGCTGTGGACAAATGTCGTTGATCTTTCCTTGCTGCGGAGATACGGCACCAAAGCGTGCCATGGGCAGTGATGCACATTGCATGAGATGAGGTCAGAAGAGGTAAACTGGAGAGATGGTCCGAAATTGGGCCTTGAAGGCGGAGAATACCTGGGGTTGTGAGCTAACACTAACAAAAACACCAGCCATCAAAGAAGGGGGCAAAAAAAACAAAACCACAAACAAGCGCCATACGACCCAGAACAACGACAAACAATCCAATTGTCTCCAAAACACTGTCGCCACTCGGTAAGTCCCTTCTTTTATTTTTGTGCTAAATTGTCCCTTCTGTTGTTCGCTTTTGTCTATTTTCTGGGGTAGCTGGATGAGAATGTGGAGGGATGGGGGCACGGGATGGCGCCGGACGATCTTCGGACTGTTTTCTTTCTCCCTATCCAATTCGTGTTATTCGCCCTCCACCACCACTAACACCAACCATCCCGCACCACACACCACCCCGTAACCCCACTCAGGTCTCCACGGCGGGCCATTGCAGCAGCTTCTTGTGTGTTGTTGCGTGTTTGGCGGCCGTGTGTCGTTTGTTTTCTCTTGTTTTATTCGATTTGTGGATGTTTGAGAGTCCTTTTGATGTCGTTCTGTTACACTCATTTGCGGCTCCATGCAGCAATTTGTCCAGGGGGTGTGGTGTAAGTCGATGCCACTTTTTTATTTTTCCCTTTTTTGATTGATATTTTCTTATTTTATTTATTGCGGTTTCTAGTTTGAGTCCACACAGAACACTCCTTTGGTCCTTGTTTGCTCAGCTCACCGACCGTTGTTTATCCGTGTGGTGTTTCTTTTCCCGCGGCATCATTTCCACTCGTTCCTCTGCCTTCTGTCAATTCTCGCAGTTCCCTGGTCGCTCCCTCCCTCGCTTCCTTAAAGAGGAACCACGGTTCGACTGCCGGCCGTGGCCATGCCAGTTGCAGTTGCACTTGCTGATGCAGAAGTACATGCACCCACAAAGCACACACAAGCGGACACGGACATACACACAGACTCAGAAAAGCAAACATACACACTGAACATCTGATCCGCCCGGACCAATGAGTGCGAAGCTGTTTGGTGTAGTTTAGCATCTTGGATCTTGTCGTCCGTTTATTTTTCTATTTTTTATCCCGTCCTCTGCATTTGCAACTTCTTTCTCATCTTTTTATCATCGCCACTCCTCAACTCCTCCACTCCCCCATAACTTACATAACGCTTTGTCAGTCTCGACGGAGGACAACAAAGCACGAGGCTGTCAACGGAGCAGAAGCACAGAGTTGGACGGCATATTCAGAAGGGCACAAAATAAAGGAAGAAGAAAACGGATATATTCGCATTCTGTCCATCACCACGAGATGCTGACACCTGGCTCTTCTTGCTCGATCCATCGACTGGCCTCGACGCGTCGACCGACATCAGTTATAACTTCTCATCTCCGCGTTGCCTCATTGTTGACTCTGTCATCTTCGCCATCCTCATTTTCGTCCGCCTCTCGTCTCACTCGTGTCCCCTCAAGTCCTGCTTTCCTATCTCTTTCTCGCGATTTCCAGACGATGACACCGCCTGGCATCAACATCAGCACTGGAAACATGCCTCCAATCCCACCCACCATGCCTACGTCTTCACCTCTTTCCACCTCGCCTACCGCACAATGGCAAGCTCTGTCTACAGCCACTAATGGCAGTGCTCCCAATGGCCAGCCGCACGTTGAGAATACCAATGCTACGACCACTAGTGCACCCCCAATCAACGGTACACCACCTACTACCGCTGCTGTTGCCGCATCTACACCTGCTTCCACGTCTATTCCCTCATCGATTCCCCCGCCCCCCCCCGGAGTTGCCGACCGCGAGCCGTCAGCTGTTAGCAACGATGTACTTGAGACCGAGTTTTTGATTGTCGGTACGGGTCCATCAGGAGCGTCTCTCGCCTGTTTTTTGGCCGAATATGGCCTTAAGGGCATTATGGTCAGTGCTGCACCTGGCACAGCAAACACGCCGCGTGCACATATTACCAACATTGCCGCGCTCGAGTGTCTGCGAGATATTGGCCTCGATGCAGACCTCAAGCAGGTGTCGTCCGAGGGCAGCTGCATGATGCATACCCGTTGGTGCCACAGCATGGCAGGTGCCGAGTATGCACGTCTCTACTCGTGGGGTAACGATCCGAAGCGGAAGGTGAGTCAAGGTTCCCATTCTTCTTCTCCCCAAATCTTGTTACATATTCTCACACGTCTAGGGCGAATATGAATCTGCAAGCCCCTGTGCGCCGGTTGACTTGCCTCAAACATTGCTGGAGCCTGTTCTTGTGCGTCACGCCACCAATTCCGGCTACAAAGTCCGCTTCGATACAGCCCTGGTCTCATTTACACAGGATGCAGAGACAAGCTTGTACACAGCCACGCTGCGGGACAAAATTACCAACGTTGAGTACCGCATACGCACCAAGTACATCTTTGGCGCAGATGGTGCCCAGAGCCAGGTCGTCAAGCAACTTGACCTGCCGCTCATCAAGAAGCCCGGCCAGGGTCTGGCTGTGAATGTCCTTGTTCGTGCCGATTTGTCGCACTTGGTGGATGCCCGCCGAGGCAACCTGCACTGGGTCATGCAGCCTGACCGCGAGCATCCCGAGTTTGGCTGGATGGGCATTGTGCGCATGGTCAAGCCGTGGCACGAGTGGATGTTTATTCTGTTCCCGAGCCGTGAAGTCGACGGAGCCGACAATTACGAGGCGCTCTCCAAGGTCACAAACGAGGACTACCTGGGCCGCGTGCATGAGTTTATCGGCGACGACACGCCCGCCGAGATCCTGAACGTCAGCAAGTGGTTCATCAACGAGATTGTCGCCGAGACGTACTCGGTCGGCAACGTTTTCTGTCTGGGAGACGCCGTCCATCGCCACCCGCCTATGAACGGTCTGGGCTCCAACACTTGCATACAAGACGCCTTCAACCTTGCATGGAAGGTGGCTTATGTGCACAAGGGCCTTGCCGACCCTTCACTTCTTGACACATACAGCATTGAGCGCCAGCCGGTCGGCAAGGGTATTATTACTCGCGCCAACCAGGGCTTACGCGACCACCATAATGTCTGGAATGCCCTCGGTACTTTGCCCAAGACTGTGGAAGAGCGCCGGGCCGTCCTCGATGAGCTTGAGGCTCCCACCGCTGCAGGCCAAGCACGCCGTGACACGCTGCGCAAGTCCATTCAGCACACCACCCACGAGTTCAACGGTCTCGGCGTGGAGATGAACCAACATTACGATGGCAAGGGCATCTATACTGCCGACGAGCCCGAGCCCTGGAAATTCCCCGGCCGCGCTGCCGAGGACCCCATCCTGTACCACGAGCCCAACACCTACCCGGGCAGCCGTCTGCCGCATGCCTGGCTCAATCGCGGCGCCATCCCCTTGACCAAGCGCACTTCAACCATTGACATTGCCGGCCATGGCAAGTTTGTTCTATTTACGGGTATTGGCGGCGAGGCCTGGAAGGGTGCCGCGGAGCAGGTGTCCAAAGCGCTCGGCGGGGTGCCCCTCGAAGTGCACACGGTCGGTTTCCGCCAGGACTGGGAAGATTTCTACTTTGCGTGGAACGAGCTGCGTGGTGTTGGAGAGTCGGGTGCGGTGCTAGTCCGTCCCGACAGATTTGTTGCATGGCGTGCACAGGAAGTGCTTGGAGATGAGGCGGCGTGCGCGTCGAAACTGGACACTGTGATGCGGTCCATTCTGGGGAAGTCGGCATAGGTTGTTAGAAGTAGTGTTTTGTTTTATTTGTCGCGTTTGCTTTATCACGCGATCTCGATTTTGTTATTCAGTACCCTTCCATCAATTTAGAGGTTTGCCGTTTACATTTTGCATGTACCAATAAATACAATAAAATATAAATAAATCGTCATTTACATTTAGGTATTAATCGTATATGTATAGTTTAACTGAACATATTAAGAGGCAAGAAGAAGAGAAAATAAGAACAAAAATAAGAACAAAAAAAAAAAAAAAAAAAAAAAAACATTGATGTTATGTACTTATGTACCTTGACTACAGTGCCATTCCAATCCAGCCTACTGTTTTCACTCGACGACTTCCTCTAATCCTTAGATAAGACACCAAGCCCGGGGATATCCTCGACCTTGAGCTCTTGCCCTGTTGCGTTGAGAACGCCATACCGCACGTGATCGAGTGTTCCGGTCGGCACGTATGCGTCCTCGGTCTTGCCCCAAATGGT
The DNA here is from genome assembly GCA_021396235.1 of Sporothrix pallida. Classification (NCBI taxonomy): domain Eukaryota; kingdom Fungi; phylum Ascomycota; class Sordariomycetes; order Ophiostomatales; family Ophiostomataceae; genus Sporothrix; species Sporothrix pallida. The sequence continues at coordinate 164,907 of WNYG01000012.1, read as the reverse complement.
GTCCCAGTTTGCCAGGTAGCCCTCGGCCGTGGTCTCGTTGGTGTGACCGGGAAAGGTGGCCATGGTCATGCGCGCCGACCGGTTCGCACCTGCTGTAAACCCTTCGCCCGACACGGGGCACTCGTCCGACACGAGGGCAGCCACGACGGGCGCGCACGTGCTCGCGGCAAAGTAGGTGTCTGTGATAAACTTGGCGCCTTCCGACAGCTCGGTCATGCGCGTGCTTGCCGAGGGAAAGAGCGCATTGATCTTGATGCCAAACTGCGGGCTGTACCTGCCCAGGTCGCGCACCAGCGCATAGTTGGCGCCCTTGCTGGCAGCATAGGCGCAGTCGCCGCCTGCACCGAAACCCAAGATGCCGTCCGAGGCAATGTACACGATGCGGCCGTGTTTTTGAGCGGCCATGGCCTTCCAGACAGCGCTCGTCATGAGGTGTGCGCCGAGCGTGCCAATCTCGAGCACGCGCATGAAGGCATCGACATCCAGATCGTCAATCGGACTCGTGCGGCCCGTGATGCCGGCATTGTTCACCAGAATATCGATGCGGCCCCAAGTGTCGAGGGCCAGCTGGGCAATGGCTTTGGCATCGGCCTTGACCGAGACGTCGTGACCGTCGGCGATCGCCTGACCACCGGCGGCCGTGATCTCGTCGACAACAGTCTGGGCGCGGGCAATCGTGCCGGCCTTGCCGTCGAGCGATCCGCCGTAATCGTTGACGACGACCTTGGCGCCTTTGCTGGCGAGAAGAAGCGCGTATTCGCGGCCGAGACCGCCGCCGGCGCCCGTCACGATGGCGACTCTGTCCTTGACTGACATGGTGGGTGGTTGACAGGGGGAGAGGAATGTCTGGTGTTGAGGTAATTGGGGATCAAAGTCGTGATGTTGATTTTGTTTAATTTTGGTTGAAGAATAACCTCAATTTAGTGACTTTCTCTAACACATCGCTATGATGCGATCGGTCGTCCTTTATTGCAGCCTCGCCTGTCATTCACCTCGGAAATGGCACCGTTCATCGCCAGAGTGTCTTTCGACACCACATCTCGATTCGTTTTCCTCTTTACCCTCTTCTGCCTCGTCATTTTCTCAAAAGACTGGTCAGTAGGCCGTCGCTCTAGCTTCCGCACTGTTTGTCATCTTCGCATTTTTGCGTCTTGACAGAACTGATCTGCGTCGCCCCGACGGCCGCGATTTGGCCAGCTCTGACGGCCTCACATCGCCGTCAATCCGGCGTGTTCGTCCGTTGGCTTTGTCTCGTCCAAAGTCACTTTACACAGTAAATGTAAGTCGTAAATGCGGGGAGTTATTCCGAAGACGGTCCACCGAGGAAAAACCCCGACTTCTCCAAATATTTTGCTTGTAATAAGACGTGCATAGCAACCTTTGACGTATGGTCTCTCTTTAACTCTTTTGTTCTCCAAATCAATCAAGACCATGAAAGGTCACGGCAAGCTAGGCTAGACGTTATCCGCGCTTCCTCGGGCTTCGTTAGCCAGGCGAGCCAGAGTGGGCTCTTTGACAGGCGAAGCTGCACGAAATGGACAAAAAGAGACGAAAACTGCGCAGGAAATAGCACCAGTGACGCCAATGACACCAAATAGATTCAGAGTCGGCTCGTACGAGAAGCTCGCTTGATACAACCGTCTCCATTACCCAGGGCATCGGTGCAGGGACTAAAAACGAAAAGAGAATAGGAAAAAGAAGGGTCGCGGAGAAGAGCAACCGCAGACGACCCTGGAACGGAGAACTGGCGCGAGTCATGAGCGTCTTGATCTTGTTGTGTGTTTCACTTTTGTAGATTCGTAGATGCTGTAAATCTCCAACTACGAAAGTCGTCATAGACGGAACAGATAACGAAAGAAAAAAGAAAAAAAGAAAAAAAAAAAAAGAACGAACAGACCCGATCCCCCACAATGTCTGCCTCCCTCGCTGCTCCTCTTCTCCGCCGCGTCTACACGGTCACCGGTGCCGCTTCCGGTATCGGCCAGTGCACGGCTGTGCGTCTGCTCGAGCTGGGCGCCGCCGGCGTGGCCATTAGCGACGTCAACGAAGACGGCCTCGAGAAGACGCGCCTTCTCTGCAAGGCTGCCGCTGCCGCCCGCGGCCACAATATCCCGCCGCCCCAGATCACCGTCACCCGCGTCGACGTCAGCAAACGCAACCAGGTCGAGAGCTGGATCGAGAGCGCCGTCAAGGCCTTTGGCGGGAAGCTGGACGGCGCCGCCAACGTCGCAGGCATCCCCGGCGGCCACCCAGACATCCGCTGCGAGTCCATCAAGCAGGACGAGTGGGATCGCACGATCAACATCAACTTAAATGGCATGCTGCACAGCATGCGCGCCCAGCTGCCGCACTTGACCCGCCCGGGCGGCTCGATTGTCAACGTCGCCAGCGTGGCCGGTCTGCGCGGTCTGCCACACAATGCAGCCTACTCGACGAGCAAGTTTGGCGTGATTGGCCTGACGGAGTCGGTGGCCGGAGAATACGGCCGCGAGGGCATCCGGATCAATGCGGTGCTGCCGGGTCCCATCGACACTCCTGTTTTGCACGACGGCGAGGCCAAGGGCCTGTTCACGTCCGATGCGGCCGGTGGCGCGACGTTCTTGAACCGTGTCGGCACGGCTGAGGAGGTGGCCAAGGTGCTGTGTTTCCTGATGACGGACGATGCGTCGTATGTGACGGGAGGTAAGTCGGCACGCCCTTTTCTTGAGTTTCAACTTACCCAACTTCTTGCTAACAAAAAAGCCAACTGGACCGTCGACGGCGGATACACCGCGTCGTAGGGTTGAAAGAATGGATTGAGATTGAATTGAATCTGGCTCGACTGTATATAGGACTGAACAACAAGCACATGGCAATGACAAACAACAAATGACACAACTCCACCAGCGCCTACAGAGCCACCTGCTTGAGCTCTGTAATGTGCCACGGGACGACAAACACGCGGTAGTAGTCCCGCAGCGCCGTGATGCAGTCGGCAAACCCTTGCTTCTTCTCAAAGTCCTCGTGGTGCGCGTCCACCGACTTCCAGTTGATCAAGAGCAACTGGTCCTGCGGGTCTTCCAGGATCGGCGAGATAAAGTAGCCGTCGCAGCCCGGCTCCGCGTCCAGGATGCCCGCCACCACCTTGCCGAAACGCTCATAGTATCCGTGAACGCCGCCCTCGACCACCTTGGTCAGGGCCACCTCAATCGCCGGACTTTTGAGGATACTATCGAGGTGGGCACGGTCACTCAACGGCGAATGGTCCAGCAGCGCGTGCGTCTGCCACGTAATCGACCGCCCGTTCATCGCCGGTTGTAGCACCTTGTGGAACGTCTCGTAGTCGGGACTTGTGAAAAACTTGTGCGAGGCCTCGAGGCTCTCCCAGAGACACAGCGCCACCTGTGTGTATCTGTCCTCGAACTTGCGGCCGCGCCACAGACCCTTGAGCCCGGATGCCTTTTCGAGCAGTGCAAACGCCGGGGCGAGGTCGCGGTTGATCTCGTCAGGCACCGCCGGTCGGTGCGGCACCATAATCAGCTGGAGAGCTTGTGTAGTCGGCATGTTGAGAGTGAGAGCGGAGGGTGGGGTGTTTGGAGGAAGGTGTGGTGTCGTGGATTGTGGGCGTACGTTGTGAATGTGGAGCAGAAAAATACAACGAGGGGAAGAGAGGTAGATAAAAGCTGTCAATTGAAGAAGCTAGATAAGCTAGAGGACGGTCATCTCTCCTTCTTCATTTTCTCTTTTTTTCTTCACCCATGACGGCATCGAGGAGAATGAGAGGAGTCCATTCTGGCTGCGGGGCGGAAGTTGGCGATCCGCCGTGCCTCGCAGCATCTCACATCGGCGTGGTTGAGGCGGTGGATTGATTGATTGCACGGATTGACGAAGACGGCGCGGGGAAAGGCTGAAAGAAAGCAAAATGGAGAAAGTAAAGAAACAAAGCGATGAGGACGAGAGGGCCTAGGAGAAAAGGGAAAGGGGCAGGGCGAGTCGGAAAACGCTCCGAAGATCGTCCGGTGGGGCGCACCTTCCGTGTAAGTCGAGCTTGCTACCTTTGCACCTTCCCAGCGGTAAACCAGGCTTGCGGCAGGGCAAGAGTGATGGTGACGATAACGAATGTGTTTCGTCGCAAAGTGAACAACTCTTTCCGAATTCGTAACGAGATTTCGTAGTTTCCAGAAAAGGAACTATCAATGGTAGCTTTACAGTTACAGGTGGGAAGGGGCATAGAATGAGGGGAAAGGGCATCAAGAGATACCGTCTTGTCGTAGGTTTAGTACCTCTTTTAACACCAACATCACTACGCATTAATTACATCTCTTGTTTACTTGGAATATTCGCGATATTTTGGACATTTTCGTTTGTTATTAGCTATTTGTTACTTTTATCGAGAGTGCAATCAATCAGCATATCAAAAGTCACGATGGTTCTCAATCCAGCAGCGCAAGTATTCTACCCCTGAATGTCGCCTTCCAGAAGGTTTGTTTACTGACAACTGCAGTGTCGCTTTTGTTACTGGCGCCGGCGGTATGGTCGGCCGCCATGCCATCCTTCAATTTGCACGCGACGGCGTGCGCAAGCTGGCCGGTCTCGATATTTCTGAAGCGGGCCTCACAGAGACCGGGAGACTCGTCAAAGAACTCGCTCCCGAAGCCGAGTTCCTCCCGCTTGTGGCCGACCTGCTCAAGGAGGACGAGGTCAAGACGGCTTTTGCGAGCATCGTGGCCAAATGGGGCCGTGTCGACTACGCTGTCAACAATGCCGGCATTGGACAGCCGCTGGGCTTGACGCAAGACACGCAAACATCTGACTTTGAGCGTGTCATTGGCGTCAACCTGCGCGGCGTGTGGTTCTGCGAGAAGCTGGAGCTGGCACAGATGGCGGCACAAGATCCACTCGAAATTGCGGCGGCCGATAAAGTCGAGGGCAGAGTGCCGGCTCGCGGAGCCATTGTCAATGTCGATTCTGTTCTCGGTCTTTTGGCGATGCCAACGCTGGGCCTCTACACAATGTCCAAGCACGGCCTGATCGGCCTGACGCGGACCGACGCCCTCGATTATGCGCGGAAGGGTGTCCGTGTCAACGGCGTGTGTCCGGGGTGAGTCCACTGGCAGACGATATTTTCTTTATTTTTTATCTCTTTTTTTCTTTCTTTTTCGCTAACTTTACAGATTCATCGATACGCCCCTTTTGATCGAGTCAACACGGAAAGCACTCGCTCCTTCTATTGAAAAGACGGCCATGGGCCGCCTGGCGAACCCCCAAGAGATTGCAGATGCAATTATCTTTTTGTGCAGCGACAGGGCCAGCTACATTACAGGCATCAGCCTGCCTGTCGACGGCGGTTACTGTCTGCATTGATTGGGGGGTTGGGCGATTTGTACATACATGTAAATAATGCGATTTGAATGAAGCACAGTAAATAATACATTGAAATATGACACACTGTAACCGACGCTATTAATTGAGTATCATCGCGATTCGCATTTCCACATCATCGAGCAGGTGCCTTTTCCGATGCTGCATGTTCTCCGAGGCCAAGCTCCCATCACAGTTTATTTTTCTACCTTCGGCAACCCCTCCCTCTCCGCATTCAGTGGACTCGATGTTGACACTGGGCGGGCCTAGAGCCGAACCCCAAAGTTGCATTTTCACCACTGTGTTAGTCCGATATTGGTCCGTTTTTCGTTGATCAATGATCTCGTCATTGTAAATTCGTGCCGATTTGAAAATTGTTTTTTGAAATGGTCATCTTCTGATTTGTGTAGTTTACCTCATTGTCTCCTCGAATGTCAATGAGCCCTTGACTCGCTGATATATCGTCGACAGTCAACCAGCAACTTACTGTATTTGATTCTACAGCGTAGCCCTTCGATTTCTCCCATTCTGTCCTTGTCCACTCTCATCTCGAACTACAATGACGGCTCCACGATTCTTCGTTGTCGCCCGTGTTGTCGGTCGCGACGGTGCTCTTCCTCTGGTACGTCGACCTCTACTCAGCCCACTCTACAAACACTAACACATGCAGTGGAAAGAGCGCCTCGTCCATCTCTGCGGCGTCTCGGCCACTGAGCGTTATGGCGACTCCTATTACTGGGGCGCCGACATTGACGGCGAGCCAGACACGCTCTGGGGCCTCGAGGGTTACACCCACCCACTCGGTTTCTTTATCGACCACATATCGTCCGATATCTTCAAGCGCGAAATGGCCCTCGTCGACAGTGATTCCCTCCTACGCACCCAGCAGGGACTGACCAGTCCAGATTACGACCTGCACCATTATGATGAGGAGACGAGTACACCCGGAAGTTTCCTCAAGCGCTGGGACGACGCCGAGCGCGACGGAAAGACGAGCCATGTCGCTGTGCTGCACCTGTGGGCTGGCGATGCTGTCCAAAGAGCGGCCGTGCTGGCAAAGCTGGCGACCTATGCGGCATCGGCCAAAAAGGCTCCCCTAGACGACAGCAAGGGATTGCAGAGCTGTGTAGTGCTACGGGAGCTCAAGGATAGCACGCTGGCGACACTGTGGGTGCGGACGCGGACAAAGGCTGCCTTTGACGCCGAAAATACGGCTGGCGGGTCGTTGGCGGCCTTGCTGGCCGAATTGACGCCGCTCGTGGCCAAGACGGAGCTGCACCAGTCGGCATCCTTTGACGGCCATATCGGGCTGAGCTTGTAGGAGTGTGGCAGGCGAAGATGTATATATGACTTTTTGTACATACAGCGACGAATGCAATTTATTTTGAACTGACCAAAGCGTCTTGGCCGCCACTTGCCGAGTGTTTTCGGGTGCTGTCGAGCTGCCGGCTCAATACAACGGATAGATGAATTGGCCGCGTAGACTCCTTCGACCAGCGGCAATTCATCCATTGTCTCCGCACAATTTATTTTCTCGCGATGCGTAGGAGAATAAAATAAGCGTGGCCGCTTCGCGGTGGAGTTTCTGTGCTGCTCTAGTCAGCAAACACCCAAAAACAGTCCCTACATTGAGCCCATCTCCAAACTTCCATGCAATGAAGAAGTCTTTTGTTTTCGCTTTCGCTTTCGCGGCCATCGCCCAGGCTGCACCTTTTGGTCAGTCCGAGATCGTCTGCAATCAAACAGCGCTCGCTGAGGCGGCCGACGCATACATCGCAGCTCAGACGGCTGGCCAGCTTGCGCCTCTTCTGGCTGTCACTGGCGCCAACTGGACGTATCTCGAGAACAACCAGGCCGTCAACATTGCGTCCACTGGGACTGCAGCGGGCAGTATCCTGGCCAAGGCGCTCAAGGTCGACCACCGTCGCACCAACTATGACTTGACCGTCTGCGCCACGTACACGGAGCTTATCTCCACTGCCGATGCCGCCAATCCGTACGTCATTGGGACGCAGATTCGCCATGCTACCGACCCTTCCGCCCCCCAAAAAGTCGTCACTGTCGACTCCATCGTGTCCACCACGGGCGCCTGGCTGTTTGACGCCAAAAAGACGCTCGAGCACGTCCTCCAGGAGAATTGGACCACGATCCTGCCGGCCAGCGCCCGTGATGCCCGCTCGGCGATTCAAGCTGCCGGCGATGCCTATCTCGACATGTGGAGCAACGCCACCGCCGACAAAGCCGTTCCCTGGGGCACGCCGTGCACGCGCCTTGAGGGTTCGGCGTACACGGGCAAAGGCCGGCCCGACGATTCGTGCAAAGCTGGAATCCCCTCGAATCATAATCAGGCACCAAACACACATCGTCGCTATGTGATTGACGAGGCCATGGGGTCGGTCAGCATCTTTTGTGTGTGGGAGCACATGATGAACGCGGCCGACAGCCACGAGTTCCGACTGGAGGGCGGCAAGCTGCGGTATGTCCACACTATGACATCGTGTGGATCGAAGGCGTGCAAGTTGTAAATAGAAAAATGGAGATTTAGGTGACTGAGGACTCAGGGCTGAGATGAACAAGTAAAGAGGTATCAGGTAGTTTGGGTGACCTCGTGGTGGTGGTGAGGGAAAGAACGTGTATGTACATAACACGAGACATATCGATCTAAGCGGGGGGCGCGTGTAAGTGCCCAAACAAGACAGTTCCTGTTTTGACTTGGCAAAAGAGGAAAAAATGGCAATCACCTTGTGCTTGACAAGCTGACAAGCAACAAAACAACAAAAATCTTGGCACAGAGCTTCTCTTTTTACGTACGAGCTCACTATTGATCATGATCAGCCCACACAAAAGCTTGTCGATTGGTTTTTACAGGTCGACAATTGCGGGGATGTTGGTGCACTTTGTCCCATCAGCGCATTCATGACGAAGGTTCCCTGGCGCTCTTTAGTTACATGACGTCAGCACCTTCCAAAAGGTCCTCCAACAACAACATTTGTTCAATACGACGGCAAGCACATCCGATCGCCAGCCAATAATGGAAGCTACGTCCCCTCGGCCGCCTATTTAAAAGCTGCGTACGGGAAGCTGCCAGGAACATAAACTTTTTTTCTCTTGGCATTCTCCATGATCACCACTTGGCATTTCGCGACTTCAATTGACTGCATTTGGCACAGCAATTGGATATAGCTACCAACCGTTGGCATTTGCACTACTATCTTATCAGACATACTCTAACCGCAACCATGGTTTGGCAACACGGCGACGAGCACAGCATCCCGGACGAGTTCCGCCGGCATCAGTACGTTTGTTTTTTCTTCTTTCACTTCATGATCTCCCCTCTTCCTAGTCTGTCTTTGCTAACATCGACTTCTACAGCGCTGGAGCGTGGCTGCCGGCTGACCACCGCGTGCAGCACGAATGGCTGCGCCAGACGGTCGCGCATGTCGACAACAAGGCCAAGCGCGAGGCCCTGACACCCGCCCTCAAGGAGTTCAAGGAGTTGATTGAGAACAACCCACGGATCTACATGTACTTTACGGCCATGTGGGACGAGGTGCCGCATCGCCGCGTTTACCAGCGTGACCCCACCGGCGGCCGTCAGATTCGCAACTACCTGCACATGCTCGACGTGCTCAACCACAGCTTCAGCCGTGCACCTGAATGGACCAATGCCGCCCAGAGCGTCGGCATGGTCGGCGTGCCGCTGTGTGCTATCTTCGACTATGTCATGGGCACGCCCAGCGGCCACGCTGCGTTCCTGGACCCAGAAGTCAACCGCATGCTGAAGAAGGTCCTCAATGCCTGGGGCAAGTACCTGTTGACGCCCGAGTCTGCTGAAGTTCTGGGCGACCACGAGACTGGCTGGTTTGGCCAGGTCGGCTACAAGGACCTTATGGAGGTCGCCAACGCGCCGTACAAGACCAGCCACAAGTTTGAGGACATGTACGTCTGCGACCCGACGGCCAAGCACTACGGCTACAAGTCGTGGGACGACTTCTTTACGCGCCACGTCCGCGAAGAGGCCCGCCCCGTCGCCGAGCCCGACAACTTGGCTGTCGTCAACAATGCCTGCGAGAGCAAAACGTTCCACGTCGCCCGCAACGCCAAGCTCCGCGACCGCTTCTGGATCAAGGGCCAGCCGTACAGCGTGCTCGACATGCTCGCGCACGACCCGCTGGCACAGCAATTTTCCGGCGCCACCGTCTACCAGGCATTCCTGTCGGCGCTGTCCTACCACCGCTGGCACGCCCCCATTTCGGGCACTGTCAAGAAGGCCTTTGTGCAGGACGGCACCTACTTTAGTGAGCCCCTCTTCGAGGGCGAGGAGGGCCACAGCCACCACGACATTGATGTCAAGGGCATCACCGTCGCCCAGGGCTACCTGACGGCACTGGCCACGCGCGCCATCATCTTCTTCGAAGCTGACAACAAGGACATTGGCCTCATGGCGTTCATTGGCGTCGGCATGGACGAGGTCAGCACCTGCGAGATTGGCGTCAAGGAGGGCCAGCACGTCAACAAGGGCGACGAGATCGGCATGTTCCACTTTGGCGGCTCGTCGCACGTGCTGCTGTTCCGCGAAGGCGTGCAGATCGAGGGCTTCCCGCGTCCGGGCGGCGCGGCCAACGTGCCTGTCCGCAGCGCACTTGCCAAGGTCAAGGGTTATGTCGAGAAGGAGAAGAAGTGAGCGAGGAGAGGAAAGGGGAGGAAGTAAACCCCGCAGGACGGTGTACGAACACAGACAAAAGCTCAGGGCCGGTGAGCTCGGTGAGCTCGGCGAGAGATGTTAAAAGGTACGACCTAGAAACGTACAAATCTAGAGAGAAAATATCTTTGTACTGTGAAGATAGTTCGAAAAGGGCAACTTGCCTCGGCTGGAATATCAGATGAATTTTGCATGAATCTCGAAGAAACCTCGAAATCCGTTGAAGATACGTCGTACGCAGTATGTCATTGTCGTAGAGTGTTTTGAAACCCGGTAAACAACGGAAACCCTACGGCAATGCGTCAATCCCGCATCTCGGGAGAGCTGCTTGAAACAGACCGACGGACGGAATCCTAGAAAAGCAAACTCGATGCGCTAAACGCCACTAACAAGAAAAGAACAGGAAAAACGACAAAGAATGATGCTGATGACAAAGCTGAAGACCCTGAGCCTCGGCACCTTTGTCCCCATAGTTCTAGGCCATTGCGCTGTCCCATCACTGTGTTTTGGCAGCTTCCAGCGTCGTGATACGTGCCACACTGCTGCACAATCACTGCAATCTGCAAGCGACCTGCGCGTTCCAGCGGTCCCAAGCCGATAGGCACCTAGAACCACCCCCCTGAACATCACCCCGAACTCCACTGCCCAATCCCTGCTACCGTGCCCACTTCCCTTGCAGGCACTTGTACCCGATATGGAAGTGCCGCCGCTGGTCGACGCTCTTTCCCAAGCGCAAAATGCGTGCAAAAACGAGCCTCGGCGGCCAAGACGAACTGTCAAACAGCTTCTGGCGGATTCTGGTGGTTGGCGTCTCTCGGAGTCTTCCAAAAATGATTCCCAACGGTGTTGATCGATTTAACGATCTCTCAACGGTGCCACACCTTGCCATGTTTTTTTTGTGGTTTTTGGACACCTTATTTTTCTCTTCAACCCATTTCTTCAATCGCCCCTCATACTTTGTACTTTCTGTTTTCATTCCTTACTTGTTCATCCACTTCGATTTATAATATAAGGTTTATGAATCAACGACTCAGAACGTTGAAAAGTCTCCGATCGTTGCCTCCGCGGAGGACAAGATGCTGCTATCTGGCGGGATACGAAACTTTGTGCTTCATACAGCCCATCTGTGAGGTGCTTGACGGAAAGACTATTGGGAAACTGCCCAGCGTCACCGGCTGGTCGTACCTGCCCGTCTGCACGCCCGTATCTTGCATACTTGCCCGTTGAATGTCGTACGGTTTGTTTCGTCGTACGGGCACAGGGAAGGAACAATTGCATTGTCTGGGGCCACCCAACTGAGAACACAGAATCCTGGGAAGCTCCAAAAGGATGAGCGGCCGGTAGATGCCAGAATTGGAAGTGACCTCCACGACAGTCTGACTTGCAGTTGCCCATTCTCCCACATTATCACCTTTTCACCTTTCCCTTTCCCATCTCTCCTTCTTTCTGTTTCCATTTTCAGGGTTTTCCCCTTGTTCCTGCCTCTCGACATTTCAATCCCCATATTTTTCTGGCCGTTTCACGGTCAAAGGCAAGAGCTGTAAAACGCGCCTCGCCACAAACGCACACCCCCCCCCGTAGCTCCAAAACACTCAAGAGGCCTAGAGACAAGCGGGATCCAATTCCTAAAGCAGTAGTCCCCGAAGCCCCTCACATCACAAAAAGAAGAAAAAAATCGTAGCTTGCTGGGTCCTTTTTTTGTCTCTTCCCAGTCCTTTTCTTTACTGCTTTTAGGCCTTTCCCCTTTCTTTCACGCCCTTTCCCATGATTAGTAGCGCCACCGCGCTTGCAAGTTGCGCCGCGCCCGCCTCGTGCCTTCCTTGCCATTCTTTTTTCCTCTTCTATTGTTCACCCTCCTGCCTCACTTTCGGGCCCTAGCTGAGCTGGTACTAGGGGTTTAATTATGGTAGAGCGGCGATTAGGGGGGCACAGAAGGACGGGAAGGAGCAGAGAAGAGGGGTGGTGGTAATGCATGCATTGCTCAATTTTGTGCTGTTTTGGGAAAATGTCGAGCGTGAATCGGCTTGTTGAGTGTGGCAGCTGTGGTCCATGTGCGTTGTCTGTGATACAGAAGAGGAGGTTGAGGAAGGCGCAAACGAGGGCCGGCGCAAACAACAAAAATGGCAGGACCATGGAGGAACATGGCAGGAAAGAGCAAGGTCGGGGGTAGGAGGGGCGAGGTGTGCGTCGTTTGAAGATGGAAAGAACGGGGCCGGAGGCCACGCCCCAGAACGGAGTCGGCAGCCGAGGAAGTAGTTGATGGCGTGGCTGCCAGCCCTGGGGCTTGCTGTTGCAATGCGTATTAACTTATTGAGCTCTTTCCTGGGTTCGAGCTGTCTCGAGGAGTAGATAAAGAACGGTAGGCTCGTCCCACGTCGCACCTCTTGCCTTTTGTCTCGGTAGATATTCTCTCGACTTACTTCACTCACCATCCACCTTTTCTTCAACCTTAACAACATCTTCCACTTCACCACTCGCCACCACACCTCAACTTTTCACACACAACACACACAATGGCTCGTGAGAACACCTCCGTCCTGCTGGCTGAGCGGCCCACCTCCGACATCATCCCCGGCCAGACCTTCAAGATCGAGACCGCCCCGGCGCCCACCGCCGCCGACCTCAAGGATGGCTTCCTGCTCGTTGAGTCCCTGTACCTGAGTTTGGACCCGGCCATGCGCGGCTGGCTCAACGACCGCCCGTCCTACCTGCCCCCTGTCCAGATCGGCGCCGTCATGCGCGGTGTCACTGTTGCCCGCGTCCTGGCCTCCAAGTCGTCCAAGGCCGCTGAGGGTGACATTGTCGTTTCCTTCTCTGGCTGGACTGAGGTTGCTGTCGTCCACGAGAAGATGGTCGAGAACCCCTTTGCCGCTATGCCTGCTGCCCTCCGCAGCCGCCTGCGGCCCATTGACCTGGTCAGCGCTCTGGGCGCTACTGGTCTGACTGCTTACTTCGGTCTCATGAAGGTTGCCAATGGCATCAAGAATACCGACACTGTCGTTGTCTCGGGCGCCGCCGGTGCCACGGGCAGCGTTGTCGGCCAGATGGCCAAGATCCTGGGCGCCAAGCGCGTCGTCGGCATTGCAGGCAGCGCCGACAAGGTCAAGTGGCTGGTCGAGGAGCTGGGCTTTGACGTCGGCATCAACTACAAGGACGCCGACTTTGCCGCTCAGTTCAAGGCTGCCACGCCCGACCGCATCGATGTCTACTGGGACAACGTCGGCGGCGAGATCCTCGACATGGCTCTGGGCCGCGCCAACCTGTACGCCCGCTTCGTCATGTGCGGCGGCATCAGCCAGTACAACACGACCGACGTGAAGGGCCCCAAGAACATCCTGCAGGTCGTTGTCCAGCGCATCAAGATGCAGGGCTTCCTGGTCTTTGACTACGCTTCGGAGAACGCCACGGCCATTGGCGAGCTGGCCAAGTGGGTGGCCGAGGGCAAGCTCAAGAGCAAGGAGTACGTTGTCAAGGGCGGTCTGCGTGTGGCCGAGCAGGCGCTGGTCGACCTGTTCAAGGGCGTCAACACCGGCAAGCTGCTGGTTGAGATCAAGAACCCCGACGAGTCCTCGAAGCTGTAGGAGGCTGAAGCGTACGGGAAGAACGGGTCGAAGAAGTCGACGGAATGATCTATGAATGAATTTCCTTTTGTCAACCTGTCAAAAACCCAAATGGGCGGTGTTGTTGTTTTTTATGTTGTTTTCATGTCGTTTTCTCCGCATATTGCATCTGCATCTGTTTTATTAGGAATGAAATAGCCGCCTGGGAAAGGGGGGAATCATGGATATATTTAAACTGTTCGTAACGCCTAATAATGGAACACCACATCTATGGAAATAATGACAAATTTGCGGGAATCAACAACGCAGCCCTTAATGTGAAAGCGAAAACAAAGCAAACCCGTCATAATAAGCCGCTCGACCCCGAATGAAACCTCAGGCTGATAATGAACCCTGTGCCCAGAAACTCCTGCGCTCCATATATTCGGACATAGCAAGTCAATGTGTCCTCGACCTACTGCAAAGTACGTAGCCCTGTCGAAGAACCCTATCGTAATCTCACGCCCGCCACTGCCGCCGATGCCGACGACTGCTCGCGCTCCTGGTCCTTCTCCTCTTGTTGCTTCTGCTGCTGCTTGCGGCACACTGACGCGTGGTAGCGTGCGTGGAACTTGGCGTCTTTTTCGTGCAAGGGGTTGTACAGAATGTTGCACTCTTTGCACTCCCGCACCGAGGCCGAGTCGCTGCTTCCGCCGTTCCGCGGCGCAACAGCCAGGCTCAAGGTTGTCTGAACAGTGGCGGGGCCTCCCGTCTTCTTGCGCTTTTTTGCCGTTAAATTTGCACCCGAGGCCGACAAGCCCAGACGCAGGCGCATCTTGGAACTTGACGCTGCCATCATGCTTGAGGCCGTGCTTGTTGTGAGTGGGATATTCTCCTTGGCCTCATCGTCTGCCTCCTCTGTATCTACCTGCTTTTGATCGTGTGCACTGGTCGTCTCGTCGTCTTCTTTCGTTGCCGCCATCTGCTGGTCTGGCCGGATCGTCAGTCGCCGCTTTTGCCGTGGCCGCTGGTCGAAAGCCTTCCAGATTGGTGAAGATGGAGGTGAGCCAGCCTTGTTTGTCGTGAATGCAGTGTCGTCTGCGGAATATGTCGATTTGGCAGATGGTGATGAGACGACAGAAGATTCTCTCGAACGGAACGAGCCGATGGATGAGACGGGTGACGGACAAGAAGAGAGGGATGACATGGACGAAATCGACAGTGCCGGAGAACACGGCTCAGGTAGAGTTGGCGGAGGTGGCGGCGGTGCGCTTCTTGCAGCTGGCTGGAAGTACCGCATGATGCCGACGCGGCGCGGGCTGATTGCTTTCCGTGGTGGCGTGGCGACCTTGCGCGGAGTCGTCGTCTTGAGACTGGGAATCGTATTTGTTGGTGTCTGCGGCCTCATATTGTTCCTCCGTTCTGCTTCTTCGGCTTCTTTCTGGATTTGCCTCGACACTTCGTCTGAAACCGAGTCGCGCCGTGTGTGTTGTGTTGCGGCCGGCGCAGCTAAAACTGGAGCTGGCGGTAGCATCGTCGCCGACGCAGCCTTTTGTCTCTTAGATTGAGGCTCATTCGTCTCGTCGGGAAGAGTGCGCTTCTTGCCATAGGTCCGAATGGCGCGTCGTGCCGGCTTCCTCACTTCTGCATCCGCGGTTGACGGTATCTTTGTCGGTGATGGTGTCGGAGTCGGCGTCGCCGCCGGTGTGGTCGTCTCCATCTTGCTCTTTTCTAGAGCCTCCTCAACCTTGATCACCCTCCCCTTCTTCAACGGCGACTCGAGCGAACGCGTGCTCGGTGTGTCTGGTGTCATGTATCGCATAGCGGACGGGTGGTAGTCAAAATGAAATAGGTCGGCGCAGTGGCCGCCCTGGACTATGGGGCTTCTGGAGTGGCTGAGGTCGCTCTGCGAAAAGATATGTCGTGACAATATCTTGTGTTTATTGAATGCTGGGGCGATGCCGAAATGTAAACAAGGCCGATGGATGATGGATGCAGTAAATGGTGAGAGAAATGGCTCCAGAAAAGAAAAAGAAGAAAAGATGGAAACCACAAATTAAGAGATAAGAAACCACTTAACCAAAAGCGCCATTCTGTGGACAGGGGGTCTCGTTTTTGCAGCCCCTTTTGCCCATGTCGCGAAAATGGAAAAGAGCTTTGGGCGTGTGTTTCTCTGTATTTTGGGTGTGCCCCGCTCTGGCGACGCGCATCGCAGCTCCAATTGACGCGTCTTGGGGGCAGGAGCGCGTCATCCCGTCCTCGCGTGTACCACGTGATGTCATCAACGAGTTAAAGTGCATTCTGCAGCCTTTAGAAGTAGCAAACAACACCGAAATAAATTTCAATTAATTGGTTTCATTGTGAATATGCATGTGTTTCTATGTTTCTGGATTTATGCAAAAATGATGCAGCCGCAAGATACGGTCAAAATGTTCGCCCGCAATGCGAATGCCGGCCTATGATGCTGGCTCCTTTTTCCGTCTCCGAGCCTGTGCATTGTCGATTCCACTGGCTCCTTTCTCGTCTGGTATTAACACGTCGCTGCTATCGGCTGCCGGCGCTTTACCATTCATGTCCTTCTTTGCCTCCCCTTCATCTGTGTTGTCTTTCCCGCCCGGTCCAACGGCCCACGTATTGACCACCTCTCGCACCTCCTTTGGTGCATTCTTCTCCCGCCGCGCCGCCTCTGATAAGTGCCACACATAGCCTGCGTACAGCCCGTACTCAACAAGACCTGTTGCAATACTGCCGCCCATAGCCAAGAACAGCCGCGACGGCGTCGGCCACCATCTTGCCAGCATCCAAAGCGCATAAGCTACGCCGGCCATGGTCAGCACAAAGTTGAAGATGAGCATGACTTGGCGGTTGACATCGCTCAGAGTCACGCCGTCGTCGCCCGTGTCGGCCGCATGAACAGGGCGGTTGATCTGGGCAAACGAAGAAGTGTTGTAGAAATCGGGCGGGTTGACCATGCGTTCATAGGCGCGGGCCTCTTCGTCGCGGCGCAGGCGGGCCATGAGAGCCTTGTATTCGGCAGACTGAGGATATATGTTAGCTAAGGTGGCTGTGGACAAGTTCAAGAAAAAGCGCATCTCATGAGAGCGGGCGGGTTTGGAAACTTACTGGCTCGGGTTTTGGTGGTGGAGGAGGAACATAGACGCGAGCGCCGACCAGGAGTGCCTCAAGCGTCGATGGTGTTCCAGATTTGGAAAGTGTCTTTAGTGCCGTCGACAGGCGAAGTATTTGGGCGTGTGAAATAGGTTTTGCGACTTCAGGGGAGCTCAGATCTGGCTCGCCTTCTCCAGGTTCGATTGCTATCTTGGAGCCCTCTGTTGCTCCTGCTTCGCTTTGCAGCCGCTTCAGGCCCTCCACTATGGAGGGCGTCATTGTGAGAAGCACCATCTTTGGCGACTAGATGCGGGTGTTGTGCGCAGTCACTTTGCTGCTTTGGTGGACGAAAAGTGTTGATGAGGCAAGGCTGAAGGGGCAAGCGGCAGGCAGCTATATTCTGGCTCGGATGCACCTGTCACAATGAACAGTAATACTGTCGCACCTGCAAGCTCCAAACCCCCCAACCCCAAATGTGGAGCTCCTCAGTCAAATAAGCCAGCCATAACGCTTTGGGCAGGCACGGGCTGTAACTGCCTTCTGTAGTGAAGAATTACACCGGCGGAGGCGCGCCAAAAAGCTCCTCGGGAATGGGCGGGACAAAACAGCGTGCGCTGATTGGCCAAAACCAGCTCCATGACGGTCCCAATTGCCCAATTGGCGCAAACTCGTGTTTTTTCTTGCCCTCCCTGTGGGCACGGTTTGGTGGGTAGGCACGACCGACATCAGTAAACGCAAAAGCGAGAAAAATCTAGATCGAACCACGACCGGAGGGAAAGAGCAACCACAGCTCGTTCCTGAATCGACGGGCAGCACGACAAAACGAAGCCATTGTCTACCACGACGTCCAATTCGGCACTCTTTTGCCTCAGGACCAATCGATCCCGACCACTTTTGCTGCTCACCGCGCCCTTCCACCGGCCAGCACCACTTCCGAAAAGCACAAGCGGGTGTTCGTTCCCGAGCTTCGACCGGCGGCTCCGACCTCGCCGACGACAGCGATAGCAGCCTTTTTGGGCAGCGCTTCCATAAAATCAGGGCGGAAACATGGTGGTGCGTTTAAGAAGTGCGGCAGGTGTGCCGCTGCACCCGACACAGCGTGCGACAGCTCTTCTGCGGCGGCCGAACACGGCGGCACGAAGCCCATTATGCAGCAATGCCGCAGTTGCATACTCTTCGACAGCACGATGCCTCCAGAAGACGACCAATTCGTCACAAGAGAGCAATGGCCGACGAGCACAGCTGTCACAACCGTCCTCAACAGGCCTGCTCCCCACACAATACACCCACTCCACCCACCTCCAGAGCTACCTCCGCCAGAACCAGATTGCCAACCGTAGGTCGTCCTCGGCATGGGCGGCCGCCGTTTCAGTTGCAGGGAATATTGTGTCCAATGCGATCAACCGGGCCAAGAAGAACGAGATGACCATTGACCCGTTGCGGGCTGTGGCCAAGGAGATGAAGTTCCTGATCGGTGATGTGCGCAAGCTGCTGGGCTCCGGCCACCCGTCGCTCGACCGCGCGGCCAAATACTACACGCAGGCCGAGGGCAAGCACATGCGGCCTCTGATTGTGCTGCTCATGTCCCGCGCGACGTACCTGTGCCCCAAGGCGCCGCAGCTGCAGCCTGTCTATGCTCAGTCACAGCAGCAGCAACAGCAACCCCTCCAAGCATCTGCCGGTGTGGACGTTTCCATCTCGCCGATTAATGTCCTGTCCGACTTTAACCCGGCCTGGGCTTCTTCGTCTCCTTTCAGCGAATCTTCTCCCACTACCTCTTCCTCTCCCACTTCTCCCTCATCCTCCACCGCCGCCGAAGAGACCAGCATACCCGAGATCCTGCCCTCGCAGCGCCGCCTCGCCGAGATTACCGAGCTCATTCATACGGCCTCACTGCTCCACGACGACGTCATCGACCACTCCGAGTCCCGCCGCGGCGCACCCTCGGCCAACCTCGAGTTTGGCAACAAGATGGCCGTCTTGGCTGGTGATTTCCTGCTTGGCCGCGCCTCTGTAGCCCTTGCTCGTTTGCGTAACGCCGAAGTCGTTGAGCTGCTCGCCACCGTCATTGCCAACTTGGTCGAGGGCGAGTTCATGCAGCTCAAGAACACCGCCAGCGACGAGAAGCACCCCGTCTGGAGCGAGGCTACCCTGCAGTACTACCTCCAGAAGACGTACCTCAAGACCGCCTCGCTTATCAGCAAGAGCTGTCGCGCCGCCGCGCTCCTGGGTGGCGTCGACAATCAGACCGTTGAGGCCGCCTACCTCTACGGCAAGAACCTGGGCCTTGCCTTCCAGCTCGTCGACGACATGCTCGACTACACGCGCTCGGCCAAGGAGCTGGGCAAGCCGGCCGGTGCCGACTTGGAGCTGGGCCTGGCGACAGCGCCGCTGCTCTTTGCCTGGCGTGACCGGCCGGAGCTGGGTGCGCTCGTCGGCCGCAAATTCAGCCAGCCGGGCGACGCAGAGAAGGTAAGCTTTCCCATTATTTGATTTTTTTTTTTTTTCTTTTCCACTGGAGAGCCAATTCTAACACATTCGATAGGCACGCGAAATTGTTCTGTCCACGGACGGTATCGAGCAGACCCGCGCACTGGCGCAGGACTACGTTGAGCAGGCCATTGCATCTATTGCTGCATTCCCACCGAGCGAGGCCAAGGACGGGCTCGTTGAAATGGCCCTCAAGACGCTTAAGCGGCAGAAGTAGATGGCTATAGGATGCACATTGATGGGCACAAAATTAGAGAAGGGTCTCGGGCCCTTGGTCTGTACGATAGGAGCAACAGCCTTTTAGTGAGAGAGTGAAGAGACAAGAAAACGACAAAACGATACGCATTGCATGGGATACATATTTTGGGAGGAAAGAGTGCAGATGGCAAGAGAAGCGTGGGAAGAGGAGCGTGGTCTTCTCTCTTTTTTCTGTATATACGACAGGACGCAGCGGGCAGAGAGGGACACAAAAAAGTCATGCAAGAGAAGACAAGGGCGTTGATCCCTACGATGTCTTCTTTTTTGGTTATTCTGTTTTACATAGACAAACCGCTCATACATCATTATGAATTTACCTGTTTACCATGATTGTTTGAAAGGGGTGAGGAAAGAGGGAAGATGCCCAGAGCAGGAAGTGCAGGCGAGGTGCCCTCACAGGGTCGCAATGTGACGTGCTGTTATTCATCCCATTTTCCTCTTTCCTCTCGTAAGGGAAAATTGAACAGCCAATGGCATAACAAAGAATCACAGAACAAAAACACACCTGGATTCGAGCCTGCCGCTTCCTATTTGCTACCGTCAGTGCCATGCATGAGTTGCATGTGCCCTGCATTGTTCACTTTACCTTTACCATCCAGTTGTCTCTTTTTTTTGTCTGCCTGCCGCTCGATCCAAATTCTGGAACTGGCGGATACCCGCGGACCATAAAACTATCGGCGATGTCGGCTGGAAACAATAATCAAATATGAGGAATTCAAAAAGGATCAAAAGACCAAGGCCCGGCGAGCCAACAAAACTACGAACAGCAAGCCCCGGACTGGCCTTTGTGCATTGTTGGTCAAGGGCGGCCCAGAAGACGGCGTTCTGTTATCATTAGGTAAATTAGGAGGGCCTAGAAGCAATGGGCAAAGCGCAGGGCAAACTGTCAGAGAGTATCGCTCGAGTAATGGGAAATGGCAGGTCACGAGAACAACAAAAAGTAAGACAGCAACCGGAGTCAGCAGGTTTTTCAATGTAGATTTTCTGGTTTTCTTTTGATTTTCTTTTGGTTCTTTCTCGATCAATCTTGTTGCATCTGAAAATTCATCACAAATAGGTCAAACGAAGGAAAAGACAAGCCGAGGAATATTCAAAACCCTGGAAATAACATCGACGATCGTGGCCGGGAAATAAAAACCTGTAAAAATGCGTGAGTACGGCAGGGAAACAAACAGGACGGGCAACAAAAAAGGACGATGATCGAGTAACGAGAAAAACTTTCAAAAAGAGGAGCCCGAAAGGCTTCACAAACTCGCTGAAATAGGCAATTCATTACTCGATGGGATTCTCACAGCGGCGCCTTCCTCCCTTGGCCGGCTGCCCTTGACTGCTCCTGACTGGTCACTGGCTAGCCTTTACTCGATTGTTACTCGATCGCTACCTCCCGTGTTACTCGATCAAAACCCTAAAGAGGAAAGGGCGATCAACGGCAACTCGGGCCTCGCTCTGAATCCCTCTGAAATGCAAAGTTCTCGCCCAACAGGCTCTATTTTAGTCTTTGGTGAGAGAAAGAGAACAAAATATACAAGCGCAAGGTCGGGAGAATTAGGGTGTTTTTTGGCGTCTTTGGTTGTTGTTGTGGCACTGTTGACGGGTTTTCTGGCCGGGTTCTGGTATTTTCTAGTGCTCCTTGCTGAAATTTCGGTGTGCAAGCGGTTGAATATGCCAGAAAATAGAACAATTTAGCAGTCTGGAGCCAGTCTGATGGCAAAGAAGCGGCGACTTCCTAGCGC
Source organism: Sporothrix pallida (assembly GCA_021396235.1). Classification (NCBI taxonomy): domain Eukaryota; kingdom Fungi; phylum Ascomycota; class Sordariomycetes; order Ophiostomatales; family Ophiostomataceae; genus Sporothrix; species Sporothrix pallida. The sequence goes on along the minus strand of WNYG01000012.1, from coordinate 143,737 downwards.
ATTTTGGATGGCACGTGCCTGTGCCACCATCATTTGCAGTGTTATTCAGCCAATTTTTGGGCAGGAGTCGGCCAAAGCCGATGAAATGTGTCCCTGCCGTCAGCATTCTGTGCCTATGCCTGTGCCTTCCTAAATCAGTGTCAACCATCAACCCCTCACCGTTCCTTCCCCCTGCCTTTGTTCCCCCCTCCTCGCCCTCCCATTACGTATTTCGCAGTCTTCTGACAGGTTGTCGTCAATTCTTTGATGCCCTGTCGATCGGCGGACGAGAACAATTCGGCAGGAGACGTTGCAATGGTCTTTTTGGTCTGGATGAAATGATGGTCGCTGCGAAAGAAACAAAAAAAAAAAAAAGAGGGGAGGGACCCTGATAAGGAAAGAGCAGGGACTAACACGGCACCCACCACCAAATCAAAGGAAGGAGCGACACAAGTATCTTTCCACCAACCCCTCACTCAAAGATACACTGATAAGCCCCAACAACTTTAGATTCTAGGAGTACGCGGAGAATGCAAATCCACACACACGACGCTTTTGCCCGCAGGCTACTGAGTAGTTCCTAGTTCCTGTCGCCGTTTTGCCAATGAGCACTTTCTGTCCCTGCCACTGTCGGCGGCCCAAGAAACACAAAAAGTTGCCACTATCACGATCCGCAGCTAGATAGGGAACCGTCGGGACTGGAGCCGTTCATGAAGGCGCGGATGGTGTGCATGAGGCATGCCAAAGCCCATGCAATAGCATGTCAATAACGAGCGCCGTAGCTGTCAAAGATGGTCCTCGTCGTGTGTCGTATAACTCGCGGTTCGCGCGCAAGAGAACGGATCTCGCCCGCGTTGCTTGTCTTGGGCCCACCGGAGGAGCGTAAGAAAAGGGAAAGAGCGACTAAGAGGTGAGGGTAAAGTGAGGCCATGCCGGCTCGGCACAGCCAAGAGCGTCTCCTTCCCAAAACCGCACCAAAAAATCTCCAGAGAGCGGGCCCTCCTTCCTCGCTCGCGTTGCCGTCGTGGCGGAGGAGGACCCGTCCGTTAGCCTCTGTTTCGATGTCGGGTTCTCTTTCCTTTATTTCCTTTTCCTCTTTTGGTGTACTCTTGCCTCTCGGCGTCGCTTGATGGGTCCCCTTTCCCTTTCTTTTGTTTCCTTCCCCTTTGTTCCTTAAAGGGAAGCTGTTGCCCACCCCCGGGGCCTTTCCGTTTTGAATACTCTCGTCCCTTCCGGCACTCTCTTTTAAATCTGATCACTCGACTCTCTTTACTCTCCAGACATTCTTTATTTTGACCTCACGTCTATCGCTCAACAGCCCTTATCAGCCGGCTGGCACGCACCTACCCGCCGCACACCACCACCACAACACATCCTTATCTCTCGGCCTCACCACCACACATCTCTCGTTGTCGTCCCCAGAGATAAGCCCTGCATTCAAGCGAAAGTCGATCTGCCAGCAAAAACAAAACCTCTGGCTGTCCTATTCATCTATTTCCTTTCATAGCCTTCTCACCCGTCCCCCTCTCTCTCTGACACTCCCACCTTATCCTCCTACCTACCCCGGCTTGCCTACCCCGGATCTTGGATATACCGCGTGCACGCCCTCCCCTTCCCCAGATTCTCCTCAGATCGCCCTTGCCTCTGCATCGGGTAAAGCTTAATCGTAACCACAAGAGTGGTTATCACAAACGTCCCTCCTTTCCTCTCTCACACATCCACCATGATACCCTCAGTCCAGGTTGAGGCTCCCAGCCAGGAGCCGCAGCTGGTCGTCCTTGCTTCCACACGCGCCGTCCTCACCCAGCCAGACAACTCTCTCATTCTCTCGCCCGCCACCATCTCCATCTCTCCTCAGACTGGCACCATTGTGTCCATCGCACGCGAAGTCCTGCCCGCCTCTGCCTTCCCTTCCAACACCCAGTATGTCGACTACTCGCCAAACGTGCTGATGCCAGGCCTTGTCGACGCCCATGTGCACCTCAACGAGCCCGGCCGCACCGAGTGGGAGGGTTTCTATACCGGCACGCGTGCTGCCGCATCTGGCGGTGTCACCACTGTCGTCGACATGCCGCTCAACGCCATCCCGCCCACCACGACACTCAACGGCTTCAAGGAGAAGCTGGCCGCCAGCCAGGGCCAGCTGTGGGTCGATGTCGGCTTCTATGGCGGCGTCATCCCGGGCAACGCCGACGAGCTTTTGCCCCTGGTCGAGGCCGGTGTTCGTGGCTTCAAGGGTTTCCTGATCCACTCCGGTGTCGACGAGTTCCCGGCCGTGTCCGCTAAGGATATTTCGCTGGCCATGGAGACTCTGAAAGACGCCGACACGACGCTCATGTTCCACGCCGAGATGCTGCCGCCTATTGCCGACTCCGTCGGTGACGCCGTCCAGACTTCGGAACCGCCACTTGCGCCAAAAGGCGCCCTCGAGGCCTACAACACTTTCTTGGAAAGTCGGCCGCCCGTGTTCGAGACATGCGCCATTGAGGAAATTGTGTGCCTCGCCCCCGCGGCCCCCAAGCTGCACCTCCACATTGTCCACCTGTCCGCTACCGAGTGTATCCCCATTCTGCGCGCTGCCCGCGACAACGGCATCAACATCACTGCCGAGACCTGCTTCCACTACCTGGGCCTCGCCTCGGACGGCATCGAGGACGGTGACACCCGCCACAAGTGCTGCCCGCCCATCCGCAGCCAAATCAACCAGGATGGTCTGTGGGAGGAGCTGGGCCGCCCGGACAGCGTCATCAAGACTGTCGTGTCCGACCACTCCCCCTGCACGCCCGACCTGAAGCTGCTGCCCGGTCACCTGGCGGCTCCTGCTCCTCGCGCTGTTGCTGCCCTGCAGGTGGAAAACGCCGCACCCAGCATGCGCCACTCCGACTCGGGTGTTGACATGACACTTCCCGACACCGACGCAAAGATCGAGAAAGCATCGACCCCGACCGACGAGGCTATCTCGGTCACTCCTCCTCCTTCTACCCCGGCTACTGCTGCCGTTTCTGCCGCCGAGGAGGAGCTTGCCAAGATGGCCGCCACCGACAAGCGCGGCGACTTCTTTGCTGCCTGGGGCGGTATCTCGTCTGTCGGTCTGGGCCTGCCCATTATGTACTCGGCCGCCCAGGCCCGCCGTGCCACTGCTGAGGCCGGTGCCGATACCCTCGACGACCACACCCACCACCAGTGCGCCGATGTCGACTGCGACGACGTGGCACCCGCCAAGACCTCGCTGCCCACGATTGTCGATATTGTCCGCCTCTGCTCGCAGGCCACCGCCGAGCAGGTCGGTCTGTCGCACCGCAAGGGCGGTCTGCGCGTGGGTCTCGATGCCGACGTCTGCGTCTTTGACGATGCCATGCAGTGGACGTTCACCCAGGGCGACATGCGCTGGAAGAACCGCTGTTCGCCGTGGGAGGGCCATACCTTTGAGGGCCGCGTGCGCGCCACGTGGCTGCGTGGCCAGGCCATCTTCGCTCTCGGCGGCGACAACGACGGCTTTGTCGGCGGCCGCCCCGTGGGTGCGCCTCTGATTGAGAAGCGCGGTGCCGCACAAGAGGTGAAGGCATAAACGAAAAAGAAGAAAAAAAGAAAAGAAAATGAAAAGATTTAGGAAAACACGACAAAGAGGAGGAATTAGAACACAATGATATCCAAAATATCTTTGAAATATCTATTGTTTTTTTTTCGTCATTTTATCTCGCCAGCTTTCAAGCGATGATTTTGTTTAGCATTTTTGCATATTGCGTTTTGCGTTTTGCGTTCTGCATCTAGAAATTTATTTTCAAGATAGTCACGCCGTATGATATCAATTTAATTTCGAAATCAAATAACAGTTAACATAAGAATAAATGAATTTCAAATTCAATCAAAATTGAATCAAGATAAAAACTTACAACACTACATGTGGGATATAAAATCAAAATTGCTACAAAATGGCCTCCTTAGCAAAAACACAAGCATAAAAACATTAAAACATGCGACGAGATAAAATCGTACTGAGCATATCACCGGTAAATAGGTGAGCAAGACAAGAAAAAGAAATGGCCCAGCAAAAACACCAGAAGGATCAAACTAGTATCCAAGATATAACCATAGCCAAAGAAAATCCAAAAAGCCTGCCGTCCTTCCCCTACCATCCATGCCCATCCAAGTAGTCCAATGTAAGTAAAGAAAAAGTCCTGGCCCAATTGTTTTGCCGCCCGGGTTCCTGCAACTTGGTTCCAGCCTTGTCGAGAAGTTGAGGTGTTGAAGAGAAATATATCAAATAAGCAAAAAAAAAAAGAAAAAAAAAAAGACAGAGTAACATAACATTGCAACTTGAGATCAAGAAGAACGAGAAGTGAAATAAATAAAAAGAGTAAATAAAACAAATAAAGGGTGACATTTTCGGGGTATAGCGGCCAAAAAGTTGGCTGGGGGTGGGATGTCAAGAAGAAATGAAAAAAAGGGGGCGAACGAATTGAACGCGACGACAATAAACAGAAACCAAAACACGAAGAAAAAAAATCATCTGAATGCCTAGGCGAGAACTTTGAGACGCTCAGAAAAGGTGCCGGATGTTGAGGCTGTTTGCAACAGCTTGCCAGTCCCACGAGCTCAGGAAGTCGCCCATCTCAATCAGACGCCAGACCTCGTTGAGAAGTTCCTGGGCCTTGAACGTGTTGCGCATTCCGGTGTATCCGTGGATGACACGAATTGCATTGCGAACACGATCCTGCTCCTCAGGTGAGTGGCAGGACGTGCCGATGATGACGCACGGAACCAAGAGAAGAGCCTGAACTGGGTCACTTGGCAGGAAGCTTTCCAGGATCTTGAGCGAGTTGTCGACCACATTTATGATACCAGGTTCGAGGTTCGATGGGCGACGGATGGGGGGCGGCGATGACCGTATGTCGCTCGAGCTTGTCTGTTTCTGGCCAAACAACCCGGACGTTGCATTCAGGAACGGCCGGCTTTCGCCTGAAATGCTTGGGTTGGCAATCGAATGACGACGAGGATTGTTGAAATGGTTCTCCTGGGGAACCATGGCTTCGAGTCTCGGCGAGGGCGACGATGCACAGCTAGCAGCTGCAGACTGAGGAGGCGTCTCGGTAATCGGTGCGCCTGTCCGCGAGTTGAATGATCTCGACATTGACGCAGCCGAATACACTGATGTTGGCGGACAGATTGTCGTCTTGAGATACAGCCATGCCATTTGCTTGTATAGCAAAGTGACGTTATGACGACTGTCGCCTTGAGGCCACTCGGGTGCCCATTGATTTATCTGATCCTCGATATCAGAGGCGCTGTACAGACTCTCATAGTCTACCCGCGGGTCGGCGTTGCATTCAATTCGGGCCCGGATGCGGTTGCGAATAGTCGTGATCTGTGAAAGGAAGGTGAAGAGGCCATCTGCAACGCCGATTAACCGGGGCTGCTGAATGGGCGCCGTCGGTTTCCAATCGTCTGAAACAAGGCGCTTGGCTGGCGGGCTCGGGTAGTACACTAAATCGTCTGCGAATATGTGATAGTAAAAGATCTCGGCGATGAAGGCATGGAATGCGTCGTCCTTGGGCGGGTTGTTCTGGATCAGGTAGAGGAAGGCCTCATAATGGAGACGCTGTGTCCCACTGTTGTCCCCTTCGGCAAGGGGCTCGAGAATGAGACAGAGCATTTGTCCGTAGCGGGCGGCCAAGACGTTGCCCATATCGGCAGCATTCATCTCGTCCTTATCCATTCCCTCACGCAGTGCCTTGACAGCCTCATTGTTGTGGAAATCGCCCCGGCGTTGCAGTGAGTCGACAGTAACCTTGGTATTTCGGCGGAGAATTTTGGCCCCATATGGCGTATCATAGTCCAGATGTCGGCTGGCGAGCGAAAGGAGCGAGTGCATCATGCCCTCGTGATTCGATGCGACAGGCACGAGCATGTCTCGGAATGCATTAGTACGTTCGCCCTCGACGGTAAAGACAGCACTGAGATGGTCATTGTAGTGTCTCCAGAAAACACGATCTTCGTTTGTTTCAAGGCCGGTGAAAATAGGCTGCATGGTGATCACCGGGAAGCTCTGATTCTTCAAAAGTTCTGCCGTTATTGTGAGCATGTGCCAAATGGAGACAATTGAAAATAGCAAAGGGAAGAGAAGAGAACATACCTTCTTCAGCCTTTTCTTTGCCACTCTTCCAGATCTGTTTCTCTGGGTAGCCTTCACAGACAACGGCGTTCTTCTCGCAGTTCATGCCTATGGGGTAACATGTTAATGTCCATAGACTATATCTGAGTTGCCAGTTGCACAGTGAAGACAATGGGCAGACTTACATCTTGGCTTCGCCTCGTCACACTTCTTCTTGCGCTTTCTGCAAGTCACACATCCGGTCTTTGACCGGCCTTTTGCAATTTTTCCAGGGGCGGTGGGCGCCGTTGGCACAATGCTGAGCTTCCGAGGACGTCCTCTAGGACGCTTGACCTTTGCGCCGGTTGTGGTAGTAGTGGTTTCAATCGGGCCAGGGTTCGCAGGTGCTTCTTCGAGGTCATCAAGACAGAAGTTGTCCTCTTCCATTGGCTCGATTTTGGGAATAATAAGGTCATCGCCCATTTCCACTTCCCATTGCATCTCGTCGGCGGAGTTGAGATGACCGTGCATGGCATCATCGTAGTGAGAATGCCCATTAGCGAGGCTGCCGTGGGCATCGCTACCGGTATGAGAATGGTCGTGGCCATCGGCACACACATCTCTTGGCTCAGAGTTGGAAGAAGGCGAAGTCGAATTCTCGAGGGTTGGTGAGGACAGCGATGTGGAGTTGTCCAGGGCCGGTGCCGACGACAGACTGGTCGACGCGGTCAAGGGGTAAGGGTCGACATCTGTAACGGCGCCGGGGATATCGACACCAATACTGATGGGTGAAAGCTGGCCTGCAGTAATATGCGAGGCAGCTGAGATCTCAGAAAAGCCGCTGGAGGTGGAATCCGTTCTGATCCACGAGGCGGACCGCAGGGGCACATCTGAGGCGTGGCTGTCATCACGGCTGTCATCTGATTCCATGACATGAGCGTCCGACCAGGTTGAGTCGGCGTCGCCCGACGTAACCGGCAAAGGTTGATACATAGCTCGTCACTAACGACTGCATGCCAGAAGGGACGAGGTAAAGAGATGTTCGGGGGGAGAAGCAACAGACGGTTCTTTTAAAGAGTTCAAATAGGAAGCCAGTGTGAAGGGAGGAAGAAAGGAGGAGGAGGCGAACGGAGAGACGTAGGCAAAGGCCCCGGGCCTGGTCTGGAGGCGTAAAAGGATAGAGACAAGGAAAGGGGCGGGTAGAGGGTAGAAGTATGCCTGTCTTAGAACGGCGTGTGCGGCTTGGTGTGTCGATCTGATATCTTGACCTCTCAGCCAAACCAAATATAGGCAGGCTAATGATTGTGCATGGAATGTGGAGAAAGCTGAGAGAAGTGGGATATGACAAAAACAAGAGAGTTTAAATGGCGATGAGGGGCGCGGTTTGGCTTGTTTCTATGTAGCCGGGTGATGAAAGGACAGGGAAAGTGGGAAGCAAGAGGGTGGGGAGGAAAGAAACAAGTAAGAAAAGGGAAAAGAGGCGCGGGGGAAATCGATGGGAAATCGATGGGAAAGGATACACAAACTCGTGGGCTGGCCGAGGTGGCCGAGTAGGGCACCGGTGGATGAACGAGAGCTGGAAGAAGTAGAGGGCGAAGACGACTGAATAAGAAGAAGTCTGTGAGACAGGGGGAAGAGGGGATGGCGGCTGACGTTGGGAAGTCGGTGCGACGATCGGAGAAGGTGATTCTGTCAGAGAGGAAAGAATAACAAAACTTGTCCGACACGAGAACACACACAGCGTCGTAGGATGCACGCGAGAGATGTGTGTGGTGTCGAAAGCCAAAGGGTGGTGGTGGTGGTGGGAGAAGAAGAATAGAGTAGTTCCCAGCCTTGTTTTGGGGGCGAGGAATTTCGAGATCTAGTATTGGCGAATGCAGCGGGTGTAAAGCGGGCTATTGATGCAGGGGAACTGTTTTCTTGCTAGGCGGAGAAGTAATTGGCTCTCTTGTTGATATGTTTGTATCTTCTTGTTGGAATTGCTGGATTCTGAAGCAGAGAAGGGCCGGCTGAGACTCGTGAAAAGCGGCGGCGAGCAACTGGGAGAGAAATAGTCCCAAGTAATGAGAAGAAAAGCCCGGGGCTCTTTAGTTGGAAGACGAAGGAACCAAATGGGGTGCCGGGGCACTCCTATGTACGAATAATGGAAAGGAGGCGCGGGGAGTTATGTCTGAGGGTAACGAGCTGAGATGGGATGTTGACCTTGGACGAGAAGAGGGGTGAGAGACGACAAGCGAGCAATGGAACGAGGAAATGGAACGAGGAGACTCGACGAGGGTGGGAAGAAAAAGAAAGAAAACAGCGCGGTCTGGAAGACCGGGAGGAGAAAAAGTATCGTGAGAGCTGGATGGTGGTCGGAAGAGGCCCTGGCTAGACGGGGCAGACGTGCATCAGTTTGGTGAGGGTCACAGAGTGCGGCGTTTCTCGGTTGCAACCACTCTCTCCGTCGGCTGTGTAAGCTCAGAGAGGCCTAGGGTGGAAGTGGAGGCATATGTCGTCCAAGAGAACGAGACAAGAGACGAGGGCACGATGAGAGAGCCAGAGGAGGAGAGAAACCATAGAGACAGGGAGGGAAAGGAGGGTGTGAAGGCAAGACTAGAGTGGAGCCAAGAGGTTGAGGTGGTGTGGGGGAGGACGATTTGGGGAGAACGCGACAGAGACGAGGGGACGGGGAGACGAAAAGAACAAAAAGAAAAGAAAAAAAAGAAACGAGGACGCGAACAGAGACGGGTTGTGCGGTGGTGTGGGTGTGATGCAAATGCACGAGGCAATAATGAACTGAAGCGATGACTGGAAGGGTTGGGGAGGCCTGGGTGAGATTATGAGGATGAGAAGACGAGAAGACGAAAGGTCTGGGAGAATGGGTGTGGTTTTGTCGTGGTGACTTGAGTGGGGGTTCACTGGGCAGGAGGAAAGGAGGGAAGGAGCGAGTGGCAGGAGGGCCGGAGAGGAGAAATATACGGAGTAACTGGACACGGCAGGGACGAACGAGGAGTTTCGAAGACAAGCACAGGAACAGAGGAGCGCAGAGGCAGGAAGGTGCGAGTCGGTCCAGTTGTCGCCGGTAACAATGAGTGGGATGCGAAGGAGCAGCTCGAGGAAGGAGCATTGGAGCGACAGCCAACGAGGAAGGCTCCAGGTCGACGGACGACTAATACATCGTGCAAATACGCCGTAATACGTGTAATGCACAGGACATGCAGGCACAATGGCACGCTCTTTTGGAAGGCGCGACCGGATACAACAGAATAGAACCAATGCGCGCAACAACGAGAAACCGGGCAGAAAAGGCAGAAAGAAAGGCAAGACCAGAGGAGACATGGGAAAAAGAGCGAAAGGAGGCAAGAGCGACCAGGGTCGGGCTTGGCTGCATGGCCCAAGTCGCATCTCGCAGGTTCTGCTCGCAAGCTAGCGGCAGGTGCATTGGGGGTGGAGGAGGGGGAGGATTGCCCTTTTTTGTCTGTGAGCTGACGCGCAGCTCATTCAAAAAGATACATCCCCCCGGGTCATTATTATGGAGCAAGCCGTGCGATGCTGTGAGAATAGAACACCAGAAGCCTCGACAGAACTCAGAAGTGGCATGTCCCGACAATGGCCTGGCCTGGACTTGCGGGTTGCGGCTTTGCGGCCCATGCAGTGTCGGACTGAGCTCCGTATTCGTACGTCAAGTGCTGCCGACAAAATGCCTCGCGCCTGCCCGTTCTGACTGTTCCAGGCTGTTGGTTGTTATTTCAGCATCGTGTGCGTAAGGCTTTGGCTCCTTCTCTTTTACGGAGTATTACTCTCTTTTCCCTTGTGCCTTCTGTCCCCTTCTCGCCGAGAGTGGCGGTTGCTGTCTGGTGATTCGAATCGCTCTGATAGGCAAGCGCAACCTCTTCACACTCTTTTTCAACTAGCTCCTGTCAAACTCAGAAGTGACACAGTCGTCCCTTCCCACTATGGCCCGATCCATTGACGGTCCAACAGTCAAAGAAGGTCGTGGGTCGAGGGCCGTTCCTTCCTTGCCTAGCTCTAAATACGAGCGCCATGGGGCGCTATTGCTGACGGTGCGCTACTGCCCAGCGCTTGCCTGGCCCCCGAGCTATGATTGTCCGATGATTTTCGTGCACGTACACACATGCGATGCTCATCATACTCCGTGCTCCGTAGCTCCTTCCGTATTAATGAATAGTCGCCGGCGACCTTCCTTTTCCTTCCACTTGAGAACCTGGAGCACTGTTTGTTGTTTTGCTTTGTTTTGCCTCCCCCCCCCTCTCGTTCCCACTTCTCCGTTTCTTCTCCGTTTCTCTCCACAAACATTTCCAGTGCCACCGACTTAGTTGGATCTCGGTACCCCTTACGACATACTCGTCTCAGCCTCGCCTCGCAGTTCTCATAAGCACACAGCACTTCTGCCGACGGTCTCCTTACTTCTGATTTTCAGACCCACAGCCATGAACAATCGATCATTCAACCGTGCCTCCACTTGTCTCCTTACTTCGACAAATGCATCTGAACCGTTTTCATTCTCGTGTCTCTTTGGATATTTCCACTTGCCAGTTCCGGTCCGCCCACACGCCGCCGCTATACCTGATCATCCAGCTGCTGTTCATCAGCCCGCCCGACGCCTCTTCAAGCCTTGCCTAGCCGGGTTTAGGCCGTGTGCAAGACAAACAACCAACCGCCAACAATCGACAGAAAAGGTGTGGTGGCAGGGACAGCAGGGGCACAAAGGTGATACGTGCACCGGCCTTGGGGTGACGGGAAGCACGCTGCAGAGAGGGATTGCTTTCAGGGTCACCAACAAGGTGCAGGGTTAGTGAGGGGCCATTTCGCCATGAGGGCCCGCCTCGAGTACAACCAGGGCCAAATCTGCTGCAGAACAAGGAGCAATCCACCAGCCCCATTAATTCACGGACAATTTCCACTGGACCCTAGTGGATTCTTCCAGGAGCAAATGGCAGTTTGGCTGATGATATCGCTCCTGTGATGCACACCAGAGTCTGTAAGTTCCACCCACAAAATACGTGTTAATTGACCAGTTCTTACGATCACCACTGGCGAGATCTGAGAATGTTGTGCACTGCTTTGCCCAAACTTCCCCTTTTCTTTTCTGGATATTCATCGATACGGTTTGTGACACAGAGGATGTTTTCATCGAAGACAATTTTTCGGCTATATTTCTACCTTGCTTTCTTTTGCATGGACTCCACAGGCTCATGAATAGTCGACGAACAGGAGACGGCCGAACAGCATGTTCGACGCAGTGTAACTCGAGACCGGCCACCTCCAGGCATTGCAGAGCAGACAACAAAGAAGCACCCCCATTGGCACCTGGCTTTCCAACGGCCAATCCAATGAAAGACGTACGTTCTCATCCATGAGCCGGTGACAGCCTTTTCTTATTTTGTTAATTGCCCGACTGTGCAACCTCAAGAAGTTCAACTGCCTTACGAGGGAACAAAGAACTCCACAGCGTACCATCTTCTGGTCCAACCAGGCCAGGCCAGGCCCCTGTGAGTTAACCCACCTTCATTAACTGCGTCCAACAAACAATGAGTGTGTACGGAGTGTTTTGTTGGAGCACAAAAAGATAAGGCATTAACTGATCACTTTCTTACAGTTCCACCTCAAAAGACGAGGCCGAGCGACGGGCCTGCCCCGTCATCGTATCAGTTGCCGAAATGGCACCCTTTCTACTTCAACTCAATGCTGACGGTGCGACATTAGAATGTTGGACGTTGTCCACGATGCTCACCCCAGACTGCGACAGGACGCCACAGGCTCGCAGTTTTGAGTAGGATAAAGAGAGAGGGGAAAAACCCATACTTCACTTTCAGTGTGGGTTTTGGCCATCGAACGAGAGATCTGATACCTCTCTATGTAATAAGTCGCACACTATCTGCTCTGAACAGCCTAAAAGCTTTGCGGCCTGCCACCAGACGCACAACGCCACTACACCACCAATCACAACAATGCGACCTTGCTGACAGGCTACCTCAATGGCGACCAAGGGAGCCGTACGAAGGAACAAGAAATACAGCATCTGCCACTGAACTCCGCATGTTCCGTGCCTTGATCATATATCATTTCTGCAAGAGACCGAAAACGACGGAGTTCTTGCATGAGACAAGAAGTCTACGAGTGCCAGCAATTGATTCTGTTTCGTGACGACGCCGTTGTTTTGCGTGAGCCACAGCGACACGCAATCAATCAGAAAGCCCGGGAATTGATATCTTCTTGACAAGATCATCCATCTACTGTGTACTGCTACCTCCGTCTTCGGACTTGTCATGGCTGTATGCGGTTATGAGGACTGCCTGCAGTATCTGCAAGCCAATACTCATGGATTGGCCTAGGCCAGCCTTGTTGATGCTCCAACAGATGGCAACGGGACATCTCGCTTCTCCGTCGAATCCCAATGTCTTTCACAGCAGAGAATGGAAACAATAAGCACCATCCACATGGTACAATTCAAAGGAAACCATTCTGCACCAAAGACATTGTTCAGGATTTTGCTCGGGGGTATTCTAGAAAACGGAGCACTATTCGACAGATCAGTCCCGCCCCATGTTCCGTCTATTTCCCCTCTTTTCTTTTGTTAATAGTCGTCTCTGTGTGGTTCAGGCCGACCTGGTGAGATGCCTGTTTGAACTCACTTGAGAGATGCAGGCTTTTGCCTACTGCTGACCTATTACGAGGATCTTTCGGGTCGACGGGCAGGGCCTTGGATCGATTTCAAATGGTCCTTCCGAAGCGTGGGGGCGCCACCAATATTGGACTTAGTCTATTCCCCCCTCACAGTGGTCGCAGTCCCAGATCCTCTCTTCTCCTTAGCTTCATGTGGCATGCATGTCAGTCGACAAGGTCAGCAAAGTCAAGGTGCCACCTTGCCTCAAGCGGAATACGGAGTACGGAGCTCCCAGAGGATTGACTCCTGTGCACCATGATGTATTCAAGTACACAGGACGTACGACTCTCGACGTACAAACGAGAGCTGTTGGCTGGGCTGTCCATTCAGACAAGAACCAGGAGCGCAATTGTTCAGCCACCGAAGAATTTTTCCATCCACACACGGCGTGCACCCTCCAAAAGATAAGTAAGTAATACAAGGTTGCAGATGTCGTTCCATACCCCACACGAACACTTTGGTTCTCGCTTGAGGTCCGGACGGGAAAGAATGGGGATGGGACGCAAGTGCGTCCGTTGTTTCTTTGCCCTACTTTCGCTCAGTAATTTGTCTTCTTCTTTCTCATCTGGCCTGCGTCCGTTTGTGATAATAGCCAGCGTGCAGCCAGGTCTAATCAAGAGGCGGGGAAGCATGGCTAAGACGGGATACCGAAGACAGCGTACGTTAAGTATTGAACGCCATTTTGTGCTTCTTTGTTGATCTGCACCTGGATGCTACGGTGCTACGGTGCGTGCTACGGATATGCATCCTTCCCACCTTGCATCAGCATCCATTTCTCAATTTTGAGGCCTTTTTTCGTCGAATCTTGTCTCCGTCCCATCGCGTTTCTTTTTCACCCATTGCATGTTGTCTTCTCAGTCTTTTAAGCCCTTCTGCGAGAAAAGAGCCCCTTCAGCCAGTGCGATCCCCAAAAGAGGTAGCAAGGCAAATGGTGAGAAGGGATGTGGCTTTGTTAAGATGAGGAATCCGACGCAAGAAGCCCTCTCTTCCGTTTTGTTCCTTGTGTCATGCACAGAAGAGCAGCACTGGTTGCATGGTCAAGCCCGCTACTTTTTCCACTTTCACTTACACCACCGAGACCCTTCAACACTAACAAACAAGGCACTGAAGAGCAGGGTCTATTGATCTCCTGGTGTCTTGTTGGCCTTGACTTTATTTTTGCTCTGGAAGTCTGATGCACTTTTTATGCTTTCATTTTCCTTTCATCAAGCTCAATCTACAATGTAGATTACTGACATTTGGCGAAATAATCAGGTTCTGGCAGAGCTGCTTCCTCTTGTCCACTCAATTTTATCTCTGCATGCAGTCCAGCACCTCTCGGTTTACCAAAAAGGGCAACCCTCCCCAAACAACCTGCAGAAATTTGCGTCCAGGCGTTGTATCTCAACAGCTCCAGGCACTGAATTGTGCAGGCCCATCACTTTTGTGTTCAGCGGAGTGCCATTTCCCCTCCATCCCCGGCACAGCTCGACCAGGCAAACCCCTGCTCCCTGCTGCAGGCCCCGACCAGCCACTCACAGACCGCAACTTACAAGCCTCCGACATGGTTGATGCAACCATTTCCGGGTCGGTTTTGCCTGAAAGAAATTTGCATATTCTGGTATTGCAAGCGAGGGGGAGAGAGGGGGATAGAGTCTGTCTCTTGTTGACCGCATCATAATCACGATGCAAGCTCCCGCCATTTAGTGGCTTGGTTGAGTGTCGTCCTTTTCGCCGTTTTGCTGCAACGTGCTAAGAGCCAGTCTACACGGCCAATCCCGCACACGCGCGAGGCCGTATTTGAGCCATCCCGCCTGCAGAAATTGAAGCAAGTGGTCTGGCCCGGCCCATACAACGCGCCTTGTTTACATGCTCCTCTCCACAGATGCAGGGCAGAAGGCATACCGCTTTTTATGAGATGCAGGCGGAGGAAGAAAAAGAATGGGATGAAGGGAAGGAAAAGGCACTTCCCGCGCTGACGATGAACAGACAAAAAAGGAAGCAAAGACCGCTGAACAATAAAAGAGAGAGAGAGAAGCAGAAAGAAGGGCAAAAAGAAAAGCGGCCCGCTCTCGTTTTCGAACTTTGGGCGGGGGTCACTGCCGCGTATCGTCACTTTGACAGCCGCTTCTCGCAACATTGACTGCGACTTTGACAGCAGCGTGGATGCTTTGCTTTTTCGACATCGCAACGTCCGCGCACATGGACGACTCAAGCCTGGCCGAATATCCAGCTTGGCGCTTCGCGATTCGCTGTCTCCCTTTTGCGATTTTATTATGTTCATTCCTCCTTTCCTTTGGCCTGCCACGCACGCTTTCCCTTTTCTTCTTCCTTTGCATTTGCCATTGCTTCTGCATACACAGTATGCATCTGCGCACGCACCAACTCTCTGAGCCGGCTTGCGTGCTGATCTGATTAACAAAGATTTCACAAAACGAGTCCAATGCATGTTTCATTTCAATTCCATCACATCCACAGTAGAGGAGTTGTCAAAGACCCGGAAAATTCAAAGGACCCAAGCAGCGACCAAACAACAAAATACACAATCGTGGAGCATAACCAAGCACGGAAACACTCTATTTTGCAGAAATACAGACAGGCACAAGTTACATGCGACGTGCATCCCTCACGTTACCTTGTCCTGTTGTTTCTGGTTGCTTGTTTCTGATCTTTGGTCTCTGGTTTCTGGTGTCTGGCTTGGGCTATGATCGCTGCGTCATTTGGGCCGAATGATTCACTATTGTTGGCATGGGGTGTGCATCGATTTCCAACACATTTTGTGGCCTCAAAGCATCGTGTCTTGTCTTTTCCCTCCGGTCTTGTACTGTTCTGCAGCTGTACTCTTGTACTTTGTATTTTGTACTCCGTGCAACACGGAGCTTTTATCCTGCTTTCAAAGTCTCAAAAACGCATGCTTTGCATGCTGTGTGACGACAACCAAGACACCCAGATTCCCAAACCACAACGGCTAGAGCACAAAGTGCCAACAGAAAAGCAGAAACGCGGAGTGGGAAAAAAACAGAAGAAAAAAAATAGAAAAGCACGCCGAAGGATCAGGTGCCCTCTGCGATTGTGTTGTTCTGCGAAAAGAACCGACGTGCAGCACACCCACCTCTCTCCTTCTTGCTCGCGTCCCGGTCCCCTTCTGGCAAAGATTGTTCGTTTTTGCCATTCTGACTGACCGCTTTGCCTAACAACCGTCAAAGTGCGCTTTCCTGTGAGAGGAGAGGGCCTACGCGACACACAACACCTCGACACCACAGCTTACAAGCAAACAAGCTCCTAACCTTTTGTCCCGCCCGAACACCGAACTTTGTCCACGTGCAGTACTCGGACAGGGCACATTTTGTCCATCTGCTTTTCATTCTTCCAAAAGACTTGGTGACGGCCATCACACATGTCCGCTGCCGCGGTTTCGTTCCGTCGTGTACCGTTTCTCGTTTTCTCGCAGTTTTTTGTATATCTTACAGGTATGTCATGCCTCTTTGCCTTTGCTGGTTTATTGTCTCTTGTCTTTAATTCTGGGAGCTCCTCTCGTTCTGACCATGTCTTGGGGCTGCAGAGTGACCCCCGCGCTACGGGCACAAGGTTGGCGTCGATGCTGGTTTGTGGGTACGTAAGAGCCTTACTGTTTTCGAACCTTTTCTGAACTGTATCTCCTTTTTTTGTCGCCCCATCCCTCCCCAGAATCTCGACGGCAAGCACCTCAGGCACCTCCTCATGTCTTGTACCTGTGTTCCGTTCCCATTTCCGCCTTTTTCTTTTTCCTTTCCTCTCGTTCTTTCTTCGATGTTCCTTCAAGTCCTTGCCCTTTTACTGGCCCCGGACCCTCTTCCTTCCCCCCAACTTTTGATTTAGCGTGCAATGCCTGCAGGAAGAAGTAAGCCAGGGACACAGTGCCACAATCCCACTCACTGACGCACCGGTGATGAAAATAGGAAAGAAGACATGACAGGAGAAAACGAGGCGCTGGGCGAGCACGTCCTTCTCCATTTGCTTTTGCAAGGATGATTGCTCAATTCCCTCGCAATCCTTGTCTGTTCCAGGATTCCTGGGAGTTTCTTGGAGCAAGGTCTTGTGCTGAGTTTCTTTATTCGGACAAGCCTCAATATGAAGCAGTGAGCCTGGTTCCCTGTCCTCCTAGTCTTGCCGACCCCGATTCGAGGTGCAGCTGAGAGCCTCTCGACATCCGTCATCCAGAGTCATTGGTGCGAATACTCTGGAGCTTGGTGTTGATCATAGGCAGCGAGGTAGGCTTGCCGAAAAAAAGGAAGAAGAAAAAAAGCCTGGCTGTACCGATCGGCTCGCACCTTGGTGCGAGGAAAAACGAGGCAAAGCCACTTGCCATGTCCACTCATCATGAAATGAACAGGACGAAAATACCAAAGAAAGAGAGAGACAGTCTCGACGACCCAAGCCAAGAAAGAAGCAAGTACAGCACCCCTGTCAAACCCTCCACGCCCCCGCTTCAGCAGCTTGAGCACGTCCCCTCTGCGTGTCTGGAGATTTACTGGGTGCAGACTGGAAAGAGGTTTTATGGAGAAGAGCTGAAAGGCAGCGCGAAAAAGAAAAGAAAAGAAAAGCAAGCAAAAGTTGCGAGAAGATGTGACAAGCAGACAGGGCGGGCATGAACCTGAACACACTCAAGACCTCAAAGTGTTTCCAGTTATGTCCGATGGGGCTCGAGGGCTCAGAAAAACAGCAACCTGGGGGCCAGACAACGGAGCATGTTTGCGCGACCCCGATGATCGACACTACGGGCATTGTGCATCTCGAAAGACTCGGACCTGATCATGCTTGAGAGCTTGAGTACCGGGTTCATGTTGTACTCGAACGAGTCAAGCTCGTCAAGGTTCTCCGTGTGCGGTTACAGTGTCCATGATCAACATCGGCATTTCGTTGTTGCATCTTCAGAAAAAGACCAGACAAATATGAGCATCGATCGAAGAGATAAACAAGGCTCCAACAGAACTGGAGCCACCGAAACGCTGTGCCCTTATGGAGTACAATGGTACACTGTTCTTTGGCTTCGACTAAAGTCTGGAAACCTCCGATTTGCCCACCCGAAGCCGAAGACAAGTCCGTCCACCTTGACCTTGCCCATGACTTGCCCCTGCATTGATCTGATTGGGCTTTAGCTCCATTGATCGCCTTGGTCTTGTCTTGAACATCTCGGAACAAGCGTCACGTTTGCGTGCACACGTCTGTGTCCACGAATGCGAATACGCAAAGGTGTGGATGGGATACCCAGACACCAGAAAAGCCTGGATGTTTACGGAGTAATACATGTTTGAGCACCTCGATGATGAGGTCTGATGAGGCTTGTCTCGGTTGGAGACTTGTTCCCTTTTCAGCCTTCAGCTCTCCTTGGTTTCCATCTGGCTGTTCTCTAGCCCTCTCATCGAATCCTTCGCTCGAATGTCTCGGCGAGCCGACGGCTATCGGAGTGGTACGCAAGGTCAACAAAAAACACTACTGTGTACAAGCACACGCAGTATGGAGACGGGCTCGGAATTCGAAAAAGAAAGCACATTGGGGCATCGCTGCTTGAGCTGTCACACATCCAAGTCCATCCCACATTTCTCTCCATAAATCACATCACATCACATCCCACATCAAAGAACAAAGACCAGGACCAGGACCAGCATGTGTCTGTTAGCGCCGCGGACATCCTCACCGACGGCATATCACGGCCTGACCAGTCGCTTGGGCCAGGAGAACAAACGTCAACAATCAAGCGCCTCTCCTTTTTGGGAAGGCGATCAATACGATATGAAGGATTCACTATCTTTTTCTTTTCTTTTCTAATTTGTGTTTCGTTCACTCTTCCTTTTCTTTCCTGCTCCGTACCGGCTCCGTGCAACGCAAGTGCGCACATCCGAACCAGACGTCAGCCTCAAGATACCATGCATACTTTCTTTTTGCAGACGTCTTTTGGGATATGTTTCTTTTATGAGGTTCGTATATGTTACTTTGCGGAGCAAGGTCCCCGATAGAAAACAAATGAGGAAAGTCCTTGCTCGTTTTCAAAACTCAGCTCATTCGCTTATTCTTGGGTTCCGTTTCCCATCACATCACCCCGTCTCGATTGATTGTTGGGACTATCTTTGTCCTTCTTTGTGTCCGCGTATGTCTTGTTTATTCCAAGTTTTTTTTTTTTTTTTTTTTTTTTTTCATTGATTCCCTCGTGATCTGTTTACTTTTTCTTTCTCGCTAAACCGCCTTCACCGACAATTCGTCTTTTGCTGGCTCTCACCGTTTATGACAGACGATGACGACACTGACGACAATGGGGAGTTTTGTTTTGCCGAGAACAGGTACCGGCATCACGGCGGACGAAAATAACAAAAGCAAATTATAATAACGACGAGAAATCAACCGAAAAAGAAGCCCAAGAGCAGGGCGAAGCAGAAATGAGAAAGGTGGTGTGAACGAATGAGAGCTTGTACTGAACAGAAACAAGCCGAAAAAAAAGCAGAAGCCTGCCCGACACTAGCAAGGCTCACTTGATCATCTGACCCTTCAGCCCCTCGGCAGGCCCTCCGATGATGACCCAAAAGCCATCGATGATGGACGATGAGATCTCTCTCAGCTGCACGATGTACCCGTGGGGCATGTCTCCATTTTGTATATCTTGGGTATCTTGGGTTTCCATCTTGGGTTCCATGGTCTTTTTTCCAGGACCTTGTTTTGCGGACCCCAAATGGTTTCTCGGGATGTCGTTGAGGGTCATCAAAGGTCATTCGAGGCTTTGCTGACAGCCATCAAAAGCTGCAAAGTGCATTTCATTCGATGATGTTGTCCCATTTCCCATCTGGCGGTGACCTAGCCTCATTGTTAGTTGGTCGTTAGCCATGTTAGCCATTCCCGCCATTGTTTAGTTTGTGTTGGTCCAGTTGGTTTGTGCCTTTTGTCGAATACTAATGGCTAGTCCCAGTGGCGGTCATTGCTAGTTCCCGTTGGATTGTCGTCTATTTTCGGGGCGTCTGACGACTAACACGATGCGGTGTATGTCGTTTGACAAGGAATGCCTGAGTTGTTGTTCACCTGGCGGGCATCTTTCGAGGGCATCCTTTGACAGCTGTTCTTGCATCTGATACGCCAGCGGCCTTGTTTACTCTTTTCTTGATGTCTCCTATGACATGCCGATTTAGCGATTTGGCGATTCCGGGCACAGCGAACTTCCGAGTTGAACCCAATCCAGTCTCATCTCCTCATCTCCTCATGTCCCATCTCCCGTCGCCCCATCTCCGTATTGGGATTTGGATTGTCACACGTCTTGACCCCATCGACACTAGCTTGACAGCCCAGCACCCTCTTGTTATGCAGCTTGTCTTGTTTGTCCTGTTTGTCTTGTTTGTCTTGTTTGTCGTCTTGGGGCTGTCCAAACAGATTTCTGCCTAGCCGAGCCAGTCTTTTGAGCAACACATCTTTTCCTTTTGGGTTTCCTGGAACCACCTTAGCCTTGAAGAAATTCCAGCAAAAGGGAGTAATTAGCCCTCGACGCAAGGGGTTTAGAGACAGGTCCGACAAAGACAACTCTCGTATGGAGTTTCTTCGTTTCTTCTGCCCCCCAAATTGCCTGCCGCCTTGCCGCTCCAGACCCAGCTGGACCTGACCCCCCTGCTCAGAGTTCGCTAAAAAGTAAAGCTTGGGGCGATCATCTCTCTTGCTCGGTTGCTAGTGCAAATCCTTCACAGCTCTCTTTCTGCTAGTCGGTCTCTCTCTCGCTCTGGTCTCTGCCTCTCATCGGCCACTCCATCGACTTTGAGGCGCTCGGCGGACGTCCCTTGCTTCTGTGGGATTTTGGGCCCTGTTCCGAACTCAAATACCCGGGATCTTGATGTGAAAGGGGGAAGGGATTTTGATGATGCGCAGGTCCAGGCCAGGGGGCAAGGGCAACTCCGACAAGAAGAAGTGGGACACGCAGGCACAGAGACGCACGGAAACACACAGACAGTGCACTAAGCCAGGAGCTGCCAAAAAGAGCGAAGAAGACAGCCCGAAAAAAGCCTGTGATGGAGCATGGCAATGGTCTCTAAGCCAAACAGGAAAACGACCGTCGACGGTGCCTGAAAGGAGTCCGAGGAGGCCAAAAAACTGGTGCTAGAGGACGCCCAGGGACACCCAAAGGGGGAAAAAAGGAGCGACAGATAGCGACGAAATCGGGAGTATCGTGAGAGCCATTGCCTATCTGTGGGCGATTCCTCCAGCCACCAAAAGGGTCCATTCAAAGGTCCAGGACCCCCAACGGCGCCTTGACGGACGGGAGAAAAAGTCAGGGCAAGACATGATATGGAATAAGTGGCATGATGGGGCGTTCCTGTCAACGTCTGTCCCTTCTTGTCCCTATCTGGTATTTGGATTTCTTTTGCTGACCAACCGACGGTGTGGGAAGAAAAAAAAAAAAAAAAAGACTACACAGACAACGTGTTGTTTCACCCGGAAAATATACAGAGCAATGGGAGGATAACAGCTCAACAGGAAACGTGGTCGCCGAGAGACTTTTTGGTTGTGAATTCGCCGAAGACAGAGCACGAAGAGAGACGGCGCCTAAGACATTATGACAAAAGAAGAAACGGCAGGAAATAGATGATAGATGATGGATAATGAAGGGGTCTGCGAAGCAAGGGCTGAGTGCTGAATGGCATGCCTGACCGCCAAATCTCGATCATTGTTGGCTGTTGACTGTTGCATGTTGCATATTCTCTTGTTCTGTTGGTCTGTTCTGCTGGTCCTGTTGGTCCTGTTGTTGTCTTGTTTCATGCGCTGTTGAATCATCATTGCATTCCAGGGCGGTGGCTGTCTTTTCTTTTGCAAGCTTTCTTTTTGAGCTTTCTTTTTGAGCATGCTTTTTGAGTTTTCTCCTTTTCAACTCCATATCCCGATGCCAATACGAAATGAAAGTGGCATCAGTGGATGGGGTGGTGAAGAGCTCAAGAGGCTGAAAAGGTGTGCTGAGGGTGTGCAAGTAGAGGGCTGAAAGACGAATGGGATGGATGGAAAGGCTGGTGAACTGGCCACTCATCGTGATCAGCTCGTATATCCTCAAAATCCTATCAAGACAGACGCAAGGTCTGAGTAACAGGCATGCACCAGAAATGCACAATGATGCACATTGATGCACATCAAGATGCGGGATGGTGTGTGTCTCGCCGTCGTTGCCCTGCTGATATTCCAAATCGGGATGCACTTTGCAAACCAAGAAGCTGAATATACTTGTATTTGTACAAATGCAAAAGTCAAAAATGCTGTCTATGAGGCTGGCCATATGCAAAGAACGCCCTCGTTCTCGACCTGCTTCCGTGTGAACCTCCAAAACCCAGAAACCAACATGCATTCAGCCCTCGCAGGCCAAACCAAGCCCCTATTCCGTTTTCCAATCCATCCCAGAGACAAATGAAAGGATATAGGGAAGAAAACAAAGAGAAGAAAAGAAAAGACGGAGCGAAAGAATATGTACGGTGTAGATCAGGTAGTAGATAGAAAAGGAAATGAAAAAAAGACAGAAAAAAGATAGAAACAAAGAAAAAAAAGCCGGAAAAAAAAAAGTAAAAGGAAATATGCCGTCAAGGCTGTGACATCACTTGTCGTCTTCACTCCCCGGCTCCGGCTGGTCTCGCGGCGGCCGCTCGTGCGGACTCCAGCCCCGGAACTTGATCTCGGTCTTGTTGCCGCTGCCTTTGCTGGACGACGACGCACCACCCGTCGAGATCTCGTACCGACCGCCCAGCACCAGGTCCTTGGCCACCAGCTCGCGCGTACGGCCGAGACTCTCAATGTCTGCAATCCGCTGCACTGTCGCATCCAGATGTTCGCGGAACCCGGGCGCACCGCAGATCTGCCGGAGCGCCTCCTGCATCGGCACTGATGATGCTCTCACCTGAGCGTTGCTCGCAATTGTAAACAGGTTGCGCCGGTCCATCTCGCGGATAAAGTCGGCGCGGGTCATGACCTGCTGTGCCTCGTGCAAGGCCACCGACGGCAACTGTGTACGCTCTTCGGTCGTGAGGGCCATTTGCACACCGTGGCCTGAGTTGCCCGAAGCGGCCACAGCAGCTGCCACGGCGGTGCCCGACGACGGGTCCTCCTCCTCGCCGTCACTCACAAACGTCCCGGCCTCCTTGGCGTTGACTTCGGCCTCCTTGTCGACCAGTGCCTGGGCTAGCACCATTGCAGCGGCAGCCCACTTCTGCTGGTCCATCACGTCGTCGTCCATGTCCGCACCGAGCACCCAGCACTGGTTGAGGAACCACGTCTTTTCGGCTTCGGTGATCTTCTTGCACGTCGCCAGCATGTCATTGCTGCGTGCCACTCGATTCAAAAATGTCAGCCGTCCGCCCACGTGGTCGTAGACCTCGGATGCCGTTGCGTTGCTGACCCGCTCACCAAAGTACCGCCACCGGAACCGCTGCAGCGTCACCATGGCCGGATGCCGTGCCAGGTCCTGGATGCTATGCACCTCCATCCGCGCCGCCAGCTGCTTGAGCCGCTCGTACACCCAGTAATCGTCGCTGTTGAACACCATCGTCACCAGTCCGGCGGCGGCCCATTGCTCGGCGCGCTGTTGCAGAAGCTCGATGAGATCGCGTCCATCGTCATCATCCCTAATCAAATGCATCTGGTTGACAATCACTACGAGCGGGCGGTGCCGGTTGCCGCGCTGTGTCTTGTTGCGCCGCCGCAGCGCCACCTTCTCCAGCTTGTTAAGCGCCCGCTCAATGTCGAGGAGCGCCGTGCTCTCGCGGGGTCCCCGCTCGCTGAAGTAACCGCCAATGTAGTCTTCGTTGAACTCGTAGTTGAGGGCTTTGCCGAGCCGAATCCGGAAGATTTCGAGGTCCGCGTGCGCGTCAAACATGGCCACGCCCTCGGCGTCGTTTTGCGCCATTGCCTCCAGCTGCATGCTGCTCTTGCCCGTGCCCTTTTCGCCAATAAACAAGTGGTAGTGTCCAACCTCGCGGCCGCCCACAATGTCGTTGACCTTCTTCTGTTCGGGCCGCTCGATCCAGTAGTTGCCCCGGCCATCGTCGCCGTCGCCTTCGTCGCCTTCAACACTCTCGGTGGTTTCTTCCTCTGCGGGGACAATGGTCGGAGGTCCGCGTGCCAGGTGCTGCGGCACCCCGCGGCCCATTGCCGCCAACTCTAGGACAGGATCGCCCGGCTCAAACGCCAAGACCATCTTGCGCACCACGAGGTGCTTGTAGTAGCGGTGATAGCCATAGCCAGCCGCACCAAAACCCAGGGCGAGCATTAAGATGGACGCCATCGACGTTGCTGCCGACTCGAGCATCTTGGCACCAAGAGACGGGTCGCCATTGCCGTTATTGGCCCCTCCATTGCCGGATCCTGACGAGCTCTGTTGCTGACTCTTGGCGTCGGATTGGCGGTCGCTTTCTGGTGGAGGCGGTGGGGCCGAAGAGTAGAATCGTCGTAACCGGTGCGGTGACCTCCGGAGCCGCACGTCGTGCAGGATGCACGCGTCTGAGGCGACTACCAACGGGGCTCTGCGTGCCGTGCTCACTGCCCGGCGGCCGCAGTCTGCTCTTCCGAAGTCCAGGGCAACGTGTCGCGTCGCCAAGGCCGGCCGAGCCTGTGCCGGCAACGCCTTGAAAAGCGGAGCTCGCATGGCCGAAGGAGCTGGCCGAAGGTGGCGAGAAGCTTGTCGGAAGCTCGATATACCGTCAATTGGCCTTCCAGAACCTTTTGTCGTCGTCTATCGTCGTTTATTGTCTTTCTTTGCCGCGTGTCGTGACGCTCAGCTACAACGATGCCATGCTCTTAAAGCGGGGCGCGCGTCTGCAGCTCGAAATACGAAATGCGACAGAAACACAAACACACGAATAACGGGAGGATGGAAGGATGGAGGGGAAGGATGCAGAAAAGGAACGATTGCCGGGACGGGAGAGGAATAAATGGAACAAAAGAACAAAAGAAGACGAGGACAAATGAGCCAAGAGTTTGCCAGAAATTGAGAAATTAGACGTCTGGAAAAAGGAGAAAGGGCCCCTTTGGCTGCCTCAATTTTAGGAAGGCACGTTCCTTGTCCTTGTCATACAAACAAATAGACCAAAATGACCAAAACGACCGAAATGGAGACAACGAGACAGAAAAGGAGACGGAAAGCTGTGCCAAGGCCGCTCTAAACAGGAAAGAAGCTGAAAATGCTGCAAATTCGCAGAAGCTGTTGTGCTGGCAAGCGCATACCTCTGAAAAAGACGCGAATGGCAGGCGCAGTTTTGCGCCCGGGTGGGCCTTCTGGAGTTCCCCACACGTGACGTAGTCACCCAAATTTCGGGTACCTTTTGGCTGTGGTTGGCCTACTTTTGGTACAACACTGTCAATTTTACAACATACAAGTACGTTTGTACAAACGCCTAGACCACCTTCCAGGCCTTGGCAGGTACAAATTGCCAGCCAGAATTACAGTGGACCGGCAGCTAGAGCTTGACAGCTTTGCCAGCTGTTGGCACCTGTAGCCCCTGCAACCTCACTTACACGGTCGTTCCTTCCGTTCTTGACGACGACGACACCGGCCGTCGTGAGTCCAAAATTTCACCTTGAGCCCGAGACGTTCCTTCCAAATCTGGCAGTTGCCCATTTTCGACAGCGAGCCGGACCTTCCTTTCCACCAGAATGCCCCTCTATTACCCCTCCTCTCACGTCGCCTCGCTCTTTCCTCGTTGCCCCATCATCTCTTTCCCTCGAAATATCGTCAGAATTACCACGACATTTATTTTTGATGCAAACTATAATCTCACACCTCTACGACTCTTGTTTGATTTCTGTTTCTATTATCGCTCACCTGAACATCTGATTTTCTCCTTCTGTGGTGCAACCTCGACCTCACCAACATACGCTCTCGAAAGGCCTATATCAGCCCGCTGTAGCATGGCTGTCTGACAAAATGTCTTCTCTATTCGGGCCAAATCCAGGTACGTGGCATACTCCCCATAGCTGCAATAGATATTTTCGAAGCATCTGCTGATTTTTCGTCTTCTGTCTTCTCTACAGGCCGACTGCCGTCTCGCACTTCACTGCTCCTCGAGGCGTGGACCAACAATGCCGAGACCAAAAAGCTCGTCGATGCGCTTCTAAACCGCGACGAGCTCGACCTCAACGATGTTAGCGACGAGCCCCTTCTTTCTGACGCGAGAGAGCTCCAAGAAGACGCACTCCGGCGCCGCTTTGCCGCTTTTGATCGCGACATGTCCATCGTGAGCACGGTTGTCACCGCCATCAAGTCGCTCAAAAAGACCTCGTCGCATCTCAGCGTTCTCTCTGGCAGCCTTGGAGGCGTCCAGGAGCTCAAGGTGCCCAAACGCGAGAAAGTCTGGATGGAAAAATTCCGTCTGCTCACCACCACCTTTTTCGAGGACGAGGACGAAGTGGCCTGGAACAAACACGACATTGTCAACGGTATCGATACGATCACGGGAATCGAGTGTCGCCGACGCCAAGACCTCGAAAGTATTGCCGAAAAGCTGGGAGTCCGCAGTCCAGGCCAGCTTGCCATTGCTCGCCGTCGCATGGACCCGTCTCTCGACATTCTTGAACATCTCATTGCCCAAAACACGCAGGCAGAGTACCTCTTCCGCACCGTCTTTCTCGGGACCCGCATTTGTGTAAGTTGAGAAAGACATACCGTTACAGATCAAGACACATTTCTGACAATATCAAACACACACAAAGACTATTTGTCATCATCTCAATGAAAACACCAATATCGAGTTTGTCGTCCAGCTTCTAAACGCACTCTTCCCTCCCTACATCGCCTTGTATCCTGTTCAGTGCATCGACACCCAAGAGGTCTACTCTCTGCGCGAGAAGATCTACCTCGCCCTCATGAACATGGAGATGCACTTTGACGGTGAGGATGGCGGCCTCGAGGCAGCTAGCCTCCAAGAGGAGCTCCTCTCGCAGATTGGTATCGACGGTTGGCGTAGCGACATCTACCCTGCCATCAATGAATATTTTGTGCGCGTTGAAGCTGTCCAAAAGACCTACGAGGATCTCCATGGCACAAAAGAATCGGCTCGCAACTCAATTGCTAGCGGCAACGCTGCAGACAACGAGCGACCCGACTCCACTGCAAGCTCCCAGCATGGGCCCATCAAGTCGATTCTCAAGAACTCGTTCTCTTCCATGTCCGGCCATAGCATTTCGACCTATGCCTCTTCATACGGATCAGGCTCAGAACTCATGGTGCACCCGCTGGCTAGAGATTTGAGCGGTCTAGATGAACAAGAACTGCTGAGGATGGGACTTGCTTTCCGCTCGGGCAGTCGCAGTAACCAAGCGTCGTTTGACAGCTCTGTGGCATCGCCTCGTGCCCTCTCCAGCCTGAGAGAACAGCTCAATTTGGCGGATGAGCTGAAAATAGCTTCTTCTACCCCGGGAACAGACTCTATCTCGCCCTCTATTGTGTCCGACTGCCCTGTTCAGGCAACACCCGTGACCATAAATTACGACGATGATGTGTTTGCTACCGCTGCCGAGAAAAAAGAGCAAGCCAAACAGGCCGAACTAGAAACGCCACAGGCTGTACAGGACACCGCTTTTCAGGAAGAATGCAACCAGAAAGACATGGACGAATCGTCTTCATTCCCAGTTCTCAAACCCGCCAAATCGGAAGCGACTCTGAGAGAGCGCCCGGCCGTACCTACTGCACCTACCCCGTCGGAGCGGACTTTGAGACTCATCAAGTCGAGCTGGAAATCTACCGAATGCCTTTTTGCCAAGTTCAAGGCCCAGGAACAGGACGCCAGTGGAGCTCCGGTGGTCCCAAACCTGCCAACTGATACATCTCGTCCCAGCTCAGCGCGGCGTCCTTCCAAGTCAGTGCGCTTCTCTGACGACCGGCCAAGAACCGGGGACATGGCAAATCAGCCGGTGCCTGGCCGCTATTTTATGAACAGACACGATTCAAACGCCAGCGAAATCTCTACCAAGGACAACCAAACCAACCCATCCCGCCGCCCATCGGACCCATGGCAATATACCCGGAACTACCTTCTGGAAAAGATCAAGGCCGGACAAGAAGGCCGCGAGTGCGCTCTTGCCTCGCCATTGCCCGAATGGTTCGAGGAAATGGATGGCGGTATGCCAAGTCGCCAGTCCATCTTCTCTCCTCGGTTTGGCCGTGACGCTATCAACAAGATTGTCTCCGGCAACGATCGTGCACCGTCCTTCACTCGCACTGTTTCTAGAGATAGCAGTATCTCTGTGTCAACGGCTGGATCCGGAGCCCCCAGCTCCATCGGAGACCTGGACAGTATTCTCCGTCACAGCATGGAAGGCCCAAATCAAGTTGCTGTCGGAGCTTAGTCGGCATCCGATACCAATAAAGAGGACCCTTCGCAGCCCCCACAGCTACCAATTGTCGAGCCTTCTGTGCCGCAGAAACGACCTCGGACGCTTCTCAAGAAGAAGAGTATGCTATACAATAGGCCCGAATCATCAGTCATTGAAACCGAGGACGAGATAAAGGCCAAGCCCGGAACGGAGGACCATAACCTGCCCACCAAGGACGAGCCCAAAGCAATCATGACATCGCCGCAGTTAGGCAAGCTGGCCTTTGAAATTGCCCGCTCAGAGTCACGCAAGAACCTCGACCTCGGTGTCAAACTATTCCAACGCCAGTCTCTACTTCTTGCGGCCCAAAAGCAAATTGAGGGAGACAAGCAGAAACTACAAAGGCAAAAGCTTCTCCAAGAGGTAGCGCCGTTCCTAGGACAAGATATCACCAACTTCCAGTCTGTGCCGAAGGAAAACAATAATGCTGTTCTACCTAGCATTGAGAACCAAAATAACTTCGGCAACAATACAGGCACGAAAAATGCAAAGGGCAAAGGAAAAGAGGCTGTGCTGGCAGGGGCACTGGGCATCATTGGTCCCAATACCGTCACGCCGAGCAGCACCCAGAACAGCTGCGAGAGCAAGAGCAGCTCATTCAGTGCCAGCAACTCACTCAGCAAGATTGGCGACAGTCTGGGAGGCGGCATGCAGAAGCTCAACCTTTTCCCAACTCCACGCCGCGCATCACGGAGGTCTCATATGCGCTCGGTGACCCAGCCGAATAACGACTACAAAACGACTTCTGATAGCGCCCCAGGCCCTTCAGGAGGCTTCAGTTTCCGCATGGGCCTCCGCAACAGAGAGGCATCCTCGGCCAGTCAGCCAAACCCGCGTCCCCGGACGTCATCAGCCGCCGACAGCGTGGACAGCAACTCCGGTCTCAGCCAAGGGAGAAAGCGCAGCAACAGCAACAGTGGCAGCGGTGCCTGTGCCACAATGTCCGACTTTGCCCTTCCAAGTGTCCCAGACGACATGGCAGGTAGTTTTATGCTCATGCCCGAAGAGTCCAAGGAGAATCGCGAGAAGCGTGATGCTTATTTCCGCGAGCAAGCTGATCGTGAGTCGCGCGTCCGCAATGAGAAGCGCCGTCGTGAGGTAGAGCGTGAAGCCGCTCGCCAGTTGGTCCTCCGGGAGCGTGATGTGTTCAACGATATTGTGCTCGGTGTGCGCCAAGAACACCAGCTAAAGAGCAGCAAGAAGCGCAAACAGTCTGTAGCATCAGCCAGCATCATTTCTGGGGCTGAGAAGGAAGTTATTCTGCCCGACAAGTCACCACCACCTCCGTCTGCACTGTCCAAGGCATGGTCAAGCCTCAAGAAAGGCACCGGTAGGATTCTTCTGGCACGCAAGTCGACCCATGATTTACGTGACATGGCAGAGAAGATGGCACCGCCAGCACCGCCACTGACAGAACGAGGTGACAGCAGCAACACATTTACCAGCGTGGACGAGGATTCGGATGACAGTATTGTGCAGGAAAATACCGTCAGTCCGGAACAAGATCAGCATAAAAGCCCAGCCCAGGACCAAGACCACAATGAGGATGGGGACGAAAAAAAGGACCTTGACGAGGAGAAATTGCTGGCCATCCGCTCACCAGAGCGCCGTCCTTCTGAGCCACACCCACCTCTGCCGTCGCCTTGGGCCAGCAGCCCAGACAGACCGGCAAGTGCCGGTTTGCAGTATACCCCCTATCGGCACCTGGGAGGACCCATCTCGCCGCCTCCCATGTCTCCACTCCCTCCCCTTCCACCGTCTCGTGCTGCCAGCTGTTTCACCCAGGTTGGTTGCGGCGTTGAGGTAAAGGCTTCAGAGCAGGGGGATGGCAGAAATAACGAAGACGTCCAGCTGCTAGCTTCGGATGATGACCAAGAAAGCTCCGATTTTTTTGAGGACTTTTTCAGAGAGGCGTGCCGGCCCACCACGCCGCCGGGAAAAGACGAGCCGAACTTTCCTGACGATCCGATTGCATCATCGCCCGAGTCCAATGTCGCTTACGGAAGGCGTCACAGGAGAGACAAGAGTCTTATGCAGAGGCTTGAGGTTGCCGAGAAGAGGCTTGCGGCGGGAGCTGGCGCTGGGAAAACTGGTGAAATTGACAAAATCCTGGGCCAACAGGAGGACACTCTGGCTGAAGAGGAGGAAGATGTCGTGGAAAGTGTTGAACAGAAGAAGGTTGTCCAAGGATCCCCATTGGGTGAGGATGAAGTCTGCAAATAATTGGTGGGAATGAATTTTTGGTGGAAAATTTGTAAATCTCTTTAGGGAAAGAGTGAAGAAAGCCAAGGGGAGGTGAAGTGAGAACATTGATTGAAGCTTTATGTAAAGGATGAGGACATTGACTGATGAACGGTGAGTTTGGCCACACAAATGTATGAAATCACAAAAGGATGAATCGTATGTACTGAATATATTCATTGCAATAATAATACATACCAAAAAACAAACACTCTGCCGAACCTAGGCATATGCAAACGTGAATGATTCTCGTGGTGTTTCTTGACGTGACTTTGTGTAAGTGACAAAAGAGTGGAGACTTCTCAGAGCTTCCAGATTCCCCTCTCCAGCCGGCCCAGCCTTGCATTTTCTTCGCGACAGCTCGGCCCCACTTCTCTCCAATCGCTCTTGCATTTTTTAGTCTGTTATTTTTTCACGTTATTTCTCCATTAAATTTTATTTTGGCACGTCGCGAACTGCATCTGTTCACGCTCGCCCGATCTTTTTGCACTCAAACGACAACACGGCGTGCTCTACCACAAAAGCACGACACCACAGGAAGCAAGAGGCCAACGGCTGCGCAACTCTTTAGTCGACGCGACGCCTCTCTCTTTGCGCGCGTGTATTCGGAGAGGTGGAACCTGAGAAGAGGTCCTGCTCGATGCCGGTCAATCGCGACTTCCTTTTAAGCACAAGAGGGCAATTGGACCACGACACATACACCCCAGGATAAGAAGCTGCGACCGGCACGACCGACGCGAAACGCGCCTGCCCTTTGAGTGGCTAGCATCAACAAGTAGCTCCAACGGCGGCAGGGGCGTTGGGTCCGGTGATACGCTACGACACAGGCCAACAGCTTCTTTCCGTCGACGACAAACGACAAACGAGACTCCTATAAACCCAACCACACAATACCTGCCATGGCCAAAACGAAGCGCCGGGCGCCTACGCCGCCGCCCGAGTCCGAGTCTGAATCCGAGGCTCCGTCCGTCTCCGTCTCTGCATCCAACATCAAGACCGAGCTCGACGAGCAGGAAGAAGCTTTCTCGCAAAGCCAAAGCTTCGGCGCATCTGTCGGTACAAGCAACGACAACGACGATGACGATGATAATGATGAGGAGGAAGACTCCGAGGGCAATAGCGACGAGAAGAACTCGGACAAGGACTCGGAGGGCTCGTACGTGTCGGACGACGACGCGCCGCCGCCTCCCAGACAAGCCTTCAAGAGTGCTCCGCCGCGGCCATTGTTCAAGAGTGCGATATTGCCACCTGCACATCTACTAGCAGCGAGCTCTTCACAGACTGGCGCTGCCAAGCCCAGGGACATCAAGGCGGATCCCTCGTCTTCTTCCTCGTCGGAGGATGACGAGGAGAGCAAAAACGACGACGACGACAGCTCCAGCTCCAGCTCCAGCGAAGAAGACTCCTCCAGTGATGGCGACAGCGACAGCGATGGTGAAGAGAACAGCAGTAAGAGTGCCTCGGCCAAACAATCGAGCTCAAAGAAGACACAGGGTGCGGCGGCCGCCGCCTCAACAAAGCCCGGAAGAAGCGACTCGAGTAACTCGGAAGACGACAGTGACAGCAGCTCTTCGGACAGCGACTCTGATTCTGACTCCGAGTCTGGCTCTGACGCCGAAGCTGACTCCAAGGAAGCCGAGGAAGAGGTCGCGGCGGCCGCCGACGTCAAGACCGAAGAGCCAGCAGAAGACCCCAGCGTTTCAGACGAAGAAGGAGCAGACGACACTGTTGTCACAGCGCCCGAACATGCGACTGCCGAAGAGCAAGTCGAAAGCTCAGACGACGACATTGAGGACATCCCAGGCACACTCCCACCAGGCACGCTCCCAGATTTAAAAGCCTATCCAGACGTCGATATGGTCGACGCACCTGAAGCGGCTGAGGAAGCCGACGAGGCCGAGCGGCAAGTGGAGCAAGAGGAGCCGCCGGCAGAACCCACGCCGACTGAGGAGGAACCAGAGCAACCAAGCGAAGAAAGTCCACCGGAACCGGAGCCTGAAGCTGCACCGGAACCGACCCGTGCCCCACGACAGCGCTCGAAACGGCAAAAGGCTAAGGCACCTTTTGTCTCAATTCAAGAGCCAGAGGCAGTAGAGGAAGGGGCGTCCAACGATGAGCCGGCCGCGGAGGCGGAGGATGCACCAGCGACTCAAGAAGTAGCAGCAACACCTGAAGAGCCACCCGCGACCAAGTCTCCCCGGAAACGGAAACGGCCAGCAGCCGAATCAGAAGAAGATGAGTCGGCCGAGAACCCAGTGACACCGGCTCCACGGAGCGCCAAGAAGCAAGCGGTGGCGAAGACCCCAGCATCGCGTGTCATGGCCGTCTCCTCTAGTGCCGGAGGAAGCTCGTCAAGGAGAGGCCCCCAGGGCAACTTTGAGCCTGCAGAGGTCGAGCTGCTAAAACGGACAGCCGAAAAGTACATGGAGGAGAATCAAATGTCACAGGCCGACTTCAACGAGCTGGTCCACGACAATGCGCAGAAGAACACTGCGTTCTGGGATTTTATGATGCTCGACTTTCACGACAAGAAACGCATGCAGGTCATCCTACGCTGTCGGCGCATTTACCACAACTTCAAGCAAGTATACTACTGGAATGAGGAGCAGGACGCTGAGCTGGCCGAGCTGGTGGACAAACATGGCCACAAGTGGTCTGTGATTGCCGCCGCCATGGACCGGTCAAGCGAGGACGTGCGCAAGCGCTGGAGCGAGCGCGTGGCGTGCGGCGACAAAGTGATCTTGTCCTACTGGCGGTTCGACGAGGAGAAGCGGCTGGGCCAGATTGTCGGCCAGCTCCTGCGCGAGATACAATCGTCACGAAACCAGGACACGTCAACCCTCCAGCCGTCAGCAGTGCGCGACATTCCCTGGAGCGTGGTCAGCGAACGGATGGACCACACGCGGACGGCGCGGCAGTGCCGACGCAAGTGGCGGTTGATCCACGAGGCCTACCACTTCAACGCGGACGGTGATTTCGTGGGACCGCCCGACCCGGCCGAGCTGTCCAACAGTCAAATCAAGGCAGAGAGGCTGTACGGGCAAATACTCACAGGCACGCTTCCGACACCGACACCATCAAAGAAGAAGGCCAAGGGAATAGTCGACGATGATACAGAGACGCCATCTTCGAAGAAAGTCCACTTGCCGTTGCTCGGCATTACACCCGAAGAAGACGGTCGCACTGTGCCCGAGACGGCCCGGCGCATCAACGACAAGACGCGTGAAGAAGTGCGCAAGATGACGACCGAGGACAAGCACCGCCTAGTCCTGTCGATCCGCGAGTCTAATGTCGGCCGCGAAGACAAAATCCCCTGGACGCGCATTGTCGACGCGTACTACCGCAAAAAGTACGGGCGGGCAACACGCGAGCTGGTGTGGAGCCGGCTGAAGCGGACCGTCCCGAACTACCACCGCAAGTCCGTGCGCCAAATTTGCGAGGCCCTGATCAAGGAGTACGACGCCAATGCAGCCGTGGGCCAGGCCTGGGATATGGACTTCGATGCCGAGCCTGCGGACGGTCCTGAGGCGGTAGCTTTTGAAGAAGAGGAAGGGGAAGAAGAAGAACAGGAGGAGGCGGGTGAGGAAGATAAGAGCGACTCGGCCGTTCCTTCTTCCGGCGCCGTCGTCCGGGCCATGGCTGCCGCCAAGGGTGGCAAGTCCAAAGCTGCAAACGGCAAACGCCCAGCCGGAAAAGCTGCAGCCAAGGCCCCCAAGAGCGCCGAGATTGTTGTCGAGTCGGATGACAGCGACGCCGATGCCGGTGCCGGTGCCGGTTCCGAGCCTTCTGGCTCTCAATCGTCTACTGGGGAGGCCGTCGAAGCCTTGGCACAGCGTCGCCCAACACGGAAAGGCAGAGCAGTCAAAGTGAACGGCAACACAGAAAAGCACGTCTCTGAGTCGGAGGCCGAAGAAGCACCTGCTGAGCAGACCAACGGAGCCACCGGCCGCAGACGAGCTGCCCGACTGGCCAACACGGCCTCTGTGAGAGCCAAAAAGGCCAAGGAGCTTACAGACATTTACTCGGACATTGAGGGCGCCAGCAACCCTTCCCAGTCGCAGCCAAACACACAACCCGACGACGAGGACATCGAGGATGTCGACGACGATGAGGATACTGGACGGCGTGCCCGGGCTGCCAGCGTCGACCTTAGCATGGGCGACAAGCAGCAGACCGAGGGTGGGGAAGAAGCGTCAAAGGAAGCAACAGAAGGAGACGGAGAACTGCCCTTGACGCTGTCACTTTCACCGGGTCTCGCACGCCACAAACCGACTGCTCGCAACCGTCCGCTCAACGTGCCTAAGCAGCGCCGCGACGACGGCCTGCCCGAAGTAAACGGGACCACCCAGGGCAGTCGATTCCGGGCCGTCAATGCCAATGCCGCATTCGCATCGCCTGCGTCCAAAACCACCCCGAAGAAGCCAGGCGAAGTTCGCCGGACAAAGAAGCGCTCACTGACGTCGGCGCAGTGGGTGCCTGACGCTGGCAGCGACGGCGAGGGCGGGGATGCTGCGGCCGCCACAACCAACCTTGCCGACGACATTGAAGATGTCAGCGACCACGACCACGCCAACGGCCGGGCCAAGGCCGGCGAAAGCCTGACTGCACGCGCTGCTCGGGCTGCACTGTCCTTCCTGCCACGGGCCAAGCGTCCAAGACAGGAGTACGGAATTAATGAAGGGGTTGACAGGTGAAGATGAGCGTTTTTGGAGAGCGTAATTTGGCATGATATTCGTATTGGCGTTTGTCGTTTTTTTTTGCGTGTATTTCATGTATTTCTATTCATATGTTGTCATGGTTTGGGCGTCTCTTTTACTGCCTTTTGCATTACAAGCACAAACGATGTACAAAAGTCACGAAAATATTAGTTTCCCACTCGTTTAAATTACCACTACACGGAAATGTGCTTGTTTTAATTAGTTCAATTTAGTATTTGTTTTCGAGTGATTTTCTCTGTCGCTTTTATTTCTCAAAAAAAAAATCAGTAATAAAAGATGATTATTGCTTGCTTTCTATTTTGCAAAAATATGTAGTAAAGAAATATTGACATGTTCTTCATCCTGTAAAGATCTCATCTCTTTACACATCACAACTAGTTAAGAAGATAGCTCCCTGCGAAATGGTACACAAGTTGGTGATGCTGGATATCGCGCTTAAAATTAAGCATAAAATATACGGAAAATAGAAAAGCAAAAATTAATCATACATTCTTCCGCCTGGACGTCAATTATCCTGAAAGATACCAATCGTTCGTTGGACCTCCGCTGACAAGACCAGCCAACTGCCAAAAGTCATAACTGTCCAGATTATCGGCCGTATCTGGACTTGTCGAGCTGGCGAGATGGCCCATCGGCATCGATGGTGTCATGCCGTAGGGCAGAGATTCCAGCCGAGCTTCCCGACCAGTCTCATGGCGTGTGTCCTGTTCATCCTCGTAATGATCTTCGAGGATATCGGAGTAAGACACATCCTTAAAAGACAGCGCCAATGGCATTGACTGTGATTGTGGTACGAGTGACTGTGGCACATTGTCGTATGTGGGAATATCGCAGGCCAAGTCGGGAAAGTGGTCAAAGAAACCGCGCAGCATGGTCCAGCAGCGCAGGTCGCGGATCTGGCTCCTGAATGCCGGTGAGATGCAGTACCGCCCCGTCATTAGATCGAGCTGGTAGCAGCTGTCAAAGCCGTGGGCCCAGAGGATGCGCAGGTTGGCCGAGAAGGAGTTCCAGAACAGGTTGGAGCAGTAGCGGTGCTGTGAAAAGACAAAACGCTCACGGACACCGGGCCACACAAAGTAGTCAATGGCGCCCGAGTGGGCCATCTTTTGCGAGGGCCGCTGCAGATACCACTTGGGCATGGCCTGCAGGTTTTGGGGCGTCGGGTGCGTGTCCCAGCGCAAAAAGATGTACATGGTGGCCATGACGGCCAGGCGGACGACTTGGTCGCACGTGGCAAAGCACAGCTCGTCGACGGCCCGCAGTTTCTTCCACGCGGCACTCAGCAGGCCGGCCTGCTCGACGGCTTGCCAGCCTTGGAGGACTGCACGGATGGGGACATCTTCTGCAAGCGTTTCGTCGAATTTGTCTTCAAGCAGATCGTTGGATATTTTCGGTAAGGGCGTATGCTGTTTGTTGAGCTGTTGACTTTGGCTCTTTGTCAAAGTGCAGTTGACGGAACGCCAGATGTTGCCTGATCGCGATGCCTTTGAGGCTGATGCCGAGACAGATGGCGTGTCGTTGATGTCGCCGATGCAGTGACATGGCACCTCGGGGAGGGGGACAATGGGCTCAACGGCGGGTTCAGTGTCGTCGACCTGTGTAGGTGTGAGAGATGCTTGGGGCGGTGTAGATTGTGTCGGAGGAGACGATAAGGATGTGTGCTGTGTTCGTGTTTGTGTTTGTGGTTGAGCTTGGGCTTGGGTTTGCGTCGTTGATGCCGTCAATGTGGTCGACACTCCTACCAGCGACTTCTGAATCGACGACACAATCGACAGCAGCTCATCACGCTGCTGTTTAACGGCCGCGAGTTCGTCCAGAAGCGCTGCCACTCGACGCTGGCCTGGCTCGGCTCGATATGACTCTTCTAGCCGCGCCTCGAGAAAGGCAATGCGGTCTTTGGTGCGTTGGCGGGCACATCGCTGCGCATGGCGGTCGAGTTCTCGCTTGCGCAAACGGCGGGCATCGGCGGCGGAGGAGGGTGTGGAAGAAGTCGCCGAGCCGTCTTGTGTGTTGTTCGTTGAGAGATGCATTGTGGGAATGTGAATTGTGGAAGAGGATTGTCAGTGATGCATAGTTGGGGTATTGTTATGTAAAAGTCAAGGTGAGATAAGGTAGGAACGGGGTCAGGTAGGGGACGGGGTGAGGAAGGAGCGAGGGGACGTAAGAAAACTGGGGAACACGAGAGTAGATATAAAAGAACAAAAGGGCAAAACAGGGCAAAAATGAACTACCCCGGACCGAGGTGGATTTAGCTCCAAAGATACGACAAGTATTTTGCATTTTTATATTTTGCGGAGAAGCGGGGAAGCCTATCATAGAAACTGGCTTTGCCCTCCAGGACACCAAAGACAAGTCAGGAAACGGACTTAAAGTAAAAGAGAAAAAAGAAAGCATGTACAATAAGGGGTGCCTGGGGGCTGGTGGCACCAGCAGGAAGGAGGTCTCATTTACGCAGAACGAGGAGGCACGCAAGCTCTTTCTTAAAAACATGAATTATTACGATTTACAGAAGGAGCAATAAGTGGCAATCGGGACAAATTTTCGGAAGTCATATCTCAAAGAAGGAAGTCGCGATGAATGCTACAAAATCACGGACGGAAGGAGGTTCACGGCATTCTTTCCTTTTTCAGCTTCAGTTTATCAGATTACAATAATATCATTTTCAAAACATTAACCCTATTCTAGATGCTTAATATACACTGCCTGTGTGTTACAGTATGACTTCAGACCGTCTGTGCCAAAAGCCACACCAACACCGCTCGACTTGTGGCCAGCAAACGGAGCATTGGCCTGCAGCTCGTTGTGCGTGTTAATCCACACATTGCCGACTTCTAGCTGATCACCAATTCGGGTTGCCTCATTGATATCTCTGGACCAAACCGACGCACCAAGACCCGAATCGGTGTCGTTGACCCTGCGGACGACCTCAGCCTCGTCCGACCACTTGAGGACAGGGAACACGGGGCCAAATGGCTCCTCGACGACAATACGCGAGGTGTCCGGCGGGTTATCGACAATCGTGGGTGCTATAAAGAAGCCCTTTCCAGCGACGGATGGTTGTTCATTTCCGCCCACGGCAACGGTCTGGCCCTGTGCAGAAATGTCGTCCAGCAGGTCCTTCACTTTGCCGTACTGCAGCTTGTTTGTCACCGGCCCCAGCATGACACCGTCTTCCATGGGATCGCCAACTTTTAGAGTCTTGGCAAACTCGACCATGGCCGCCAAAACAGCGTCATAGACCGACTCATGCACATATACGCGTTTCACGGCAATGCACGTCTGCCCCGAGTTGGCCAGCGCCGGCAATGCCACCTTGGGAGCGACAACAGCCGGGTCGACGTCAGCGCACACAATCGCGGCGTCGTTGCCTCCAAGCTCGAGCGTGACCCGTTTGAGTGTCTGGCTACAGGCCGCCATGACCTTTTTGCCGGTTGCGGTCGAGCCAGTGAACGAGATCTTGTCGACGCCGGCATGGGCAGTCAATAGTGGGCCCAGACCGTCGGGACCGGCATCATCACCAGCGAGAGCCTGCACAACGCCGGGCGGGAAAAATTGTTGTGCCAACTCGGCAAGCTTGAGGCCGGTGTACGGCGAGAACGGCGATGGCTTGAGGATGAAAGCGTTGCCTGTGAGCACGGCCGGGCCGAATTTGCCCAGCGCGAGAAAGACGGGGTAGTTCCAGGGCACAATACCGACAACCACGCCCAGAGGAACGTAACGCGAGAAAACCTTTTTGTAAGGCTTCGTCTCGTCCTTCTCTTCTTCAATCTCGTTGTCAGGCAATGTGAGCTCAGCGGTGCCGCGGAGCAGCTGGATGCCCGCATTCATCTCGTAGCGCGCGAGCCACAGCGGCTTGCCTTGCTCCAGAACGACCAACTTGGCGAAATCGTCCGAGTGCTTTTCAACGGCATCGGCGTAGGCCAATAAGGCGGTCTTGCGCTCGGCCCACGGTGTTTTCCCCCATTCAGCGGCAGCAGACTGGGCCGCCTGGACGGCCTTGTTGACATCGTCGGCGGTGCTCAGCGGAAACGGCGGGTTGTCCGCGAGGGTGGATGGGTTCGTGTGGACAAGAGTCTTTGCTGTGGGCGAGACTTGCCCGCCGATCACATTGTGAAAGATCTCAAAATTGATGCCTGCCATGTCGACGATATTCTTGATACTGGACAAATTGTTGATAAACGTCAAAAAAGTGTTAACAACAGCACATAATAATGTGCTGACGCCAAGCGGTTCGTGCCGGCAATGAAAGGTCACATATATGCCCAGACTACCATGTACGGACAACCCAAATACACCAAATCCCCGTTATGACACGCCATATTGCCGGTTTCTACGTCAGAACACAATACGGAGTATTGCCGGCTCGTTATGCTAGCTTCTCAGTATGTGAAATGTGAAATCACTACTTCTTGACCCAGGTTTACCAGTCTTGATCTGTCATGCAGCTGGCCATTCGGAAATGCTACCCAGAGTACCAAAAAGTCCTCGAAATCCAGCCCTGATTGTACAAAGTACGGAATATGGCCCAAAGTGATCGACGCTTCCTTACTGTGGGGGAGGGAGACGAGAGGGGGTGGTCGAGTCAGAATGCGGAGAAAATCACGACTCAAGAACTCTTTGGTAGTCCATGTCAGAAAGCGGAGAACATTGGGAACGGCTGTGACGTGCGCACGTGGGGATGTCTCCACGTCCTCTTCCACCGGGACAGCGGACAATTCACTGTGTTCCGTCCTCTTTGGTATGGGTCGGCGTTTTAACTAGTAGTCTCCAGCCCTGATCAAAAGATATGTCGTGACATTGCACTGTACGTTGAGTTTATTTGGATTTGTGTCAATTTCATTATCCACTTCATGCACATCGTCTTGTTGATTAAATTCAAAACAAATAACAAAATCAACTCAAATCAAGAACAACACGCCCAATCATCTCCCCACTGTGCATATCGTTGAATACCTGACTTGTTAGTTGTGTGTATGCTTCCTTTTGTAATTTGTGTCTGTCTTACCGATTCGAGTTCTTCAAGCTTCCGAAGCTGCAGCTTTGTCTTGACCAGTCCTCTGGCAGCAATATCGAGACTCTCCATAACCTCCAACCGGCTTCCAGTTTTGACGCCTGTGTAGTTAGCATATGTCGCCTTGAGAGATGTCGCAGTAAACGACTTCAACTTACCGATCAATTTCAGCTCCAGCGAGATAAACTGGAAGATGCTGACAGCTTGCTCAACGCCTTCACTCGGAACGCCCAAAGCAACGATGCAGCCACGGAAACGAAGCCAATGTGGAGCCTGGTTGTATGCTTTGCCACTTGCCGCACAAATCAGCGCGATCTTGGCGCCGCCGCCAGTCACCTTTTGGATGTGCTGCGCAAGGCCGGCGTCGTCAAAGATTTTGAAGTCCACAAACTCGTCCGCGCCAAGTTCACGACAGAAACTCTCTTTGGACTCGGCATCAATGGCCACCACCCGTGCTCCCAGTGCCCGTGCATATTGGATGGCAAGGTGTCCGAGACCACCGCCGGCACCCGAAACTACAACCCAGTCGCCGGTCTGTACACCGCCGCGTTTGAGGCCCGCATAGACACTGACACCGCCACACATCAACGGCGCGGCCTCGGCCGGACTGATGCTGTCTGGAACCGGCGTTGCATATTGTGCCGACGTGATGCAGTACTGCTGGAACGTGCCGGGCGTCATGTAGCCCGAGATCTTGGCGCTCGTGCACGAAGATTCGCCGCCGACGAGACAGTTTTCGCAGTTGAGACACGCATCAGCCGTGTACTTGATGCCGACCCTGGCCCCAATCGCCAAGTTGCGGACGCCGTCGCCCACAGCGACAACTTCGCCGACACCTTCATGACCTCCGACCTGGCCTTTCGGGGTCGGAGGGATGCCGGCGAATTCGTTGCAGCAAAAGGCGTAATCTGTGTGGCAGACGCCAGAATATGCTCTGCCGTCAAACTGTCAGAGCGTCGGACTTTGTCTCAAGACATTATTTTGTTTCCACGTGTCACTTACAGGCGAACCAAAACCTCACCGGCTGCAGGCTGAGGAATAGGCAGCTCTTGGATCTCAATCTTTGTTGTTCCAGGCTCAGCATAGACTGCCGCACGGTTGATGTTCGCTGATGCCATGGCGATAGAATGTCGGTGCTTTGGTTTTCCGATGTTCGATAATGGGACTTGTTGTTGTTCGTTGATTCGTGGCCGGGAGTGGATATTGATAAGTCGCAATGTTTTGTTGTTATCTGCGATCCAAACTCACGATGATCGACCAGCGCACATCTACTCTATCCATCTACGGCATTTCCCCGCGTTGGGCACTTTCCTTGGCCTCGGTCGCGCCTTCTTCTGACTCGAACTGCTTCTGACTCGGAAGGTGGTGTTCTGACTCGGCTTGGAGGCAGTCTTTCTGAGTCGCCACTAGAGTTTCGGCCTAGCGGTGCATCGCACTTTCCCCAGACATACCCTTCCCCATCCTACCCCAGACTTCCTATTACGGAAAGAGCCAAGAACAACATTGATAAATACAGCAGCCACGAACACTCGTCAATGAAAGGATGAAAAAATGCTCGTGACAGGCTATGGTTTTGACCAACACCAAAACGGCATTCTCCTCACACTCACCCCCCTCACTACTCCCACCATGGTTTTACCGTCACTGGAAATATTGACCGCGCCCGAGGCGCCGGCCTGCGCAGTTGCGCTGGGCGTTCTGCTTCACCTCTTTTTCTTTCGCCTTGGAGAATGGGATCTCGCAACAGTGAAGCTCATCGTCGGCTTCACGACCAGCATTGCTGCACTTTCTGTCGCCCTCGCGCTCATAGCGCCTGAGCTCGGCGGCAATGTCTGGGCTGCATTCAAGACCTCCATGACCCTCAACTACTCGGTTCTCGCCGGTGTCTATGCAAGCATGCTGGTCTACCGTGCAGCCTTTCATCGTCTTGGAAAGTTTCCCGGCCCGTTTGGTGCTCGTCTGTCAAACCTGTGGATCACAGGCAAGTCTATCGGAAAGCAGGACAAGTACCTCGTCATCCAAGACCTGCACAAGAAATATGGTGATGTCGTCAGAATTGGTAGGTCAAGTGCTTCATCACATTCATGATATCCAAAAATACTAAAGGTGGCAGGCCCCTCGGAGCTGTCTATTGTCCACGGAGCGGCGCCGGATGCCATCCACTCGAACCGCGCCCGCTGCACCAAAGGTCCATGGTACAATATCCTGCACCCGCTCGAGTCGCTCCAGATGATCCGCGTCAAGGAAGTCCACGCTACCCGCCGCAAGACTTGGGATCGTGCTTTTGGCGCCAAGGCCCTCCGCGACTACGAACCGCGTGTTGCCGGCTACACGGACAAGCTCATCAGCCAGATCGATGCTCGTGCCAAGGCCGGGAAGACCGTCAATGCCACCGAGTGGTTCAACAACTACAGCTTTGACGTCATGAGCGACCTGGCTTTTGGCAAGTCGTTTGGTCTTCTCGACTCGGAAGATGGCGACAAGAAGCACTACTTTACCGAGACTCTGCACGCCGATATGGGCAACGTGGGACGTTTCAGTCATGTGCCGTGGCTATTTCCCATTTTCAAAGCGACGCCCGTCGTGAACCACGAGAACAAGAAATTCTGGGCGTTTGTGACCGAGCTGGCCCAAGAGCGAATTAAGAACCCGCCCAGCCAGCCCGACGTCTTTTCATGGTTGCTCGAAGACTACCAGGCCCTGCCCAACCCGACGCACCAGGATATGCTGAATCTCCAGGCCGATGCCCACTTGATCTGCGTCGCCGGCAGCGATACTACTGCTGCGAGCCTCACCTGCCTGTTCTTTGAATTGGCATGCCACCCAGAGGCAGCCGCTCGCCTACAAACCGAGATTGATGACTACTATTCCAAGAATGAGAAGCCCGAGCATCTCTCCCTATCCAAGCTCGAGTACCTGCAGGCTTGTATCGACGAGGCCCTGCGCCTCCATCCCGCCGTCCCGGGCGGCGTCCAGCGCCAAACGTCGCCAGAAGGCCTGAAGATTGGCGACCACCACATCCCCGGCAACACCATTGTCCAGATCCCCACCCATACCATCAACAGAGACGCCCGCTTCTTTGCTGAGCCAGACGAGTTCATCCCCGAGCGCTGGACATCCCGCAGGGAGCTCTCCATGGACCCGTCCGTCTT
Organism: Sporothrix pallida; assembly: GCA_021396235.1. NCBI lineage: Eukaryota > Fungi > Ascomycota > Sordariomycetes > Ophiostomatales > Ophiostomataceae > Sporothrix > Sporothrix pallida. Next base: position 100,545 of record WNYG01000012.1, on the reverse strand, counting down.
TGCTCCCTTTTCAACTGGCAGATATTCTTGCGTCGGCAAGCAGCTCGGCCTGATGGAGCTGCGCACCGTCACAAGTCAACTGGTCCGCCGCTACAACTTTGAGCTCGCGCCAGGCCAGCGTCCGCAAGACTTTGTCAAGGGCAAGATCGATGCCTTTACGCTTGCCTGTGCACCGCTCAATCTCGTCTTCACCCCGCGAAAGTAAATAGTATGGACAGGGGACGAATACACCTGGCTGTGATAAGGGAAAGATAACAGGGAGGGAAGGTACAAGGTGTTGATACAGCATCGCCGAGTAAGCTAAATGTATGATGAAAGTTTTACGTGATAAACAAATGTAAAAGAAGCAAACAATGTTAACCGAATTTCGATACCTTTTTCTTTGACTTGATATTTTTATCCGGTTCTTTGATCCAGTTCTTAAACTCTTTGATTTAATTCTTTGATTCAATTTTTCGATTCTTTGATTCTTCGATTCTTCGATTCTTTAATTCTTCAATTCTTTAATTCTTCAATTCTTTGATTCTTCAATTCTTCAAGTCCTCAATTCTAGTTCACCAATCTTCATTGTCATTTCTTGATGCGTCAATCCTCCTAAGCCGCATCCTTTAGACACATCAACTACTCCGTATTCCTAATTGTTCTAGACCATATTATACCCTTCTTATTCGGATTCTGCCGCCGTAGTGGAGCCGGATTCAGCCCCGATGAAGAAAGAGCATTCAGTGGCGGGCATTGCACGTCAACAGTCTTGGTTATTCATGCTTCCTTCCGCCTCAATCTGAGATGTGGCGGAACCCTGCGTTTGGCCTCCGTTTGTCGTCATTGCCTGTTTCGGCGTCTCATCTTGTAGCGCGTCTGAGCCAGTCAACGCCAGTTTGGGCCAGTCAGGAACGGGCAGGAACGACCGGCCAGGAACGACCGGCCAGGGACCTGCGACAGCGTCCCTTGGCAAAACGGAGACCAGCGCTTAAACCGGTTTTTAATACGAGACCTCACTGACCTCACAGCAAGTACGAAGTAAATAAAAAAATAGAAATGCCCGTGTTGCCCACCAAGAAGAAATGCATTTTTAAAGAAAAAGGCCAGGCGCCGATCATTTTTGGATTGACGTCGATTTTCATTTCACAGTTTGCTTCGATTTTCCCCCTGGCTGCCTGGCTGCTCTGTCGCTCTTTCCCATCCCTTCTTTTGACCGTTATTGCCCTTTTGGGCCCCATGTGTCGATCGCCTTAGCCTTGATTTTTGTCGATTTTGTCCTTTTTTCGTACCTTTTTTACTTCGTCCAGTCGCGCCTCGACCCGTTGACGTGTCGAATCTAGTTTTATTGAGCCAGTCTCACAGCCTTTGGAGCCCGTCTCCGTCTCCCTTTTTGGCTTCTCTCGTGTTTGGTGGTAGGCGAAAAGAAGGCAAGAAAGGAAACAACAGAGAAAGCATAAACAGGCAGGCGCAGCCCCCTGTTCAAACGTGCCTTCCGGATTGGGCACTTTTTTCTTTCTTTCTTCAAGACGGAGGCCCTGCCTGCTTAAACTTGACGTGACGTCCTCTTTCCTCGTCATCCAAACTCATCTTTTGCCTCTCACCTTTTCATGATCACGACGACGAATATACGATCCAATTCAACGATTCCTACAACAAGCTCCCTGGGAACAACAGCTTCACCACCCAAGCATAGTTACACAACAGACGACCACGACAATGTCGGCCAACTGCTCAGTTGTGCCGTCCAGCACCCCCAGTAATTCTGGTATTGCTGGAGCCGGAGTACGTCAATCCTCGATAAGAAAACAACATTGGGATTTTGTCTGTTTCTCGTCCAGCTGCTAACCCTTTCCTTCCAGGTGCTCCTTTCTTTCATTATTACAGCCGCCGTTGCATTAAGTATCAGCGCCGTTCTCATCTTTTCAGATACCTGGGGCCGGGCCGCCCAGCAGCGCAAGGCCAGCGGCGGTTCTTCGACCCCGATCTCGTCTTTTGCCATCATCGGCCGCAAACTACTCAACAGCTACTCCGATCAGCAGCTCGTGACGGGCATCGGTATTCAAAGTCTCGGCCTCGCCCAGATCGGCTCCCTCGTGCCCTACCACTTCTTTCTTATTTGGATGCTGGGCCTGCTTTCGACAGCCGTCCACAACGCCGCCCTGCTCGCTCTCGTCCACGATTTCCGCCGCGACTGGGTCCTGCGCTGGCTGCGTCAGGCCCTTATGTTTGTCAACCTCGCCCTCAGCTGCATCTACGGCATTTTTGTCCTGCGCGAGCTCGCCGACGGCCTGCCACAGACTCTGCCGATGGTCTGTGCTTTACAGTCGGGCGTCGACAAGAATACGACGACTACCGCTGGCGATAGCAAAGACTCCACGGCTTCCTGGTCGGGCAGTGCCGGCGCGTTCCAGTATATCGCTACTGTGGCCGTTGTCGCTGGCAACTGCGTCGTCTTTATTCTAGCGACGTGGTACCTCCACAGCCGCGCACAGCGCTTCTACCGCATTGTCCAGATTGTCGGTCTCGCCCTCATGGCCGCCGTCGCTATTGGCGTCGCTGTCCGTGTCGTCCTGTTGTCCCAGGCCTTTGGCCACCCTTCTGTCGCACTGTCCGACAATGGTGAGACCCAATGGAGCTTTGGCCAGCTGCTGTCGCTGTTGATGTTGCTGCTGCCGCTGATCTCCGTCGTCGAAATCGCGCGCGGCGAGATCAAGGTGGCGCAGCCCGTCCAGGACGACGGCAGCGGCAAGAGCGGCGCAGGAGGAGACACGGTGCCGCTGGTCGAGCATCAACTGCCCATGGGCAAGTCCGGGCACGCCTCGTTCCAGCCGACACCATTCTTCTCCTCATCGTCACGGCGGAAATAGAGGTAGATGGGGCGTCTGATGGAGTGTGAGACAGCGGCGTTGGTTCGTTTCGGGAGAGGAGAATATACCTAGATTTGTTTATTTGTTTATGGGTTGTTGGATATGAAAAGCATGGCCGGGTCTTTGTCTTTATTTTATGCCTTTATTAGCAAGTATTCCTTTGTTCTTTGTAACTTTTTTTTTAGCTTGTAACACGCAGCACAGCACGCAATAGCGAATGAAACGCGACACTATTTGGAAGAAAGAAACAGACCCGTCTTCGTCTTTGTTGAACTTTGTTGAACAAAAAGCAAGACAATGGGCCATGAAAGACAGCATAACCTGGGCCATGTGAAGAACACTAAGCGAGAGCAAAGTACGTATCTAGAGTACTCTATAAACCAACCAGCAACGCTGGACTTACAAGCACTTATTACAAGCCGCCGGTAGTGTCTTACTGTTGGCCCCTTGGGGCTCACTGCCGGGCCTGGTTGGGCCTGGGGATGAGGGGAAACTGCACCTGATGGTCCCTTTGTTAGCGGACCAGGGTAGCCAGGATGGGATTAAGCTAGGCCTAAAGCTGATGTAGCGGGCTTTCGACGTCATGCCTTCCCTGTGTTGGGCGCCCATTTACTCTCTCCCCATTCCTCATCACTCCTTCCCCTCCATATTTTCAGGCTGCACCTGCAACTTCTTTGCCCTTTCACCGGCCAGTCCAGACCAGGCCCAAAGCAGCAGGCACGCCACTTTCAATCTAGTAGAAAGTGCGATTGCGAACGCTTTTCCTGGGCTCCTGGGGTTTCCCTCTCGCGAAAAGGATCAAAGGAAAGAGCTATCGAGCAGACTACAAGACGATCACGTTCCCCCCTTTTCGCTCTTCCCATTTCGTCGCGTCGCCCAACTTCTTTCATCGTCAAAACACGATCATCTTGAAGTTCCGAGAGCTTCTTCTCCAATTCTCGACCGCCAACCGACGAGCGACGCAAGCCTTCTCAACGGTCCGCAATCCAGCGCGCGCCACGCAAGGTACTTTTTGGTACTCACACTGCGCAGCGCAACACAAAGAAGCCACGGACCGAGCACGTGTTTGGCCATAGCTGTGCCTTTTCCCAAACAATTGCGATAACAACATTAAAATAACGTCCGACACCGATCCTTCTCCATCCTCTTCTCTTGCGCATTCATACTCGGCCATATTTTGGATTTGATTGCGTCCAAGTGCCGATCTGCAAGCGAGAGCGTCGCAAACCGACCACTGCCCATATCCGACAAGTCCATCCCTCCATTTATCTTCCCTTCGGTTTCCCTCCAATCAACCAACCACAACCGACAATGTCGGCCTCGCAACCCATCCAGGTGGCCCAGCCGACCTTTATCAACCTGCCACAGCCTCCCTCGAACCCAGATACACCGTCGGAGACACCGTATGTTCTAGTCTGGAGGAGAAGATGGTAGACAGACCAGAGAGAGACGGTTATGAGACCCGACACCGAATGCTAACAGAAATTCCAGAGGTACACCAACAAGCACTACGACATCGCTTTCTGCTGTGTCGACAACAGCAATCAAGGACGGCCACCGCGGTGGCCATATCCCGCCGCTCCTGCTTAACGCAGGAGCTGGCAGCAACCCCAACAACAATGGCCAGCAGCGCTTCGGACACCAGCACAATGCGTCGACCAACAGCCTCGAGGCCGAGCGCGCCGACCGCATCTCCCGCCTCACCGGCCTTTCCGGCATGACCACACTCCGACCCACGTATGCGCCTAACAGGGGCAGCGTCACAAGCGGCGGCGGCGGAGGCGGCGCAAATAACCGTTTCAGCGGCGTTTCTTCAACCCAGACAACACCGACTTCGTCGGGTGCGGGTGGCTTTGGAGGTGGTGGCGCTTTTATGTCGAGCGGCATGGCTGTCCCCGGCCCACTGACTCCGGCTTTCTTCGACGCCCAGGGTCAGCCTGTTGCCATTACCAAAATGAGCACTGTCGGCACGGCTAGCGCAACTAACAGTGTTAGCGGCCGCACCCTGGGTGATAACGAGACTGTGGACGGCTCGACGATGACCGAGGATGAAGACATGGACGACGACGATATCCGCAGCATGGGCACAAACTATCATTACAGTGGAAGCACAGGCCACGGCCCCATTGGCGACGCCATGATGATGGACGACGACAATCTTGATACTGCCAGTCGTTCTGTGGGCGGGTACGAGTTTGACCGCATGAGCGACGACGGCACTGCCAGTCTTGTCGGGTTTGGCGAGGGCGCCGGCAGCACAGTCTCGGGCCCCATCTACCACCGCCGTCCGCTGCCACCCACGACTTCCTCAGCGGGCGCCATTGCAGCCAACAATGCCATGGCATGGGCCACGACGCTCGAGCGCACCAACTCGGGCCTCAGTGATGTGGCCGTCATGGGCAGTGTCAGTGGTGCGAGCACGACCGGCGGCACGCCAGTGACGGCGCATCCGTCGCTTGGTGTCGGTGCCAGCGCCGGTGTTAGTGGAGGCAACGCGCGCCGTGAGTTTGTCCGGTCACCGCTTGAGCATTTCCGGGACATGAGCGGCGGTGGCAGTAGCAGTAACAACAGCGACGGCAGTCCTGCAGGACCGGGCATGGGCCTGTCATCGCGCGATGCACGTCTTATTGACGGTATGGCCATGACATCGGCCGACGACGACGTATTCGTCGATACCACAGCCCGCGGACCGGTTCCAGTCGGTGGTTCTACCGCCAATACAGATTCAGTTGCAAACACCACGGCCGCAACGACCTCGCCGCCGCCTCTGATGGGCTCCATTATCCAGGCGCACCCTAGTGCACTGCGCGAGACCCAGCGGCCACGCTCCCACCAACAGCAGCTGCAGAACCAGTATTACAATCACGGCCAAGCTCAGAATCGTGGCCATAGCCACAGCCTTAGCACGTCGAGTGGTGGCGGTAACGTGTCGCGCGAACACGAGGCTGCCGAGCAGCTCCTCGGCTTTGACGGCCAACAACACCCCGGTGGCGGCACCGGCAGTGGAGGCGGCCCTCTCGGCAATTTTGACTTTGAAGAACGTCGGTAGATGTTTGGCGGCAAAGCAGCTGCATTTTTCTTTGCATTGTTTTCTTTCTTTCTTCTTTTTGGACATTTTTTGGGCACGGCCTTGGGAACTAATTTGGGCTTCTGGCTTTTTGTTTTGTCTTGGGAATTTGGGAACCTTTTGGCATTGACCTTGAATTTTGGCGTTTTGTTTTTTGGGGTGCTTGGGCCGGTATTTTGCCATTGATCATGCTACTGCAGTGTTTTGCGATACCTCGATTTGTCCTATGGAGGAGAAGCTCCTTCTTTGGCATTGAAATTGACTTTTCATATTTTATTTTTACTCCCGCACCGCACATTTCCTAATTTGTATTCGCTTTCTTTATATTTTCCCCCTACTTATTTTAAACTTGGTATTTTGAACATTCATACCCTTTTCATCAAACCCGTAAGGCTGCCCATCATCATTGTTGTATTTTGACCTTACTTTTTACACGACATTCAACACCCCCAATCCTTCTCAATCCTTCCTTGGCACGACCAAACTCTGGGGTCCGAACACCCTGCAGGTCGGTACATGATCGCTAACAACCTCGACAAACAAGCATTAATCGGGCACACAAAGCTGCATACAAATTCCTGATGTTTTGGTAGGACCGACGAGGCTGGGCCGCTTTTTCATGCAGGTTGCTGACCCCTCGTGTGGGTAAGCATCCTGTTCGTCGACTTACACTGCCACAATGCAGGGCAGAGGTCCCAGCAAAGGTGATCGTCCCACAGTCCTGGAGACAAAAGTATTAAAAGAAGGTGATATCCTCACGATGTCGAAAAAAAAAATCAGGAACCTTCTCCTCCAACGACAAAATGGTTTTCGAATATAAATCCTTGGACACCGCCCGGAGCGAGATCCGGCTGCTTCGACTACGGCCGGCGGCGTCATTTGACGAGCCACTGCGAGTCAGCATCTTTCACGCGAGTCTTGACGAATCTCCTGAGTATGAGGCTTTGTCGTATGTCTGGGGCAAGACATGGGGCGAGTTCACGGTCTTGATTGAGGATGGCCAAGACGTGAAAATGGATGGCACGGACGACACCAATCTGCCCACCCTTCCAATCACGCCGAATCTCGACACGGCCCTGCGCCATGTACGATTCCAGTCAACGCCGTCCGCAAAAGACCGCATTCTATGGGTCGACGCTCTCTGCATCAACCAAAAAGACCCAGTCGAGCGCAGCCGGCAGGTCCAGCAGATGCGCCGCATCTACGAGACGTGCATTGCCGATGTGGCCTTTCTGGGCCCTCACCCATCGTCGCCGCTCACAGAAAAGAAAATCGACGACATGGACAGCGACAATGAGGAGGGAAGGGCAGCACAGGAGGTCGAAGCCATCGACGGTGAAACCGAAGAGCAGCTTCGCGAACGCAAGTTGGCGGCGAAACGGGAGTGGAAGCGGGTCAAGGCGGAAGAGCGCCGTGTTCACATGTACAAGCGCCGCGCGCGGTACCTGCGCGACGGACTAACGTTGATGCGCCAAGTCGCGGACCGCGATGTCACAGCGCTGTCGTCCATGGTGCAGAACTGGAACAAACAGACGGGCAGGTTCTACCGCTATGACAAGAGTGACGATGAAGAGGAAGACGAAGAAGCGGAGGTGGATGCGAACGGCAACAAAAAGAAGAAGGAGAAGCCACCCCCCAAAGACGAGTACGACCCGGAGAACCCAAAGCAAAAGCGGTACCTCACATCAACGCAGGTCAGCAGCCTCAACATGGCATTTTCACTCTCCAAGCTGTGGTCGCGGGTGTGGATCGTACAGGAGCTGTCCTGTGCGCCGAAAGTGCTGTTGGGTGTCGGCAAACCCTTTGAGGGCGAACTGGGAAGAGAAGAGGAAGAGGATGGTGAGAACAAGGACGGCAAAAAAGATATTGATGCTGTAAGCTTGGACAGCTTCGGAGGGACGGCTGTCGTCGTGGGCAGGAAGGGCGGAAACGAGACTGAGAATGGCGAGCAAGTGGCTGCCACCGACAACCTTGACACGATCGACTGGGACCGCGATATTGTGGGCGGATTCTTGAACGACGCAGCCTATGCGGACGCTTTCCACTCGTCATGGGGCCATGGCGGTGTCGGGCCAGCGACAGCTCACATCTTTTCGCGCGTGCGCTCAATCCAGGTCCAGCGTCAACTCATTCGCAGCCGGGGCAAACTGGGCAGTGACAAGAGCTTTGTCGGGCGGCATCGTCCCATCTTTAAAGAAGAATCGGAGCTGGAGAGGCAGATTTCGAGGGTGGGAGGAGATGAGGAGGCGTCCACTTCGTCCGCGCTCGACCCCAGCTTGATCAACGTCCTTGCGCGCTTCAAGTGGACCATGGCGACCGATGCCCGCGACAAAGTCTACGGTCTGCTGGGCCTCGTCGCCGAAGCGCCGCATCTGCCGCCCGTCGACTACACCCAGCCCGTGTCGCGTGTCTACAGCGACGCCGCCCTCGCCATCATCGAGACAAGCGGCAACCTCGACGTGATCAGCCAGAATCCCTTTGATGGAGAGGACGGTTGGACGGGCTATGAGAGCGAGGAAACCAAAAGGGGCGAGCACGGACGGGCACCGAATCTGCCGTCGTGGGCGCCGAATTTTGACCGCAGCTTTTACACAGACTACTACGACGAGTTTGCCACGATCTTGTTTGCCCAACGGGGCATCTATGCGGCAGGAAAGCCCGACTGTCGACAGCTGCTTCCACTAAAAACGGGAGACGGCACAATGATCATAAAAGTCAAAGGCGAGGACAAACAGGTTCCGTTCACGAGCATCCGTCTCCGCGGGGCTGTTTTGGGCCGTGTGGCACCACTCAAGCAAGGGCCCTGGGAAGAAGAGGGCCACAAATATGTCAGCTCTCCGGCCAAAATCGAGCTCTTCCGCCGGCAAAAGAAGCTGTATTTCGACGACATGAACTACAACGCCAACGACATTTACGGTCCCACCAACGAGCCCAGATGGGAGGCTTTCTGGCGCACGATTGTCGGTGACTGCACGGCCTATCCCATTCGCCGTCTCACTGCCGAAGAGAGAGCCCAATCCAGCGCCGGCCTCTTGAACATGTGCCGCCTGCGCGAGGAGGAAATTCAAAAGGAGGAGGAAGAAACGAAGAACCTGACAACGGACGAGGAGTGGGAAAAGTACCGCCGCGAGAAAGGCTACACGCCTTACCCGCAGTCCGTCGAAGCGGCCGACAAGCTAGTCGTTGGCGAGATGCTGAGGCGCATGGTCCGACGATGGGGTATGGCCGAAACCCTAAAAGACAGCAGTCTCCCAAGCGGCGGTGGGCTGATGTTGATGGTCCGGGCATTGGTGGAGCCGGGCGATTTGGTGGCTGTTGTGGACGGATCAAAGGTGCCAGTCGTTTTGCGGGCACAAGACGTGACGATCGTTGGCGGCAATGACGACACAGTCTACTACAAGTACGTGTGTCCTGCATACGTTCACGGCTACATGGACGGCGAGGCAGTGGCTCAAGTGGCCGACGGGAAGCTCAAAGAGCAGGACTTTGTTTTGGTTTAGTCCTCATGGGAGGGCGCTTTTGGACAGTTTGGCAATTTCACAATTTATTCGTATGATATTCTCCTATTGGATTTTGGTATTTTATCTTCTTTATTGGATCGTTTTATATTGTTCAGCTTGATACCAAAGACATGCCTCCATAGACTCCTTTACAGGAACTTGTTGGCGGTCTCGTTGACGACGTTGTTGATCTCGGGGTCAAGGGAAGCAGAGACGCCCTCGCGAGAAGCCAGGCCGTCGACGGCTGTTATGTCAGTATGGGGTTGATCCAGAAGATTGTGAAAGGTAACTTACCGCTGTCAATGACAGTGTCGAAGCCCGAGTCGTTGGAGTTCTGGGTCTGCTGCTGGGCCGAACTGTATTGTTAGTACTGGCCGCGGGGTTTGTTAGAGATGGCTCGATGTAGACTCACGTCTGACCGTCGACAGCGTTCTCCAGGTCCTTAATCTCGTCGCCGAAACCCATGATGTATGATTTTTGGATGTGTTTTTGAAAATTGGTAGGAAGTGGTATGATGAGAGAGAATTGGGAGAAAAAAATGAAAAGGAAAAGAAAGGAGACGAGGAAGAAGAGAAAGTAGACAAGGCAGGCAGCTCGTCTTATTTATATATCCATCTCAGCTGGCTATGGGCACCCACTCCCCCTTTTCTTCGTCTTCCAACTTACCCCTCATCTTCATCTTCTCGATAGCAGTACAACTATGTACGTACATCGACTGCTGGCACGAAAGCTGCATGTGCTCTCCATAGTCTCATCCCACTTGGGCTCAAAAGCATCAAATGGCGACGAAACAAGCCTCAGCCGAAACCAGAAATGGAGAAACAAAAAGGAGGTGTGAGTGGATCAAGATCGTGAGCGACGAGAGGGTCGAACCGATGATAGATTGCCTATCTGGTGTCTCCTTTCTCATTGTGAGTGTCTGTCAATGGCCCCCTGTCAGCCGTCTTTTCCAGGTCCATCTCATGCACCAACCATCATCCAGGGATGTTCCTCGATCGATGGTGGGATAGATGATAAGAAGACAAGCTTTCGCCGAGCTGATAGTCGCGGAAAGCCCCTCTTGTCCCCACCCCGTGTGGAAGTACAAGCGTCGACTTTCACTCTTCACTAGAAGTAGACTGCATGTGGTCATGCGAATTCAGCCAGTTCTCGGTTCGCTTCCCGTGCCTTCTTCCATATGTTTCCTCCCAAAGCTGGCCCATCTTGGATGGCGGGAAAATGGCGCAAGCTAGCCCGGCTTCGATGAGTGAATAGAGGGGCGGGGGGAGAGGAAGTGGTTCAGGATATTGGCTTTGCAGTTGTCCCCTTTCCCTTGTATTCTCTTCGTCTTCCTGTTTGAGATCCGTCAGTCATTCTTGGTTGCCAAAAGAATATTCCCTTGACTTACCTCGTCGTCTTGATTCCTGTTGCATGACTGAATATAACTTGCACGCGCATATTCAATCACATCCCATGCATCCACATCCATGAGCGCACGACGTTGATCCCCACGAGGTTTGACGCGGCCAAGAATGTGAGGCTCTCGGAAGACAGAAAAGTCTTGGCTTTCCCAGAGGTGGAAAGCCAAGACTTGAGGAAGGCGGGATCCAAAAGCCAAAAAGGCGGGTCGTCACTAACACCACTATTCATTCAAAGTGCTCTTTCCTCAAATTGAGGGGCAAGCTCCCCCTCTTCTCTTGGCAGCAGCTGCCTAGAAAGTAAATAAAATAACGCTGGTTTGGAAGCTGCGATTGGCTAGCTTTAAGGGCTTCTTTCCGGACAAACACCTTGTCATTTGGGAAGGAGCGTTTGTGCACAAGACCAACGACCCAGCTCTTCCGCAAACCGAATGCTTTTGACATGGCCGTCAAAAATCAAAACAAGCCATTTCGTCTTCTTTGGCCATCAATACTCAACTCCAGTCCACACCATCCGCAGACACACCTCAACACATAGACTATGGGCGAGGGCGACGACATACGCGGCCCTCGGCTGGTCACGAAGATTACGAATCTACCACCAGAACTGCTCGACCATATTGTGGGCGAGCTGCCACGATCCGACATCAAGTCGCTTCACCTCACAAACTCGGTCTTTCGCCGTGCAACAGAACGGAAGCTGTTCTCGACCGTTGTCATCTCCAAAACTAAGAGGGACTTGGCCAGCTTTTTAGGCATCGCCAACAATCCTCGCCTCGCCGCCAACGTGACCCGCCTCGTCTGGTACGAGCTGACCGAGGACCACAACTATCTCTTTCGGTACCCACGAAGCGAACGAGTGGCCGGACCATCTTATGTAGAACGTGTCAACTACATGCTGCACGATCTGATTGAAGATGCCTTTTGGACCGAACCCGTTCTCCCCGACGACTACGAGGGCAAATACAAACCCGGCTATCCAGATTGGACAGCCACCAAGGAGGCTCTCTACCTCTCCCGCCGCGAAATAGCACAGGCGTCGGTTGAGCAGTCCATTGGAGAGGCCGTGCGCAAGCTCGTCAACCTCAACACTCTCGTCGCCCAGCCAATGCCTACGGACCGCCTGCTTGCCGTCGACGACCGTGGATATCGCCTAGACGGAAACGTCCTGCTAAATGTGACGCACATAGATGCACCACACCCACCCAATGGTCTCTTTCTGTTCAGCAGAGCTTGCCTGGGTGACAAGTTGGTTCGTCAAATCCACTCTCTATACCTGTCCGGCCCTTTTACAAGACCGAACGTGTTTGAGCGCTATTACGGGGCATCCGAGGATGGGTTGGCCATGTTCGAAAACCTCAGGACAATCGATCTCTGCATGCATTGGCTGCCCGAAGACAAAAATAATGAGACAATGACGGCACCACCTGCTGCACAGCTAGCACAGCCAGCACAGCCAGCACAGCCGGCACAGGCTGAACTAGGTGAAGATGAAGGTGAGAACGGAGGTGATGAGGGAGGGGCAGGAGAAGGTGCCGAAGGTGAAGGTGATGATGACGAGGAGCCGCAACAAGCAGCCATACTTGCAGACGCCGAGGCACAGGCAGGTGCTCCAACTCCATCAGCACCCCGAAAGCAGCCGGCTTCCATAGCTGAGGGGTGGGCAGTGCCCATGTCCAGATGCCTTCGATCAGCAAAAAAGTTGCAGCATCTAGCAATCTGTTTCGAGACCCTGCCAGCACGAATGAATAAAGTTGGCCTTTTGGAAACAGTTCTGTTTACAGAGACCGAGGATATTGTCGACAAGAATGGCAGAAAGGAAAACAATATCAATGATAGACGAGATGGGAGAGACGAATATTATCCAGAAGACGAGCCCGATGACAAAGAACGACCCATTTGGCCTTTGTTACAGTCGTTTCACCTAACCGAGGGGCTGTATCGCGAGAAACAAATAGTCCACTTTGTATCCCGCCATGCAGCCAACCTTAAACACTTCTCCCTCATGGACTGCGTGGGCCACACTACACTCATTGCTGCCGAGTTGGCCGCCATTCGGGCCTTGAAGCTTTTGTCCTTTAGAGTACGATCCGATACTTTATATCGAGGAAAACGACATCGCGCAAGGGAAGACTACCTAGTGTCGGAGAGGGCGCTGCTTGCCTTTATCAACAAGGAATCCGAATACAATCCGGTCGCAAAAACGAAGCGGAAGGTTTTCACGACTGGGCCGTTCATATGGGACCCACAAGGCTGGCCCGCCGCGGCATACTTTGACCTCGTGTCCTGCACTGCTCGCAATACTGGCACGCGAGGAGAGTTGCCAGGTCTTGGTCTTCCATTCGATACCGACATTGATCTAGCCCACCAGGATCAAATCCAGGAATACTGCTCGGAGTGTGTTCTAGGAGAAGAAGCGCTGCCCACAGGTGTGGAATATGACGGCAGTTATTACCCTACTGATTCTTCAGAAGCGGAGGTCGAATTGGGCATGGAGGGCATGCAAGACGAAGACGGTGTGTGGCCTGCACGGCGCGAAACGGATGCAGTTGCCATGCCCTATTGCGTCAAAGACATGGAATGGATTGCAGACTGGGCAAAACAGACGACCCAAGAGGAGGATATCGACATAAACCTAGTTACCGCGTTACCGCTAGGACGCAGCGAGCCACGGTGGAAGGCGCCGTACCGGCAGGCGGTGCTCCTCGGCGACAGAGCAGCCGATATCCGCCACCTGGAGCGGTGCCGCGGACAAAATCCCGAGACAAGCCCACGATGGTGCTGGGCGCGTATCAACAGTCACCACGCCGATTCAGACGTTATACACCAGGAGATCTACTACTGGAAAACCAGCGTTCCCGGGCGGGGCCATTCGACGACCAACTGGACGTTTTACAAAACTTGCGAGGACGGTACGGCGATGTACGGGTTCGGCGGCGACCCTCTCGACTTCTTTTCGGACTGGGACAGCGATATTGACGGCGAAGTGAAAATCGACAGCGAAGAAGACTTTAGCGATGACGATGGTCAACCTGAGCAAGAAAAGAGCATGTACGCCGAGCCGTCCGTCTACAGTCGCGCATTCAGATTATTCCTTGGGAACCCCCACGATATGGGCGACCCGATGGAGTCTGGCGCCGACATCATTCGGCTCAAGCTCAGAGAATACCCGCCGACAGAGGCTGCAACGGATGGGGATGACACGTCGGCACCTTCATTTGCGCCAGGAGTTCTTGAACCCACCCGTATGCTTCCGCGAGGACAAGATCCTCCAGTGCGATATTCGAGTGACGCCGTATATAACTATGTGACCAAGAACATGCTGATGACCGGTGTCACTGAGACACCGGTTGTTGTGAAGGTCAGTATGTGCGTGTCGACGCGTATGCCAAGGACAGCGGGAGTGATGCGCTAGAAGTCTGTGGGGGGTTAATCAATTTAGGAGGAGGACACAGCAAAGAGCTTCTATCTGTTGACCTTGATCATCGCGGGAAGTAGTATTATTGGGGGTGCCAATCGTCGGACAGACAATCGAGTGGAGGTGCATGCATGGTCGGACATTTACGACACAGACTCGTCGTCTTTTTTCACTAGGAGCATGATGAATATACCCATTTGTATTTGCATTTTTTCAATGTTTTTAACAATATGTAGTCCGTCATTTTGCTTTCAAAGCCCTCTTATCCATTCATGGCAGCGGCTCGTTCACCCACTCACTCGTCAGCCGGACACCGCTGAGCCGGAACAGCGCCGTAATGGGACACCGGCGCTCGACCTCGCTGACAAAGTGGCGGAACTTGGGGTCGTCGCTGCCGCCAGCGATGTCCGTCTGCACGGCGACTTTGAGGACAACACTCTCCCAGTTTGGGTTGCCCTCTGGCTCGCCCTTTACCAGCACGGCTGTCGGCAATACGCCCTCCACATCGACCGTCCAGCGGCCCAGCTTGATACCGTGGTCGCGGCCGACAATGCTGCCCGTCACCTGGTTGCAAGTACCGAGGCTAGCCAGAGAATAGACGACGGGGGATGGGGCTGAATCGCCGCCACCGAGAGCCGTGTACGTGTCAGACGAGAAGGTGTAAGGTTTGTCGGGAACAGAAAGCGACTGCGTGGTGCCAGAACCCACACCCTGAACGCGGACAGGGAGAGTCCCGCTGGCAGCGTGAGACGTGGCGGAGAAGGCGGCACGGGAGATGACATTAATGCGGGGAGCGGCAGTGGCCGTAAGGCTGCGTCGCAGGGTGGTAGAAAAGAGTGATCGGAACATTATAACGTGAGATGCGGTGGAGTCGGCGTTTGGATGGAAGTTAATCTCGATGATGGGTGCAATAATAGATCTGGGATCAAAGAACAATTATTTCAAGCAAGCAGAATCGGTTGCAGAGACCTTTAAATATGTGCCATAGAACAACTCTTCTTCCTGTTGTCCATATTCGTCATTCTAGAAAATCATAAAATCATGTAAATTGGCTGCAATGATCGACTGAGTGCATTCAGCTGCTGTCCAGCTATCAACTAAAAAGTCTAAGTGCGCTGCAGCCATAGACCAATATGCATCACCAAATCCTTTGGCAAAGTCCGCCATTCTGGGCCAAATAACGCCATCGATGGAGCCAAAAGCAAATCCCGCGCTCGCAGCTTGGCGCCGCACCCGAACGCCGGAAGTAGAGAAAAGTAAAGGGAAATGACAGCAAAGTCAAAAAAAAGAGGAATCAACAGTACCCAGTCCCACGAGATAAATCCACAAAATAAAAACAGTCCAAATACCCCCGTCAGGCAATTCGATCGGATCCGCGATCACACGCCCTTACTTCCCCTACACAAACGCCTGGAACGGCGTCCCCAGTACACGGCCCCGGTCGTCAAACCGCACGCCCTCTTTGCGGAGCAGTGTGCGTTTCTCTGTCAGGGTGATGCCCTCTTCGCCCATGACCTGGACCGCCACCGGCCGGCCCGTCTTTTTGTCAATCTTGTTTGACGACGACACCGTCTTCTTCGGCGGTCCCACGCCCTTGAACCCGCCCAGTCCGCCGCCCGTGGCCACGCACCGGTGGCACGGCACGTCGGGCGCAAACGGGTTCCGCCGCAGGGCATTGCCGACGGCGCGGGGCGACGATTTCAGGTGGGCCGCCATGAGAGCATAAGTTGTGACGTGACCCGCGGGGATCTGGCACAGCAAAGACCAGACGCTTTTTTCGAAAGGTGTGCGCTGCGACGCAGCGATGCGGCGGAGCTGGTTCTCCATTGGGGAGAGGGTGGGTGAGGCCTCGAAGGAAATGTCGGTCGGGGGCTTGGCGGCCGTCTTTGGCGTGGGCTTGGCTGTTGTTGTTGTCGCCTTGGAGGCCGTCACGGTCTTGGCTCGTGCAGGCATGGCTTTGGGGTATTGAGAGTGAAGAAGTGCTTGTAAATGCAATCCGAGAAAAACGGCGATGTCGAATGTGAGAATGAGTACAAAGTTGATGAGGATGCGGGATGAGAGTTGTGGTCGAAAGGTCGTGAAGCCAAGTCAAAGATATCGAGTGCCTAAATACCCGTCTGCAATGTCGTCGCCACTCAGAAAAAGGCTTGAAGACGAGTCAGAGTCATACTATCGTTGCTTTCGAGTTGACCTCTCTTTTTTTTGCTATCGAAGACGATGTTTTGACAGGTTGCGCGCCGTGCTTGCTGTCTATGTGGCGAATCAGAAGGCCAGTATGTGCGGAGACCCTGTCGAGCCAGTGAACAAGCGGGGACCAGCACGGTCGCGCCTGCCGCCTGGGCCCGTGAATGACATAATGACGGCACACCAATTAAACGCGTGTGCACGTGACCACTTACACCAGGATGACAGAGCAGACTTCCGTCGACGTTCTCGCCATCGTCTTGACTCATGCGGCTTGCTTTCAAGGTACGAAGTGCAATATTATTCAGACGAAGCTGGTTTATTTCAAGCTGGCTTACTTTCCTTATCTCACCGGCTTTCTTCACGCCACGTTTCGCAGGCGCTTTGTTCGACCACGTCTACCTAACTGCATGTATGGCCAGAGCAGCCTCGAAAGATACGCCAGAGACCAGGAGACACGGAAAATGTTGTGCGAGAATGGAAAGTGTGAAGAGGGCACATGCCGTAAATACCAGTCCGCGATGATATGTGGCGGTCTGTGCCTAAATAACGAGGCGACCAGTCAGGATCATCGTCGTCATTATATCGACAAGAGGGAGCGCAGACAAGGCAGGCGGTGAACAAAAATAAAGAATGGAAGAAGAGAAGAAGAAGGGGAAAGGCAAGAGCGGTATGAGGCAAATAGCAATGTTCTTTTGGCGGTCAAGTTCTGGGTGTGTTATCATGTAAGTGGTCAAAACGGCAGAAAGTGCAAAAGACGGCAGAATGCAGGCAGAATTCGGGCAGAATCCAGATAGGATGGAAGGTGCGATGGATGTGTTGATGTGCATTACTTTTCTGCACGTGTTTGGCCATTCCATCCACTACAAAGTCGTGAAACAGCACAATTGCAGAAAACGAGGCTGTCCTCTTTTCAAGCCCTGTCCAATCGACGATGTTGAGGTGGTATCGACGACAAATACTACTGCCCACCAACGAACTCTAATTCGTCCTTTTCGGCCGTTTCTGCAGCTCACCTCCTCGGGCACAGCCCAGCCTTTTGCAAGATGGGGTCGTAGAGAATCGAGAAAACAAGAAAAAATACTTCTGTCAAGACATATGAAAGCTGCTGTCCTTCTGTCATAGAAAGAAAAACGCCAAAGAACAACCACTACAGAGAAACGGACCACAGAATTTGCATCTTCGCCCTCCTTGTGCTCCCTTCCACCTCCCTCCCTTTTTTGAAGGTCACAAAACTTGAATAAAGCCCACGTAATTGAGCAGGACTGGTAGCAGAGATGGGAAACACGAAATCAAAAGAAGGCACAAAATTGATTTTGAGGGTGTCGTCGAGCAAGATGCTCGGTGCCCTGCATAAAGACTATGCTATCTCTGGCATTTACCTAGCGGTGAAGCCGCAGCCTACTTCTCTTTTTCACCATTCTGTCCTCTCATTGTCCCATTTTCCGCCTTGCAGTGCGGCTCTATAGGCAAAAATTCGTAGCACACACGGCCACGCAGCCCGTGATACTCCAAAATTTGCACGAATTAAATCAAAGCAAATCGAGCCTCGTCCAGAGAAAAGGGTGGCAGTCCTCTTATAATATGCTAGAAAACGGCCTGTTTGTTTTCGTGCTCTTGTCGTTGCCGACGTGTTTGTAATTCATATTTTTGGAGTTAACTACTCTCTTGTAAATACATATTTAAAACAAGGCTGCTCCTCTTGTCAGAACTGTTGAAACATGTCTTTTTATTTTTCTTTGCTTCTTCTTTTCATTTTTTGCCTTATTTTGTTGTTGAGCACCAGTAGACCTTCCTTTATCAGACAATCATCATCACCTTTTGTTCATTCTCTTTTATTTTCTCATCCCTCTCCTTCGTTTTTACGCATCACATCTCTTGCACCACTTTCACATTTACATCCTTGCACGTCTACCCCATATCTCTGGTCCTTCGCCACCCCTCCATCCCTCAGATGATCCAAGGTTCTTCCGATATGCCTCGCAGCCGCACCGACGAGGGGGGCCGTGCTAGTCGTGGTGCAGCCCGAAATCCCAATATGAACGGCGCAAATGGACATTCCCATGCCCAAGGCCACGGCCAAGGCCAGGCTCCAGGCCACAGTCAAGGCCATGCTCAGACACATGCCCAAGGCTATGCAAATGGAAACGGCAATGTCAACGGCCAAGGCAACGGATACAACAATGCCAACAGCAATGGCCGCAACAGTGCCAACCAGAATGCCTACAACAACACAAACAATGTCCAGTACGACAACAACGGACAAGGCTATGGGCAATTTCCTGCCAACGGCCACGGTCACAGCCACCAGACCGGCCAAAGGTCCTCCTCGAACTCGAAATATTGCGCTTCTGAGGGATGCGGCCAACCCGTGACCTGGCGCAATGTTGACTACATTGGCGGCATGGTTCCCGTCCAAGGCGGCAATGGCAGCAACAGCAACAACAGAAACGACAGCAACATGGTCGGCCCCAAGATCCAGTATCACGCCAACCACGGAGCTCGTGAAATCCAGATGAAAGTCTTGGATATCCTGGCCTCTTCGGGTCTTCCCCAGGAAGACATCCGTCTTCTTGGCGGGCAACTGCCTGCATTTGCATCATTGCCGCCCGATCCTGGGGCACAACAGTCGTCCAACTCGGTCGCCTGGCAAGACTCGCCGCTGCAGCACAGCGTCGCCTGGCTGTGCGCCGAGTTTGATACAAAGCGCGAGCGTCGTGAATGGTTTTTCAGCAAGCGTGAGGCTCACCTGCCAAAAATACCGTCAAAGTACTGCCAAAAACGTGAGTTCCGTCTGCTCTCTCGCACTTTCCTTTCTTGTGTGCTCCTTCTGTACTCAGTCAACCCGTCCACTCCATCGCTCCTTCCACTAACAAAACAACAACAGACACCTGCCGCCACTTCTTCTCCGAGGACTACTGCACCCACCAGCGGTTTGAAAGCTTTCCTTCCTGCAACTATCGTGAGTTTCTTTCCTCCCTCTCCCAACTCATCTTCTTTACGATCTTTATGTTGCCCTCCCCTAACACACACACACACAGACATTAGTTGCCCGGCCTTTGGCTGCCAGGCGTGCAAGATCTCGTACCACGATCCCAACAACGTCAGCAAGGATGCCTGCAAGTTCAGGATGAACGAGTTTTGTGGCAAGCGTGAGTTCTCCGTTCTCTTGTATATTTTTCAGATCTTGTTTTTTTTTTCAGTCTTCCCCTGCTAACAATAACAGACAAATGCGAGGTTGACGGCTGCGAATTGCTGCGCGACGAGGTCAAGCAAAACCAGCTTGGCAAGTTCTGTCCAAGGCGTAAGTCAGCAACGGAACAGACACGGCAGACTCTGGCAGTCACTTCTATTACTAACATAGTCAGACAAATGCCACTACGCTGGATGTGTGCTGCTGGCCCAGGATCACCGCGGATATTGCAACAAACGTAAGGACACAGAAGAATCCCAATCCGATACTATGACATACATCATCTAACACTCTCCAGACAAATGCCAGGCGACAAACTGCCAAAGGATTGCCGGCGTCGGCTACATGCTCTGCAAGAAACGTATGTACCTATCCTTTATACCCCGATCCGTTCCATAAAAGACAATCCCCTCTAACAAGATCAGACATCGAGTGTGGTGAACGAGGTTGCGCTCAGCCCCGGCTTGTCGTCCCCATCAACCGTCCCATTGACGAGAAGGACCTGGGCGAGTGCTCCATCGAGCGCTACGAGCGCGAGTCGCTGCTCACCCACTACCTTGCCTACTGCAAAGACCGTGAGTGCCGCTCTTTCTCTCCGACTCTACCAAACGATCCCCTCTAACAAAAGTAGACGGCATTTGTGCCAACAACTCGTGTTCCAAGTTCCGCATCACTGCCAGCGTCCACTGCCGCAAGCATGCCTGTCTTGAGCGCGGCTGCAACAAGCCCTGCCTCACTAATCTCAAATATTGCGAGACCCGTGAGTCCTAATACCCACCCTTCGATTATTATAGACCTGCCTCTAACTTTACAGACCGCTGCAAGATGGGAGGCTGCATGAGCCCCAAGGGTTGGAACGTTGCCAACCCCAAGAACCGTGATGAACACTGCTCGTTCCACACGTGCCGTGAAGTTGACTGCCTCCAGCCGGTGGACAACCTGCACATCTATTGCCAAGAGCGTAAGTAAGCCCACTGCCATCACCTGCAAAGACATGTCTCTAACTTTGTGCCAGACAAATGCAGCACTCCAACGTGCAATGAAAAAGTTGCTGAAGACAATCTCTGCATTGAGCGTAAGTTTGCACACCTACAACCTAATTCCTTACGTGTTCACCCTAACACTCTCAGACTTCAAGGGCCAGCACAAGAAAAAGACAAAGGCCGCCGTCCGCCGCGACGAGGAAGAGTCCAAGATTGCCGGTCAGCGCGACGCCCAGCAGTGGGCCAGCACTTTCGGCGTTTCTGGCGGTGATGTCAGCGTCGCCGGCAGCCAGTACAGCAACCCTTACGGAGGAGGTGTTGGCATTGCTGGTAGCCATGGCCGTGGCCGCAACTACCGCGACCCGCTGCACTACTTCCCGGGGTCAAGCCACTCTGTACGGAGCAACATGTCCCGTTTCGGAGGAGGATCACCGCCGCGGCAGTGGCACCAGGACCACGACCGTGACTTTGATGCCGATGCCGACGGTGATGTCTTTGATGACTGGAACAATCGAGGCCGCCATCACAACGACAACAACCGTGTTCACACGCCTTCATCGTCGGATAACGGCCGTTCTCGCTTCCATGGTCAGAACAATGACAGAGATAACGGCGACGACGATGATGGCGGCTTTGTTGATCTGATGAAGAATCAGCAGAGACAGCAGCAGCAGCAACGTCCACAGATGCCTCAACAAAGGCGCCCTCCCCAACAGCAGCCGCAGCAGCAGCCAGGTATCGTCAGACCAAAGCCCCAAGGTCCAACGAGACCTGGTACAGGAATTCCGGGACAAGGCGGTCCTGGCGGTCCTGGCAGTCCTGGTGGTCCGGGCAGGCCAAACGGTCCCATGGGTTCCATGGGCCCCAACAGCAACAACCAATTTGTCCATCTTTCAAGGGGTGCACCCGGGCCCGGGAGAAATGGCAACGAGCCCATTATTCATCAGCGCCACGAGGAGGTCAGCGACGAGGATGATTATTGAGAGGCAACCAATGTTTAACTGGGTATACAATTTGGCAATATGTAAGATTTATTTTGTGTTAGGTCACAGCATTTCCTCGTTGTTTGTCATGTATTCCATTTGTTCGCTATATCTAAGTCAACCAATATGCTACCAAGAAACAATAAAAAGAGCCAATGTACCAATATATACCGTCCAACGCACGAAAGTACCAAATTCTTTGTCCGCCATCTCTTCAATCACCCGTGTCCAGCTCCAGGTCCAGCTGCACACCGTTTGTGATTCCGTAGTCCTCTAGCGTTAGGTGGTCCTTGAACGGCCGCTCGCCCTGCCGCCGCAGCATAATCTCGCTCGGGTCACGGCCGATGCGCGCAGCCACCATCACCTTGAACTGCCGGATCAGGTCGGAGCCCATGCACGGAATCGCCGTCTTGGATCCGAGCCGGTCGTTGACGTGCACAATCATGAACTCCTGCGGCCGCGCGGGTGCCTTGGCCTTTTTCTTCTTTTCCTTCTTCTCCTTCTTCTCGTCTTTCGATCTGTCCTTGGCTTGGTCGTCACGGTCTCGGTCTCTCCGTGGAGAACGGTCTCTCCTAGGCGATCTGTCTCTTCTCGGCGACCGATCCCGGCCATAGCCTCGGTCTCGGTCGGCATCCCCCTCCCCGTCGTCCCGCTTCTTCTCCTTTACTTTGAACCCGCCGCCCGACCGTTTCTTGGGCTTTGGCCGGTCGTCAGACCAACCCTTGCCGTAGTCGTCTTCATTGTCTTTGTCTTTGTTTGTGTCGTCGTTTTGCTCTCGCCGAGAGGATTCGCCCCGATCGCGGTCTCTATCGCGACGATCGTAGTCCCGATCCCGGTCTCGGTCAGAGTATCTATCACGGTGGCTGTCCCGGTGGCTGTCCCGGTGGCTGTCGCGGTCTCTGTAGTGGTCGCGGTCCCGGTCTCTATCGCGGTCTCGCCGGTCGCGGTCGCTTCTGTCTCGATCGCTCCGTTCTCTGTGTGGAGGTGGCGATTGGCTGCGGCTCGGCCGTGTTCGCCGGTCTGGCTCGGGCGACCGAGGCCGCGGGGCCTCTGTGTCTCCCATATGTGGTGGTTGTGGAGGTGGTTGTGCACACGGGTTGTGTTGTGTGCACAGTTGAGGTTGTTGATGGGAGGTTGAAGTCTAGGCGAAAGACTGGCTCGCAAGGCAACGAAAAGGCTGAAGCTCCTGCCTGCAGGCGAAATAAAATAGTGGGGCCAACAGCTCAAGCTCCAGTTGCTGTTCTAAAAGGTACGTACCTTGTCTTGTCACGTGCCATTTTCATCCATACCAAGTCTCATCTCATCTTCACGCATCTCATCCAAATCTCACTATTCATTTTCATTTTCAGTCTCACTCTCACTCTCATACCCACGTACAATCTGGGTTGATAAATTTGATAAAAACTCATTGATTCTTATTATTACTCGTAACATTCTTCTTGTCATCTCTGTCGGCCCCCACACAAAGTACATGCACAAGCGACCTAGATACCATAAATTCTATTAAAATCTTTTTTGTTCCATGAAGGAGGTGAAGGTGAATTTGTTATTCCACGTGTCATGCTCTTTTATTTTCTCCTCCGAAAAACAATACACAACGACAGGCAAGAAAGAAAGTGGAAAGGGAAGACGTAAAAACGTAAAACAACCGAGCCGCAGCGAGGAAGCGATGAATAATATCACAACGCAAAAAGACAAGGTATCGCACAGCCTCCTGTGCCCGCTGTCGCAATCGCAATCGCAACTTCTTACATCTGCACCTCGACACGGCCCTCGGCGCCCGGCGGGCCGGCGTTGAGCTGGGGCAGCAGGTAGGTGATGTCGTCCCAAGGGTGGCGGTACAGACCAGTGCGCAGTCTCTTCTGGTCGAGGTAGTGCGCAATCAGACCGATACTCCGGCCCAGGACGAACAGGCCGTTCAGCACACCCATCTTCAGGTAGTCCTCAGCCTCCTCAGCGCTGAACGCACCGCAGTTGCGCATCAGGTCAACGAAGCAGACAGCAACGCAGCCGTCAACGTTCAGGATCAGGTTGTCCTTCTTCGACGTCGTCACCGACTCGACGGCCAGGGCGTAGTCCAGCAGCTTGTGGTTGGGGAACTTCTCCGTCACGTACTGCTTGACCAGCTCGACACGCAGATCGGGGTTGTTCCGCGACTTGACACGGTGGCCAATACCGGGGATCAGCTTGTTGGCCTTGCGCATGCTGTCGACGAACTCACGGGGGCTCAGGCCCTTGTCAAAGGCACGTGTGAACTCCTCGGCGGCACCGTCCAGGGCACCACCGAACCGCGAGCCAATGGTCAGCAGACCAGACACCAGCGCGGAGATCAGGTCCTTGCCGGCACGAGTAGTAATAATGGTGTTCATGGCACCAGACACAGCCGGACCATGGTCGGCCGTCAGCATCAGTACCATCTCAAGGAACTTGGAGGCGTAGTCGGGCAGGCGGCGACGGAACCACAGCAGCGACATGACACCGCCAATGCCGATATCCTCCTTGAACACATCCGAGATAGGCATGCCAGCGTACAGCAGCTCCTGGCCACGGTCGTCCGAGATCGTGGAGATGAAGGCAGCGGGCTTGCGGATCAGGCCCAGCTCTTGGGCCCACGAGTAGTCGATGGGGATCTTGGGAACAATCGGCTCGGGGCTCGGCGTAATGGTGCCGTTCTTGACCAGCTTCTCGTACACGCTCTTGACCAGAGCAGGCATGTCCTCAAACGTGTCAGGCACGAAGAAGCCAGCTTCCCGCATCATCTTGTTCTTGGTGGCAGCCGTCTCCAGCTGCGAGTTGGCGAAAGCACCGGCGTGGCCGAACTGCACCTCGGTCTTGAACATGCTTGCGCAAGTACCAATGGCCCAGGCGACAATCGGCTTGGTGATGACGCCCTTCTTGACGGCCTCAATGACCTTGTACTCCTCAACACCACCGACCTCACCCAGCAGCAGCAGGATCTTGCAGTCGGGGTCGGCCTGGTAGCGCAGAAGGTGGTCAATGAAGGTGGTGCCGGGGTAGCGATCGCCACCAATGGCAACACCCTCGTAGACACCGTCGGTGTTCTGCGAGATGATGTTGTTCAGCTCGTTGGACATACCGCCCGACTTGGAGACGTAGCCGACAGAGCCCTTGCGGTACAGCTTGGAGGCGACAATGTTGTCCATCATGCCACCAGTGTTGCCGATCTTGAAGCAGCCGGGCTTGATGCCACCAACGGTTGCGGGACCAATGATGGTGATGCCCTTCTTCTCAGCAATGTGAGCAATCTCACGAGCTCTCCGCTCAGGCACACCCTCAGCAATGATGGCGATGGTGCGGATCTGGGGGTTCTCCATCAGCTCCAGAGTCGAGCTGTAGACACTGCGGGACGAGGCGAAGTTGACAACAACGTCAACGTCGGGGTGCTTGGCCATGGCCTTGGAGACCTCCTGGTAGACGGGCAGGAGAGTCTCGCTAGTGCCCCAGTACATCTTGCTGACGAACTGGCCACCAAAGGTGTAGATGATGCCGGCCACGGAGGGCGTCGGGCGCTTGCAGATGAAGTCAAAGTCCAGCATGCCCTGCACGGCACGGGGCTGCAGACCGTAGACGAAGCAGCGGGTCTTCTCGTTGAACAGAGCATGGGCGGGCAGAGGGCTCAGTGGCCGGCTGGGGGCCGCAAAACGGGTGATGTTATCGTTTGCAGACAGACCAACGGGCGTCTTGGTGCCGTTGGCGCCGGCGGGCGCGGCAGCAGCAGACATGGTTACGGTTGTGTGTGAAAGGAAATGGTGCTTTGTAGCGCAAAATGAAGCTATACAGAGCTGTTGTGTGAGCAAAGGTGGCCAGAAAAGGGGGTATAAACGAGGTGGAAAACGAGTAAAAAAGCTTCTGCTTGAGCAGCTTGCTATCGAAATCGAGCACACGAGCAGGAACAACCTCAAAACAGGTCCAAATGGCAGTGTTGTCGAGTCGTTTTCTGTCTCGCGAGCTCAAAAACGCTGCAAGCGAACACGGCGACAAAGAGGCAAAAGGGGGGAAACTGGAGGAGAGGGGTGGTTTCCTTCAATTGAGCTTCTTACCTTTATTTCCAAGGGTATGGTCTGTTCGCTTTAAGCTCTCGCGAGTGTTCGTCTGGTCTCTTGGACTCGAGATTCGTAAAGTTCGTGATGTGATTGTTTTGCAAGATGGAAGAGAACAGAGCAGATAGCAGAATGGGGTAAAAGAAAAGAAAAGGGAATCGGCGGAGCTGCTCGATGGTCGCTCTTTCTGCTCCTGGGAAACTTTTTTTTCTTGGTCGGTCGGCACACTTCCTGCTGGGCTGGCTGCTCTTACTCTCATGCACCTTTGTCGGATTGGGCAAGGCCCAAGGGGGCAGGAGCGACGGGGGAGCAACGGCTTTTGGGCGGTGGTCTCGGTGGTGCAGTGCTCTCAGCTCCTTGGGGGAGGTGCGGCGGGGGGGGTGTGGTGGTGCAGTTTCCTGCAGTGGTGAGGTAGTGCCTGCCTCGCAGCGGGTGACGCAGGGCGGATTGAGGCTTCCAGTGAGCGGTGATGTGGTGTGGGTCGTATTTGGCCCTGGCGTGACAAGTAGCGGTACTTCCGGTTCCTTCCCCCTCCTTCTCAATCGCAACAGCCCTAACAGCCCCGAGTCGCAGTTCGAACAATCGGTGAACGATTGCCTTCCATTGCCACCCTCTGACGAAATTGGCACACGCCCGCCAAATTGTCTTGATCGCAGTTTCCTCGTCGAAGCCAGTTTTTTCCACCACATTTCTTGATCTGCTTGCCATTTTGGCAGCCGCGGCCCAAACAGTTAGCGGTTCCTGCCATTTCCTGCCTTTTCTGATTATCTTGCGGTTCCCCTAATTTTCGGCATTACAGCGCTGTAATCATGAAGGCAAAAAGAGCCTGCGAGTTGGGGAAATTCCCACCGAATTTTTTGTTGAATTGGGCGGTCACTAAGACAGAATTTCGCCAGCAATTGGGGGCCCGTCCATAGCGCCATTCTACAGCTCGTAGGACTTTGCGACCTGGTTCTCGCTGGTGCAGCACCGAGTGGCACGGACGGCCGATCCAGTTGTACCACCCCTGGACTCCGCGCTAGCAGATTGGGGGTGCGCCAGGTACCGGTACGCGGCGGTGAATACCGTTTACCCCCTTCCTTCCCAGCAACGCGACGAAAATCAATCGAAAATCATAGTGATAGACGAAGACACGACACGAGGAAGGAGACAGGGAGGACACGGGTCGGTAGGTCGCCTGCACCTTCCGCAGACAACCCGCTTCGTGGTGAAGAAACAATGGCCAGGCCTCGTGCAAGTCAATCAATTGCACACAGGTAGACGACGCAGATACAGCTTGTATTTGCGTATCCCGTATCCCAGGTAAGGCCAATTGATGCGTGGCAAGACAAATATAGAACAGCCTCGCCCGGAGGCTGAACGGCCGCGGCTGATGACAAGGTGAGGCAGGCCCGAAAATAGAAGCGGAACGAGGCAGAGCAATTGACAGGAATTAGCTGGGAAGAAAGCTCTTCAGGGCCTTCGTGTTAGTGGACTTCCACTAAATTTAGGTGCACTCTACTCGAGAAGCACGGGTGGGGATGGCGATATAGTGCTCGGTAGTGCCATCTCTGGAGCGTGTGCGTCGCACTTTCCCAAATAAACGCGGCGAATTGCGCGCTGGAAAACGACCGAGCAGGAGCACTCAAGACCAGAGAGGGAAAATTACCCATTGGGGCCAATTGATAGAGAATGAAATGACAAGAAAAGGGGCCGTAGAAAAACGAAGGCACGAAAATGAAAATGACAGCAAACAAGGGACGAAAAAGGCACCAGACAAAGGAGTTTGATTTGTTGGGTGAGGGGCCGTCGCACTAGCAGGCCGTTGGTGTCTGTCTCGAAAAGTCCTACGCTCTTGCTTTGCGTTGCTTTGTTGCCCCTTTCAATGTTTTCCCGGATTGTCCCCAAGGAGCTCTCCGAAAAGGAAGGAGCAATGACACAACAGCTTCCTCTGGGATTCCAAGAGCCCATGCCATGATGGCTTGTCTTATTATCGAATTCCATCCACCATCGCAGCTTCCTGCAAAGTCTCTCTTTTGCAAGTGAGAACGGCAATTAAAGACCGCCATCAACAAGGCAAGAATGCGAGGATATGTGAGGCAATGCGGCACGCGAGACTCAGTATCAGAGAAGGAGCAACTTGGAAGTGGCTCACGCTCTGAAGCTGACTCCATCGCTGACCACCGATGAAAGGAGACCCTGCCCCACTAGGGAAGGCGCCAACAACCCCAACGGCTGGCCGGTGATCCCAAGCGTTGGGGCGTCACCCAAGACATTTGGGCCCAGAACTTGGTGTGCCAAAGTGGCAGAATGAGAAAAAAACAAGAGGGGGAAAAAGGAAAAAGTAAAGAAAAAAGAAAATTGTGAAAAATAACGAGAAAAGTACCGCCCAGCAGCCTGGATGTACAGGTACTTCCTGAACCACACCGCCGCCAGCTGCAAAACGTACCCCTGCCAATTTAGGATTTCCCCAAAGTTTTTGCCTCTTTTCGTTGTCGAGTAGTTCTTTCTGTTTCTGCGTGTTTTCTGTCGCTTTTTCGTCTGCCGTTCCGTCTCGTGCTAGGTTCGCTAGGTTGGTCGCTGCTGCCCCATCCGAGCTTGTCGATTTTGCTGGTGGTTCCTGGATTTGTACCTCGCAGTCGCAGCCGCAAGGAGCAGTCGTACTCCGCCGAGATGCGTGCCTTCCCCTTTCCGCAAGCTGATGGCGGGCGCACTTGCCCTTCCTCACCGTTCGTTGCTGGGCAGGCCGACCGCTTTTCGCCTTTGTGCTCCCCCTCCCCTCCTTCCCTCTGCCACACTGTCCCTGCTCCAAAGACCACCACCCCCCTTTCCGACCAAAAAGGAGCTACGCAAATAATTTTTTGGCAGGAGCAATTCGATCGACTTTGAACGTAAATATTTTTCTCTCCTTTCCATCTTCTTTGCTCCTCATCCTCGCATTTGCGCAAGAACAATTCACAAGAAAACAATCCCATCTCCACCCCGCGATCCAAGCTGCTCTTTCGCCCAGAGGTGAGTTGACCCCAGCTAAGCAAGCTGCTGCGAAACTGTCCACAGCAACAAAAGCTCCTCCGAAAAGTCGGCGATGCTTGCAGCTCTCGCAAAGAGCTTCAAGACTCTCCAGACTTTCCCAGAGTTCCAAAGAACAGCTCCAATTTGCCCCGGTTGCAGCCAAACTTGGACCGAACAGCTCAATGACTGACTTTGTGCTTCCTTGCCGTCCACTTGTAACAGGCAGAATATAAACAGTCGAACTTGCTCTGCAGCCAAAGCAGAACATTGCATAAAAGCAAAAGCGACGAGACAAAAGAGAAGGGCACACGTACCAGAACAGACACAGAAACACACAGCCCAACATGTCTGCCAAGTCCATCTTCGAGGCCGACGGCAAGGCCATCCTCAACTACCACCTGACGCGCGCCAAGGTCATCAAGCCCTCGCCGCTGCCTGCTTCCACGACGCACAACCCGCCGCCGAGATTGGCATCGCTGCACTTCCCCGAGGACGCCACTGTCGAGTCCGTCCTGAACCAGGCCGAGGTCACCTACCCGTGGCTGCTGCAGGCCGATGCCAAGTTCGTCGCAAAGCCCGATCAGCTCATCAAGAGACGGGGGAAGAGCGGTCTGCTGTGCCTGAACAAGTCCTGGGCTGAGGCCAAGGCTTGGGTTGCTGAGCGTGCCGGCAAGGTCCAGAAGGTCGAGAGCACCGAGGGTGTTCTGCGGCACTTCCTGGTCGAGCCGTTTGTCCCGCACAAGCAGAACGAGGAGTACTACATCAACATCAACTCCGTCCGTGATGTGAGTGTTTAATCCCCTTGTCGATTTTGTTTTCCGTTTTCCTCTTTGCGTTGCATTTTTGGTGGAAGAGACTCACTCTCATCGGCTCATTTGCGGTGAGGTGATGGTGGGATGAGATGAGATGAAAGCAGTTAGGCGAGAGAGCCAAAGTTGGCGATCTTGTCCATGGCCGGTTTGGCGACTGTTGGCCTAGTGGTGAAGCCAAAGAAGAAAGAGGGCGACAAAAGAAAAGACTGTCAACAACTTTGAAGACCAGTCTGAGGCGACGATTTGTTTTCATGAAAGAAAATTCATGAATAGTTCAAATTGGCAGAGAAAAGGGCAAAAGAAAGCGTTCATGGCGAGTTATATTCTTTCCGGTTGGGTTTTCCGGGCGTTTTCTGCTTATATGGCTGAAGACGCCGTGGTTTCTTCGGGAAGACTTTGGCAAACCGGACGAGCGGAGGCTAAGCTGAGATTACCTGCGTCTCCGTTTTTACGCCTATCGCGCCCCCTACCCGCCTGCACATACCACCCACTGCACCGTTGCAAGCCGCCCTTTAGCCCACTACATCCCCTATCTCCTGCCTCTCTGATGCACGCAATCCGCGCCCTATGAGTACTAAAACCTGACAAAATTATGGAGCACTAACACGTTACCTTTCTCACAACAGGGCGACTGGATTCTGTTCACCCACGAGGGTGGTGTTGATGTTGGCGATGTCGACGCAAAGGCCGAGAAGCTGCTGATTCCCGTCGACCTGTCGCAGTACCCGTCGAACGAGGAGATTGCCGCTACCCTCCTCAAGCACATCCCCAAGGGCCTGCACAACGTCCTGGTCGACTTCATCACCCGCTTATATGCTGTCTACGTTGACTGCCAGTTCACCTACCTGGAGATCAACCCCCTGGTGGTCATCCCCAACGAGGATGCCACCTCTGCCGATGTTCACTTCCTGGATCTGGCTGCCAAGCTGGACCAGACTGCCGACTTCGAGTGCGGTGTGAAGTGGGCCATTGCCCGGTCGCCGGCCGCTCTTGGCCTGACCAACATTGCCCCCTCGAGCTCCGGTGTCAACATCGATGCCGGCCCGCCGATGGAGTTCCCCGCGCCGTTCGGCCGTGAGATGACCAAGGAGGAGGCCTACATTGCCGAGCTGGACGCCAAGACGGGTGCCTCGCTGAAGCTGACCGTCCTGAACGCCAACGGCCGCATCTGGACGCTGGTTGCTGGTGGTGGTGCCTCAGTCGTCTACGCTGACGCCATTGCCTCTGCTGGTTTCGCCGACGAGCTTGCCAACTACGGCGAGTACTCTGGTGCGCCCACTGAGTCGCAGACTTACCACTACGCACGCACGGTCCTGGACCTGATGCTGCGTGCCCCCCTGAGCCCCAAGGGCAAGGTTCTGTTCATTGGTGGTGGCATTGCCAACTTCACCAACGTGGCGTCGACGTTCAAGGGTGTGATCAAGGCTCTGCGCGAGTACTCCAAGGCCCTGAACGAGCACAACGTCCAGATCTGGGTCCGTCGTGCCGGCCCCAACTACCAGGAGGGTCTGAAGAACATGAAGGCAGCGACCCAGGAGCTTGGCCTGAACGCCAAGATCTTCGGCCCCGAGATGCACGTGTCCGGCATCGTTCCCCTGGCCCTTATCCCCGGCCGGTGGGAGGAGTCGAATCTGGAGGAGTTCAAGGCTTAAGTTTAAGCCGTATGTGTGCGTGTTGTGCGTATGATGACTATCCTGCGTTTATTTCATTCATTGACGCATGGTGATGAATTGGAGCTCTGGGATGATTTCTTTGGCAATGGCAAAATGTGAAGAAAAAAAGAAAGAGACATGATATGCGTGCTGCGGGCGCCGCTACTACTAGACTTTAATCTGTTGTATTATGTTTGAGTTTTCTATTCCAAAATGCATATGCGGTTTGCAATATCTTAATTTCAAGAGAGTGTCATGACAAAGTGAAGGATGTAGTGTGAAAGCTAGAAAGACGGCTCGACCCTAGAAGCCACCAAGAACGGGCCATCTTCGGCATGAATCATGTGTACCTCATTTTCGTGATGCTTAGGGCCGTCAGCCGTGCGTTAGCTGTTTATTGTGTTTAATGTGCATTCAATATGTCTTTATATCTCATTTTATTTATATTTCGTTTGTGGTAAAGTGCTATGCTGTCCTGGCTTGTCTTTGTGTGTTCTTGTGTTGATGCATTTTATGGTAAAGCATCAGTTGTTCTTCGTGACGTTATTGTATTGTATTATATTTTTTAATTTAATTTAATTTAATTTAATTTTCTTTCATGACCACGTTGACATTCATTTTTTCCTTTGCAGTGTTTTTTATTCTTTTTTTTTTGTTTGTTACTTTCATGATAAATATATTTTTTAAAATTGTATTTAAAAATGAGCTAAATCCAGACGAAAAGAAACTCACCATTGATTCTTCTTGACTGTATCCACACGTCGACGAGTAAATTCAAATTGCTGCTAAGAGACAAGAACTACCTTCAACGACTTCTACGTGAGACATATTTTTATTCAGAGAACTTGTGGCGACGAAGATCATCTCACTCGCAGCAGTTCTGATTCACAGTCATATCTTCAATAATATAAAGCATGATAAGTTTTCTATTACAGCCGCCACAAGATTGTGAAGATGATCTAGAGGGAAAAAGAAGATAGGATATAAAATAAAAACACACGAGAAGGGGGTAACATGAAAAAAGGTCGCCGATAAAAGCACCGGTGAAAAATAAAAACGCAACATAAGACATATGAGAGAAAAAAGAGAAATCGCGGAATGCCCGACAATAGCAAATTTAACTCGAAATTTTGAAAAAAAAAAGAAGAAAGCAACGGCTCTACATTAAAAGATTTCCTTCCCCTCTAGTCTTCCACGCAACCACAACACATCAATCAACAATCACACCCACTCACTCCTTACAGGAGAAGAGTGAACAGGCAGGGCAGGACGGCGCCAATGGCGACGGCCGGAGCCCAGATCAGGTCAGCGCGGCCGAGGCCGGCGTTCTTCTTGTCACCCGACGAGCCAGAGCTGCCCGACGACGTGGCAGCGCCAGAGCTAGAGGCAGTGTTAGTGCCGGGCATGTTGGCGGCGTCGTTGGCCAGGGGCTTGACAGCGAGGTTGGTGAGGGTGGTGCCGTTGGGGTTGCGGACGGTGTAGTTGACCGAGTAGTCGGAGATGGAGATGATCTTGCCGCTGGGAGTGGGGGTCACGCCCTTGGACAGGATGGCAGCAGCACCGGGGGGCAGCGAGGGTAGGGTGAAGTTGGTCTCGAAGCCCTTGGTGGTGATCAGCTTGGAGCTGCAGGTAGGGGGCTTGGGCGACGAGCTGTTGGCAGCGGTGGACTGGACAGTAGCAAAGTCGACCTTGGCGAACTGGGTCTGCAGAGTGTAGAAGTCTTGGAGGATG
The DNA here is from genome assembly GCA_021396235.1 of Sporothrix pallida. Classification (NCBI taxonomy): domain Eukaryota; kingdom Fungi; phylum Ascomycota; class Sordariomycetes; order Ophiostomatales; family Ophiostomataceae; genus Sporothrix; species Sporothrix pallida. The sequence goes on along the minus strand of WNYG01000012.1, from coordinate 67,724 downwards.
TCGACGGTGCCGTCGGAGCTGATGTTGACAAGACCGAACTCGGAGACCTCGTTGGCGTACTCGTAGACGACACCGCCGCTGAAGACGGGGGTCATCTGGCCGCTGTAGATGGTGCTGACCTCGGTGAAGACACGGGGTGCGGGCTTGTTGCAGCCGTACTCGGAGAAAAAGACGGGGATCGAGGTGCCGGTGAAGCCAGAGACAAGGGTGTTGTAGCCACTGGTGGTGAAGCTGCTGTCACCGCACCAGCTGTAGCTGTTCAGGGCGAAGATGTCGGCACGGCTGAAATCGTCGTCGTCGCCAGTCTCGGCGCACTGGAAGAAGTTCCACGAGTCGAAGAGGACGGTACGGACATCGGCAGCAGAGTAACCGACGGGGATGGCGCGGTCAGAGTGCTTGGAGATGTAGGTCTTAATGTCACGGGTGACGGCACGGACGTAGGCGGGATCAATGGCACCGCTATCGGCATCAGCGATAACCTCGTTACCGGCGAAGAAGAGCAGGGTGTTGGGGTAGTGGCGGAACGCCTCGACAATGGCGAAAGTGCGGTTCAGGTAGCTGGAGGTGTAGGTGGTCCAGGGGGCAGTGCCGTCGAGAGACTCGCCGACGAGGGGCGAGTTGACATCGATCATCATGTACATGCCGGCGGCGTTGAAGATGCTGGCGCACTCGTCGTGGTTCAGGTTAGGATCTAGGTTGTAGACGCGGATAGCGTTGATGCCGAGAATCTGCATGAGGGCAGCATCGCGACGGCACTTGGCGCCGTTGCTGAGAGGATCGAAGCCGAGCTCCGGGTTGTAGCCGGCAGAGCCACCGGGCTGGTAGGCAACACCGACAACCTGGAAGCGGTTACCGGTCTTGGGGTTGACAAAGTCGCTGCCCTTGACCTCAAGGGAGACGACGGCGGCAGCAATCTGCGCGCCGAGGGCGACGAGCGCAGCGGACAACTGGGGAAGTTAGTGTCATGATCCGTATGTGATTTAGAATGTGATAAAACGTGACAAAATGCCAAAGTGAAACCGCCAAAGTGACGCCACAATATAACGGCGAGGTCGATGCGAGGCAGTTGGAGCAATTCGTTATGTCGTGCGACACAGATGTCCAAAGTCTGGTGGCGCATAGATCGTCATGCATAATTGCCGGATGATCTGCCATTTCGGTGTTTTGGAGATCGGTCAGGTACAAAAGTACCAGGAACAAACCGACTCGGCGCGTCCCGACAGGCAAAACAGAATGCGCAAGGGAGCGGATGCTCTCCATGACAACAGGAAAAAACAGAAGAACAGAAAACGAGGGCGAGCGGAGATCAAAACAACTTACACGCATCGTGACGGTGATTTGAGAATGAAATTTGGTGTCGAAAAAAAGGCGAAAGTAGAATGTGCCGACGGTAAACAAGCCGGATGTTCTGGCGACGGTGCGAAAGAGCGACTGAGAAAAGAACGACGACTACTCAGAATATCTGGTGATCGAGCCGAGAAAATGAGTGGACGGAAGACGCAAAATGACGTTGACGACTTCTTCTGTTGTTGTTTTTAAGATGTCAAAAAACTTGGCGAGAAAAGAAGGGGAAGAGAGAAAAGATTGAAGAAGAAGCGAAAAGAGGGTAATGAATGGACGAAAGCTGCAAGGAACACAAAACACGATGCCCTGGCAGTTTCAAGATATAGAGATGGCGAGGGGTGGAGGCGATTAAAAGGATGAAGGAGGGAAAAGAGAGGAAGAAAAAAAGAAAGAAAAGAGGAAGAGAGAAGAAGACGAAACAGGTCCACAAAGAAGGAGGGCGCACAAAGGAAAAGGGCAGGAGGTGACGTGAACGGAAAGGGTAGCGATGCCAGTAACACCACAGAGGGAAAGAGCGGCTCTCTCTGTTTCCCTCGTTCTTGCCTTTCTGGACCAGTGTCTCAGGGGAGGGGAGGGGCGCTCTGGGCGTGCTTGCCCATTTGCTCATTCGCCCATTTGCCCATTTTGCCAATACGAGGACCGCTTGTCTGTGTGGGAAAGAGCGACCGAACCAAGAGAAACCCGAGAAAACTAAGACCCCCAAGCCAGTGGTAATCTTTTGGTAATTTCAGCATTGCAGAGGCTCCAAAGTGGAAAATACGGGGCGCGGATATCGTATCAAAAGCGGCTAGGGTGGGAGGTAGGGAAGGAGCAAAAGGGAAGGAGGGAAGGGGGAACGAAGGGGGCCGGGACTGGGGGCAAGAGCGATGCGCCGGGCAGGAGCAAGGGGACAATAGACCAGAAGCCAGAGCCAGAGAGGGAAAGAGCAAATGGCGCACCGTGGGCATATCGTCGAGCAAATCGGCATGTGGCTAGACCGCAAAAACTGGAGGCGAGGTAACGAGAAAAGGGAGCCGAAGAGGGCACAAAGCACAAAGGCAGGGGAATACGACATGGTGTTGTATCATTGTACGGAGTATGAGAGATGTGTACACGGATACAAGGAGCACAGAAGGCGAGGACAAAGAGAACACAGGCGCAAGCACGGCATCATTTGCGCGATGCGGCACTGAGAAAGTGTCACGAAAAACAGCAAAAATAGGCATTCATGGCGAAGGATAAGTTATCAAATTGCAGACAATCACGAAATATTGCCGACAGGACAAGACACGCCAACGACGGCGCCAACAACGCCAACAGACACGGTTCTGGGCACAGCGCGGCACGGACTGAGACAAGACATGACACGGACAGACACACGGGACACAAGGCAGCACGGCGCCGAGCGTGTCCCAAGACTGAAGAGAAGTCAAAAAAGAGACGAAAAAAGGAACAAAGGCACCTTCCAAACAAATTCCAGAGATTTTATGCGCACGATATGTCGTAAGCCAACATTCTTGGACGACGAGTGCCCGGCATAGCCATGAGTTGGCACATTGGCACACATTGGCGCATGCGTGTCGCCGTGTCTGCCGAGTCCAGTGGTCGGGCGACGACCACGTCTTGTTGAAAAAGTGTTTGTGTTATTTTGAGAAGCAAAAAGACGAACAACGAAATGCAAGGAGGCGGGTCGAGATATGGCTAAGAAAGATCATTCGACTTGGCGGTTCTTGAGCCTTGGTAAGGGCTGTTGTCCACGCGAGGAGATGCAAAATATGCCCATTTGTGAGCATCGTATTATTTCAGGGCTGAGAATGAGGTATATCAGAGGAGCAGCTGCAGGAATATCGTGAGATGCATCCTCAAAATGAGGAAGAATATGGCAATTTGGGTGAGCATTTGGGGGTTGCAGTGCTGCAGGAACGACCGGCAGCACTAAAGTTCGGGCCCACTTCCGTCAGACTGTCAACAAATGGGCCATCCACAGCGCAAGAAGCAAAAAGCGTGCAAGCGCCCCGCCATTCCAGGGACGCTTTTTGGTGTGGAATTGGCGCATTCTGGCGGTCGCTGGCGCTCTTTTGGCGCATTTTCCTTAAATTTTGGCGCGCCCTTGGTGCACTTTTGCGCTCTTGCCTCCTCGCGTGCTGTCTGACAGCGTTCCTGACTTGTCGGAGCTACTCCAAAATAGGCAAGGCGTCCAATAGAGCTCCTGCAGCTAGCGGCCCTCGCGGCCGTTGATTCTTCAGAAAAAAGGGGCAGCTTCAGAGGAGGCTCGGAAGGGGAAAAAAGAAGAGAAGGAAAGAGCCAATGGCAGCCAGACCTTCCACCTTCTGGCACTTGCAAACGCTGTCATCCAGGGGTCGTGCAGAAAAATGTGTGTCGAACTCTCAGAGAGAGGGACCGTTGTTTGGCGGAGGGAGACCCTGACCCTGACCTTGGACCTTGACCCTGAACCAGAAGTGTGGAGGCGTCCAACGGAAACGGAGACGACAGGGGCTGCCGTTTTCCTTCTTTTGTTCTTTGATTTAACGATTTAACGTTAAAGGTTGCTCTATCGTGCTTCTTCGGATGGAATATGGTTAATTTGGAGGGAAAGGTAAAATCGCAAGATGAGCGAAGGGCGATTTTCGGGGGAAGGCAGATGCAGATGAAAGGTAAACAACCAACAGACAGCAGGACAACATCTTCCTAATCTTTACAGCCTGATTTCAAAAGATCGTGAGATGCTGTTTTTTTGAAGGAAAAGGGAAGGAGGGAAATGGGAAAATGGGGGAAAGTGCCGCCGGCGCGTTTTCGGCCAAAACAGAATTTCCACCCGCAACTCCGCACATCCAGCGATCAGCATGCGCCCATATGCAACGTTTGTTTCGCTCGCTGTGCTTGCAGGTTGTCGTCGACTTTGTGTATTTGTGAGCTATCGTGAAATGACGCATGTGCAGTGGCAGTTTCACGTGACCAGAGTGGTGATTGAAATCAAAATTCAGGGTCCAACGATGCCCAGATTGCACCTTCCCAAGAGAGGCAGTGCACATATTAATCGCGATCGACTCGATAGATGCATAGCCAAGAAGTCGAGCCAAGGTAGAGAAACACTGCCAAATAAGAACAAAGACATCCGATGAAACAACGTGCTCGTTTGCTCGCCGGCCGAAGGCTGCTCGGAGCTCCGTGGTCATCACATCGGATCAGTTTGATTTTGCTTGGTTGAGAGTCGTCAACTTCTTCGAATCGCATAAACGATTTTCGTCAAGACGATCATATGTTTGTATTTAATGCCATTGAAGCTGTCAACGTCTTCATTCTGCCTCTGCTCATGTCCACGCCACATATATTTACCCGGTCCGCCTTGTCATGGTCCCTCTCTCATTTTCCTTTTAATTTTTGAGTGTTTTATTGATTAGCATATGCTCTTTCCTCTGCTGTGCCCCCTTGATCGTTTTTCTTTCAATTCTATTCTTGTGCAGACGAGAGACTTACCGACACGAGAATGTAATGCGGACAGACCCTTTGAAACTCAGAAAGAAAAACAATTACGTATTCCATAAGATCGGAAAATAAGAAAATCAAACCATACAAAGTGAAGAAACATGAAGGAACAAGAAGAACATTCTAGGCAAAACAGAGGATAACAATAAATTCCTCTGCTCATCAGCCGAAACGCCTGCCGCCTTTTCTGCACGTCTTCATGTTGTTATATATTGCGTTCCTGATCCTCGGGGTGAGAATGCGTTGGCCAGAAGGGTCCATGAATCGACGATATGGCCATGCTCTACTCCTATTGTTCTTTCTTTGCCTTTTACTTTCTGCCTCGCTACGCCGCTGCCTGACATCTCATTGTGGTTGCTGGCGGCGGCACCGAGCAAGCGAGAAAAGCAAAGCGAAAAGGCTGCCTCAACTGGACTTCTTGACAATTTAAGGCGACGACTGGCGGCTAACATCGTGTCGTGATATTGTTTTGTGTGCCGTTTTAGGCAGTGTCGACGCCGCCCCCTCGTTCCTTCACTGCCTCATCTTGCCTCGTCGGGGATAGACGTAGATGAAATATAAACGAATGCTGCCGATCCGGGGCGGCCTCTTCCTTTGCCCCAGATGCCTTCGCACCCTCTTCTCGCTCTGCATTCCCTTTTGTATATATTGCCCTTCCCCAGACTCGACAAAACGCCAAGACTGCAGTTCAAAAGATCGAGCCGAGATATCTTGATTTGAAGAGCAAACTCTGCATTTTTTATCTTTTGAAATATTGCACACCTCCATCCCGCCCCTACCATCGCAATGCCCACCTCTTTTAGAACACTGGCGTCTTTCGTGACCGGCGCAGCTGTGCTGCTCCAGTCTGCCGCCCCGGTGGCGGCTGCTGACCCGACATTCCCGGCCGCTGTCGAAATCGACCTTGTCTTCCCCCGCGCCGGCGTCACGTACAAGCCCGGCCCCAATTTCCCCGTTGTTCTCGCCGTGCAGAATGCGCCCGCCGCCGCTTCGCTCGACATGTTGATTAACATCATGGCGCACAACAACTCCAAGAGCGAGTTGCATCAAAAGTTTGTGGGCCTCTTTGACGCCTCTAACAACACGGCCGTGTTTGCATCCAACTCGCCGTCCACATTCTACTGGCACGTGTCCACCAACAAATTCAAGGGCACGGTGCCGACCAACTGGACGCTCGAGTGGATGGTGCTTGGGTCCAACTGCACAATGGACGACGACAGCACGAATCTCAGCGACCACAGCACCGCCGACCTGGGCTTGCTATCGTTCTTTACCGACCCAGCCGGCATCGAGCCCGACTTGGTGGCAATCGCCGGTGCCGAGGCCAAAAACGACACTGCCTGCAAGGCCAGCATCTCCCACGCCCTCACATACAATGTGTCGGCCGTGCGCAATGTGACGACCGACTTGGGCAAACACGGCCGCCATAACGAGACACGGAATGCATCATCGTGTGCTGTGTTGCCCAGCGCGCGCCCATCGGCCAACCCGTGCGCAGCAAGACTGGACGCGGCGGCAGCGTCCGCGATTGCAGGCTCGCTCAACTCGACGAAATCAGGAACGACGGTGGCCGGCGGCAACTCGACAACGGGATCGGGAACACCCAAGAAGAACAGCGGCGCTGCGACACTGCTCGGCCGGCAGTCATCGTTGGCGGAGTCGGCTTTGCTGCTGGCGGCGGTCGGCTGGCTGGTGTACCTGTAGTGAGATGATGGTATGAATGAGAGGATTAGAGACAAAACAAGATGACTAGTATGGCAGCAATAAAGGATGAGACTTTTGTGCGTTTGGTTTCCATTTTGACAAGATAAAATTTCAAATTCATTATCATAAAGTGCAGTACAAAAGGCGCGGTGAGAGCTGATGAGTGCGATGTGTAATCATGCTGAGGTGTAAAAAGACAAGGAAAGGAGGGCCCGAAAGTAAACCAATAAAACAGGCTGGTAATTGAAGTTGATCAAACCTGTGTGTCCATTATTTTTTCCTATTCCAGTGCACATCCGTTTAGTGCTTCTTCGCCGCACCGGCGGCCAGCCGTTCCTGTCTCCGGGCAATCCGGTCGAAGCGGATAAACGAACCAAAGCCAATGACAAACGTCAGGAGCGTCCACAGGAAGCCGTCTTTGGACAGGATCGTCATGCCGCGCGGCGCCAGGCGGTTGTGGTTCATCCAACAGGACTCGGCGAGGTGGATGGCGAGGATGGGCACAAACGTGAGCTTCAGCATGAGCCGGAAGCCGTCGGCGCCGCCAAAGATGAAATTGTTCTCTGTAACGCCAATCGAGCTCATGACCTTGTCCCACGTGTTGGAGGTGGCCTCGTCCCGGCCTGCGTACATGAGGCCGGCCAGGGCAAAGTAGAGGAGGACGCCGAACATGACCAGGAGGTCGAAGGCGCCAGGAGGGTCAAAGGGGACGTTCTGGGTAGAAGCCCCGGGCTTTGAGGCGGCAGCCGGTGGCGCGCCGCCGTGCTCCGGAAGAGGCACACCAAAAGCTTTGCGGGCGTCCATGGCCAGGTCAATCAGACGCTGGCGGCGGTCGTTCCAGGCGGCCATGGGCGGCGTGAGCTGGACGACGTGGACCTTGCCCGTGTTGGCCGTGCGAATGTACAGCGACTGCAAGTCAATGTCGACGAGCTCGGGATGGCCTTCGGCAGCGAGCTGCTTTGCAGACAGGCCGTTGACGTGGCGCAGATAGAGACCAAGGTCAAGGCTGTGCTCGCGGTTCATGTGGCCCATGGTGGCCTGCTTGGATTTGGCGTCGATGGTTGTCATGGTGGCGGTTAGGGTGAAGGTGAAGAAGAAAGAAACGGACAGGCTGAACAAGTGTTGAAGAAATACTGAAGAATGAATTGACGCAATTTCCAATTGTGGTGATGTTGAGGAGAAAATGGGAAAGAGCGACGGGGACGAGATGCAAGGTTACCGAGGGTCGGAAAGTATCCGATATTTGTATGTCCGGTCACCAGGGCCAGCTGGCCACGAGGAAAGAGCTCCTGTGGAATCGCATCTTTCGCGGAAGCATAGGGAGCTATGGCCTGGAGGTGGGGGTGCGCCTTCCCCAATTGAAGTCGAAAAACATGTGGGGACGATCCGCCTCGGAGCACATCGGCAGCTGTTTTGGAAGCCACTGATATTTATTCAGTATTTGGAAGGTGCGGAGGCTGCGGCAATCTCTCATTTGTATTGGTCTGAGTGCGTGAGCATTATTGGCAAGGCTGAAGGATTACCAAGATGACGGTGTGACGAAATAACGTGAGACATACCGGATATTTGGTCGGCGTGGTATTTAAATAATACGAAGGTTCACTCATGACGAAAAGTTCAATTATTTTTGGTGCATAAAGTCAACATCTTGGAGCCTAAATAATACAGCAAAGACCCAGTAGCCTACAGTGGTTTACAGCGTCTTCCAGCGTCCAGGCACCGAAATGGCAGAACTCGTCAAACACGATCGTTCCTTCCTCGCCCTTTTCTCGATCAGTTTGGTTTCCCAACCCCTGAAATAAGCATCACAAATGGTGTGGACGAGTTTAATAAAGTATACCTTGTAAAAAAAAAGAAGAAAAAAACACCATTGATTGTCTCTTTAAGCCTTTATTCTGTATTGTGCCTTTTGCTCCTTCTCAAACCACCCTCCGTTACAAATGAATGCACAAGTCATCGAGACTGCTTCCAGGCTCACACAGTTACCCGCCGTCGACCGAGATACGGCACAATACTTCCATCCCCAGAAATCGTTGACTACCACCAATCCTCCTGTTCTCTCCTGATCCTCCGCCTCTCCTGGCACCTTCGCCATGCATTCTGGGCCATGACACGGACCGTCGGCAGGCTCATGACGATGACCGACACGGATACTTCGAGACCGGACCAGATGAGGCTGTCGGTATTGTCCCAGGTCGGGTTGAGAGACGAAGTGTCAAAGTGCACGAGAAAGTGCAGGCGGATACAACTGGTGGCCAGGACAAAGACGCCGAGACTGAACATGGCGAGTGCTGTGACCATGGCGGCTGTGGCGGCAGGGGAAGGTCGGGACGATGACGAGGGTGCTGACAGTGACGAGGTCGGCCGGGCGAGGCTTTTTCTCAGTAGGAAAAGAAGCGGCCATGGTGCGATGAGAATGGCTGCGTCTTGGGCGATCCCAAACGATGCAGCCACATAGGCCAAGAGGCGGATGTTGAGACATGTGAATGGCTCATCTTCGAGAAGAGAAGTCGATGTCCAGCGTCGCCAGACCGTGTTGACAGGACGGCACTGAAAGGCGTCGAGAAACAAAAAGACGAGGCTTGGCACGAGGACGAACCCGGCCAGCACAAACACGGCGACGCGGAAATTTTGATAGTGCTTTCTGTACCTACGGGCCTCGAATGTCGACGGCGGTGCCTGGGGCGCAAAAATGCGGAGGTAGAGAAACAGAAAGGAGAGCTTGATCAGTGTCAAGATAGCCAAATACAGCATCTCATCGACATAGAATGCCTCCATGGCCTGGACGATTGCGTTGTTCGGCACTGTCCAGATGTCGACTCCAAACCCGATGGCGGCAGCTAAAAATGATTGTCAGAAAAGTGCCTTCCTTGATCTTGTACCTTCAGGGGAAAAACCTACCATATTGACCGACGATGAGAAAGGCGACGAAGACGGGCTATCAACATGTCAGCGGAGGTACACGAACTTATATCAAAAGTTGGTCACTCACCGTTAACAACATCACTAGGTAGTCGTCGACCGAAAACCGCGCTGCCTGCTTGACTCGGCCATACAGTCGAAGCCCAAGACAGACCAAGGCCGGGACTTGGATGGCAAAGAGGGCCACAAGACTGGACTTGCGAGACCTAATCGGCCACTCACACCCCTTAGACAACTCTCGAATGGTATCTATTTGAGTGCGTCAGCAAAGAACAGTTAACCAAGAAGAGACTATTACATCCCTACCCAAGGTGTCTGCCGGCGAGCAGTGTGATAGGAGGCATCTCTCGACATCTTGGACAAGCGAACCGTTTCTGCTGGCAGAGCAGAGGCCCTCCAGAGAGGAAATAGGCGGCGTGGACTCTTTGACTAGATCCTCAAAACAGACAATCTCGGCTGGTCAGTGGCATGTTTCTTGTCAACGATAGCCATTCTATTATACTTACCGCACATGCCGGCCATGGAGACGTCGAGTTGTGGGACAGAGTCTCGGCCCCGGTTGCCTGACGAACATCGTCGGTAGTTCCGGCCGTTGTTGTTTCGATAAGTGAAAAGATCCAAAGAAGAGACAAGAGAAGCAGAAGCCCCCGCCTGTGAAAGGGATATCCAAGAGTCATTATGCTGTTATTTTGAGGCCAGGCTTAGATTAGCAAATAACAAACAAAGGGAATGGGCTATTTCTTTTTGGCCATAATGATAATCACCATCAAGGAAAGACAGGATGCCGGCCCATATATCATCGAAATTTGCACCGAATCTCAACGCATCGTGTTCTTCTTGTTTGCTACGCGTTCCAGCACGAATACAGATTGAAGCATTGTCCTACGTACGCAAAAGCCTGCGTCACCCATCTCCCAGAATTCTATCCGATGTCATGAAGCAGCAGTCTCCCACAAAGGGTCTGTGTGTTAACTGCGTATGAAGTACGAGCGAGGCCAAAGGGTGCACCTTGTCACTTCTTTGCTGCCCCTTCCATGGATCGACGCGACAAAAGACAAGTTTGGTCATTACGAATTAATGAGAGAAAAGTCGATAAATTTTATATTATTTCTATTTTTATCCTATGTTATTTTATTCTTCGACGTTATATAATAATGTGTGGATTTTTTGTTTATCTCTTTTTAAAAATAAATAAATTTATAAATTTATAACATGTAAATAAAAGACATAGATAAAATGTAAATATAGAAAAACAACCCATTATACACTGACTTTACAACGTACATGAATAACAAGCAGTCGGTGGAAGCGTTGCAATGATGTTTACTCGCACGGCATAATATCACGTACCTCTTGTAGCTTGTGAAGCAGAACACCAGGAGCAAACACTTCGCCTTGCAGGTATGTTGTGCACTCAGATGGTGTGTAGCTTGTCAGTTATGTCACTCTCATGCTCATAGAATCACCTTGCAAGTTTGGACCGTCTTGTTTGATATGGCCAACCTCACTGAAGAGGCTGTTTAAAAGGTTTTTTAGTTTGTATTTTTGTATACCATCCTGGTCATAAAAACCATCCGCCGCCTTTGGGATTTCCGATCCGTAGAAGCCCAACCTTTCCCGCCCGTTTCCTTTGACCGGTATATTTTCCATTATTTTCTTTTTCGTCGTTTCTGGTTTCTGTTCATCGTTCATCCTCCGCCTCGTGGTGGTGGTGATAATAAAATGACACACCCCGCCACACAGATCTCTCCGTTTCTCTTTCATTTTCAAATGCTCGCCATGCAAAACGATGCAAAGAAAACAAAATGACAAGACATGCAATCGTATCATCAGATTCTCCTCGTTATTTGTTGCTCAACATCCTCAACTGCCACCACCGCTCGCCCGCTCGCAAAAAAAGTGTATGTGGATATAGTTTTGTGTATAACATCCGTATTTTTTGGAACCGTTTTTTCCGCCATGGGATATGCGCTCGTTCAAATGCAAAATGTAAAAGAAAAGCTGGAAAGCAGAAGGCCGAAAAATAAAGGTAGCAAATGACAAAGGTAGAAGAGTAGAATAAAACAAAGGAACCGAGCAAATGCTAGATGAACAAGATTATTGGAACATAGGATCGTGCCTCGTGAGAAGTACACCTAGATCCATTAGTGGTTTAGTTTTTTTGTTTGGTTGGCAAAGCAAGTTACCAAGATTTGGGATTGTAGAGATGGGTATAGTTGAAGACTGGGAGTATGGTCCTCAATATGGAGAATGAGAGAGAAGAAAGTGTAAGGAGATCTCTCGATGCCAAACCATCGAGAAAACTACCACTGGGGTTGCGATCCGCTCGAGCCCCAACCGTCGCCTGAAGAGCCAACCTATGACTCCTCGGTGCGACGGGGGCCACGGTGGAAACCGCCGTTACCGCCGTTCTCACTACCACGGCCGCGGCCACCACGGCCACGACCACCACGACCATCGCCACGGCCACGGCCGCCACGGTAGCCGTTGCCGCGACCACCACGGAAACCGTCACGCTCGCTACGGCCACGGTTGTGGCGCTGCACCTGGTGGAAACCATCATCGGCAGGCGCGTTGGGGGTGGCAGCTGCGGGGGTAGGGGCAGCAGCAGCAGGGGGAGCCTGGTCAGGCTGCTCGTCGGCCCAGGACTGGGTGTTGCCGGTAGCGGCAGTGGTGGCGACGGTACCGGTCTCAGTCTCAGCAAGGTCGCGGGGAACCTGCACCCACTCCTGTGACATGGTCAGGTCCTTGGCGCCGTTGGTGGTGTCCCAGTGGCTCTCGCCAACAGCGTTGGCAGCCTCGTCACCAACGTTGGTGTTGGCAGGAGCAGCCGGGGCCGCATCAGCAGGCTCCTCAGAGTGGCCGTTGGTAAGAGCGGCAGCCTCAGCCAGAGGGGTGTCGGTGCCAGCCTCGATCTCGGTCAGGCTGGCGTGCACCAGGGTCGGATCAGACTCGACCTGGGCAGGGGCCTCAGAGGTGGCCTCCTCAGAAGCACCCTCGGACTGGAACAGGGCGCCGGCGTTAGCGGCGGCAGCAGCCTTGACCTGGGCGAAAGTGGTCCGCAGGGGCTCGTTGGAGACGCCCTTGGTGGTCTCCTCGGCGCCCTGGACGAGCTTCAGCATGGTGGCAACACCATTCTCGTCGCCAGAGTAGATCTGCAGGAGCACGCCCTCGAAGGCAAGGTTCTCGTCTTGCTGCTGGTTCTGGTCGTCGGCACGGCGGGTGGCAGCCAGGCGGAGGAACTGAGATAGGGTCAGGAGGCTGTCGTGCAGGCTCTTCTCGGCAGCAGCAGCGGACGACTCGGTCACCTCGCGCACAGCATCGGCCTTCTCCTTCTCAAACTTGTCGGTCAGGGCCTTGGTGACCTCAGCCTTGTCGGCAACGAGGCGCTGGCGGTAGTCGGCGTCGAGCTTCTTGAACTGGCTGTGCTGCTCCTCGAGCTGGGCAAGCTGCTCCTTGAGAGCGGGCTTCTTGAGAACCTGGGCCTTTTGGTCGGCGTTGATGATTTTCAGGGTGACAAGCTCGTCGAGGGTCTTGCCCTTGTGCTCGGCAATAAGGCCGTCGGTTTTGGACGCGTTGGTCTGTGGTTGGTGGGTGCGGGTTAATAACTGTGTTTGTTTACTGGGGATCGGGCCACAATCCAATTTTTCTTCTTTTTTTCTCCCATCTTTACTTACGAGTTTCTTGTTAACGTTGCGGATGTTCCTGCAGAAGGAAAAAGAGACATTGTTAGCATGCATTGGAATGTGCCTTCGGGCCATTAAGGTCCGACGCGCAAAAATCTTCAATGTGAAAGTTACTAGGATCTGGAACGCACTTGGAGAGCTCCCGCAGATAGGCAGGCTCGCCCGAGTCATCGCCGTTGGCCTCATTGGGCGCCACCGAAACAGCCTTCTCCGACGCAGCAGGAGCAGGCGACTCGGTGCGGCCGGCCTTGGCCTTCTTCTTCTTGGCCGACTTGGAGTCGGCAGGTGCCGCGGGATTTTGCACAGCAGATGCAGCCATTGTGGGATTTGTAGATGTGTGTGTGTGTTGATGATTTGCTTGGTCAGGCAAGCTCCTGGAGGAATCGGATCTTGGGATCGAGGATCGGAGGGAGTGTCGAAGACGGGAGGAAAAGCGGAGGACGCAAAGAGGTCGGTTGGATAGATGATGGAATAAATATGATGAAGAGAAGAGTAAGCAAGTTTGGGGAAAAGGAGGAGGAGAAAGTGAGAAGAGAGTGAGAGAAGGGGAGAGAGAGGGAAAGAGGGAAAAGAGAAGAAGACAGCTAAAGAATGGGGTGCGTGACCTAAAATAGCTGCTCCGAACAAAGTGGGTATTTGGGAGGCAGAGGTAACGACGACAAGGAATTGGCGAAACAGGAGAGGTTGTGCGTTTGTCTGGAGATGAGGAACGCAAAGAGAATGAGGTTTGTAGATGCTCAAAGCGTTTGGAATTTTTAGTGATGTTTTTGTTTGGGAGGCAAAAAAAATTATTTAGATGTTTGTGCGGAAAGGGCGATTCGAAAAAATGGTCAAAAAGGACTTTGTGTTTTTGATACAGCAACCAGGCAGGAACTATCCGCACGCAGCACGCACACGCCCGCCTGGCCCGTACTAGATTCTAGGCAATTGGCAAGGTCGTAGAGGTGCGCTCTTGCCTTCCGTCGCCTTCTACCCCACGCGACTTTCTACCTAGTTGGGCCAATCAGGGCGCTGCTGGTCGGCCTCAGACCAGGCAGCCAGGCCCTGGAGCTAGTGACTGCATATGGTACCTGAGCGTACTGGGGAGATTCTACAGGTTCTATGTCGTACTGGCCCATTGTACCCACAAAAATCAGACAGTTGAGCAACCAGGATACAAAAGATGGAGAGACAAAGCACGCCTGAGGCAACATCGCAACGACACAACAACGGAGGGTTTGTTCAGATGTTGCACGAGACATGCATTATGCTTGGACTGGCTCTATCCTGGTACTTTGTTTGAAGTGCTTTGTTCTATTGACTATTTCTTTCACAACGCTAGTTTCTTCAGAAGCTCTTTGCTTGATAAAGCACATACCGTGCATTTTCTGACGAAAGCTGGCCTTTCGCTTGCCCATGTTCATCCCCATTGACAGGTTCAAAGGCCTTTATGCTGCTGTGTGAGGTCGTTGTGTTGTCCGTTTGCCTTTGCCATACCTGTCCGGGGTGCCAACTGGATACAAAGGAATATCCACCTTCGTGTGATCGGAAGTCGTATGAACTTATTCAAGAGCAGGCTAACGGTGATCTGCTCTCGGCTTGTCTCTACTAGCTTGCAAGCTCGTAGTACCCGATACACTTTAATGTATCGGAAGGCGTAGATGGAGCAAATTCGACCGTCACCGAGTCTGGCGGCATTTATGCACGGGGGTTGTCGTGAGAGTCGAGATAATGTCGTTTTGGCTAGGAGAAGCCTGTAATGGTTGTGGATGTTGATATCGGCACCGGTAGATGTGTGTCCTATTACTCTGCCTCTCCTGGGGAGCTCAACCCTTGAACTTGAGGACAGTATCCTAACAAATACATATTAGCATTTGGACACAAAATGAACGACCACGCTCCGAGGCACTTACCGCCGTCACTTTCTTGACGCTGCGTGCTGTAATGCCGCGCTCGCCGCCGCGTTTCGACTCAATCGATGCTTCCTTGACAAGGCTGTCCTGTTAGTTGGGCCTAAGTTTGATTCGAAGTAGGCGAAAAGACATACGTCTGCATGAAGAGGAGATAGTCGAGGAAGATCTGAACGAGTTAGAGATTGATTTTCGTCGGAATTTGCGGCTGTCACGGGAACACTCACAACAACATCGGCATTGCGACTGAGGCTGGTGTTTGCGTGCGCCTTGACAATCTTCTTGACCGTCGCGCGCGGGTACATTTTCTGACCGGGAGCCATGGTGGCAATTTGGACTATATTATTTGAGAGTCGATTGGCGATAGTAAAAGGCGCAAGGTTGTGATGCTGAGTGGTTGTCGTCGTCGTCGTGTTGAGTCGTTGGTTGGTTGTTGAATCATGTTTACTCGATGCTGCAAGGCGGAGTCGCGTTTGGCGCGTCTTGGTAGCATTATGTAAGACAGTGAGGGGGAAGGCTGCAGAAGGCTAGCTGGCTAGCAACTGTGGCGGACGCTGCCAGCCACAATTTCCCTCAAATCCTCAGAAAGGCCGCCGAGGTCTGACCCGGTCCAATCGGGACTTGTTTCGATCGAAGAAAGGGGTGTGGTGAAGAAACAATGTTTCGTTTTTAATCTGTATTTTCCACGTTAAATCCATGTGATTTTTGTTTATTTTTGCATGAAATTCATAGCTGTCGCATTTTACCTGGTTTCAGGGTCGATTTGACTGACGCCTATCTAATCTCGGCACCAAAACCCATAGCGCCCCGCTTGCACCTGCCTTGCAGCAATTCGATTTTGGCGGGGCAGGCACCAGAGACGAAAAAGCTTCTCCTTTTTTGGACTGAGGGTACAGAGCAGCTTTTGACGACCATTTCACGACGACGACACGACGACCACACACCCGAACACCTTTTATCCACACGCTGGTTCTAGACCCTGCGCAGCGAATTGATTGTCGTGCGCACCCGACGAGACACGAGACCACCCCGAAGACTCTTGACACATCACAGCAGCCATGCAACGGCGAATGGTCAGTTTGCGCCGCCCACGCACTTTTGATTTATGAGCACGGTTTGCTAACACTCCGCAGCTAAGCAGAGAAGACGAGGAGGCCGCGGGCCCCGAGGTCGAGGTCCGCCGCGAGGACCAGGAGAAGATCAACAAGTTCAGCCGGCTGCACCAGCGGGAACTGAACCTCGAGGAGCAGCTCAAGGCCAAGAACAAGGCCAAGGAGGAGCTGGACGACATTAGCACAGAGCTGGAGCTGGTGGATGAGGACGAGAAGGTGCCGTACAAGGTGGGCGACGCTTTCTTTCAGATCAAGGCCACCAAAGCCCTCAAGATGGTCGAGGCATCGTCGACTAAGATGGAGGAGGAGATTGGCACACTCGAGGAGACTTTGAGCACGGTGCGGGAGGATATGACACAGCTCAAGGTTGATCTGTATGCGCGGTTTGGCCGGAGCATCAACCTGGAGACATAGGGAAGGAAGCCAGCTTGCCCTTTTGCTCTTCTCTTCTTGTATATTTTTTTAGTCACCATTTACAGCGTTCCAATCCAGCATTTCAATGCAGCCTTATACCCACAGCCTTGTTGAAGTGCACAATTCTTTTTCTCCTCCCGCTTACTCGTGATTTTTGCTTTGGGCCGTTTGCTCGGGGAAAATGACATCCTGCTGACGCCAGATATATGACTGCCTTTGCTCTGAGATTTTGTCTTCGAAAAGACGCATGGCCGAACTCTCGGATGATTCCAAAGCTGCGGCTGAACAAACAGGTTCAAAGTAGCTAGATCACAGCTGAATAGCTCTGCAAGAGGCGAGCATAATTGTTCTTTTGATTGCCGAGCTGATGTGTGTTTTGTGCAGCCCATTATCTCCTATGTCCATGTGTTTGCTTGAGGAGCTGGTGAATTAAAGTGGACCCCGTCCGGTCTTGCGCCGTTCAATGTTCTTGCCTGCAAGTTCATTGTCACCGCTCTTGCAAACTGCACCTGCGCGCAACATTAAGTGACGCTGATCGTGCCTGCTTCTTTTGTCTTTTCTTTTGCTGCCTTTTGACTGTCCTGTGGTTTGTCCAGCCCACACACCCATTCTCCCTAAACGCGAAGCCCCGAGCCCAGCCCGGTTCGGGCGGACCTTCCTTTTAAACTTGGGGAACTGAGCTTGGCTCTTTGGTGTCTCCTCTCTTATTCTCTATCCGCCCCTCCTTCTGTCCCTGTGGCCATTCGGTTGGGACCCACTCAAGCCCCGACCCCGGTCAAAAAAGAGTCTCGATTGTCGGTCTGTAGTGCTGCAATCCTTCTTGTGCTTGTCATTTTGCTTTTTGGCACTTTGTTTTGTTATTTCTACCTCGCACCGTTGCAGTGCTTCCGTTCTCCTTTGTGCCCATCTCCTGCGGTCCGTTTGTCCCCCACCCCCGTTGTCGCTTTTCCCAGTAATATGGTCTTCCTTTAATAGCTATCGCTCGCTCCTTCCCCCAAATCCCAAGACCGGCTAAGACGGCATCTTCCCTTCCATTCACCTGTTTCTTTCTCTCGTTCTCCAATTTGGTTCTTGGTAAGATTACTCCGAAGACGCAGTTCTTACTCTGACGTCTTTTCATAAAGCATCACCCTCCTCATGCATAGCTTGTGCTACGTTCCTGCACTTGCACGCCCTTTGCCATGTCATCTCCTCACATGTAGATCGACTGGCTGCCGTCTCCAAAACCCTGCACTGTTTTTTGACTCCAACTTGCCCCGGCAATAGAAGAGCGAGACTTGGGAGTGACGCACCACAAGCCGGGGCCTAATGGGACGACCAGCCGGACTGTAGTGATCTGCAACGGGCGGTTTTCGGAGCCCGTGTTGAGGGGTGGGCTGGTGTGCTGCAAAGATATGTCATAATCAAATGGTTAATGGTCTGTAGTGATGATGTTGTGGCCAATGTCCGTCAGTGTATTAATGAATTGAGGAGATGTTGATCGTGCCTTCCTGTTCGAGAGTCTTGTGAACCTGATACCAATTGCGGATTGCGGAGCTCTTGCCTTGAAAAAGAGGAAAATATTCTCGAAGCAAGTCACAAAAAGAAAGAGCCGGACCCGGGGCCCCGCCTGTCGTGATTGCCTTTCAGAAGAAAAGGAGATTCAAAAGAAGAGAAAACAGTGGACAGGAACTCCGCAGTTGCATGTCTTTCATAAAAAGTGGAGCTACTTCCCGGGCCGGTCGTGGGCTCTTCCCTTGGGTATTTTTATTGTTCTTTTTTTTCTGGTCCTGGGACCGGTTTTAGGACACCGTGCCCAAGGAAAAAGAACAAGAGCGTGGAGTAAAATGGGGTACGGCAGCGAGAAAAAGACAAATTAAAAAGAAAAGATAAACGATAAAAAAGACAAAAGGCGTGCTCCATAATCGTTGCGTGTTAGTTGCCGTACACTTCGGTCTCTCCCCCCGTCTGTTGTTTCCCGATTGCTTGCTCCTTCCCGTTTTGATTTCTGAATTCTCTTTCCCCTTTCTTTCCTTCTGATTTGATCTCTGTTGATTCTTTCTGTCTTCTTTCTTTTCCTACCTCCCTCCTTCCCTTTTACATATTGTTTTCCTTCCCCTGGTCTGCTCTTTCCGATATTATTTATTCATTCCTTCCTCTTTTATTTTCTTGCACCCAACCTGCCGGTCCCTCCTTCTCATCGGATCGCCCATCCCTTCTCGTTGTCCTTCCCCAAGCTGACGATACCTTTCCCCTTGTCCAACCATTCTTTTTAAACTTCTCACGATCCGACTCTGGCTGAAATTGAAACCCTCACCCATCGACAGACCTCGTGGTGACGCCGAATCTCGACGAATAACACAACACGGTTTTGGCTTTGTGACGACAAGCGGATTCCTTAGTCTTGACGTCTTTTTTGGATACCCGACCCACGTTTTTGGAGACGTTTTCTTGGCATAACCATCGCCATTTTCCTTCGCTTCTCTTTTGGATATTTACTGCAAGTGTGATACTTTTGGATTATTGGACATTCCTGGATACGGATACGATTCTGCAGCCGCTGTTGACCTTTTACCACACCCTGCGAGGACCGGCATGATTCGACAAGATGGCCGACAAATCAACATCAACAATCGCAGTTCACCAGAACGAGCAACAGCCAGACAACAATGAGGCTGAACAGATACACCAGCATCGTACGTTCAAGCCCCCAAAAGCTGCATTTATCATGTTTGCTAACAAAAACAGATGGCCTTCACCAGACAATCAATGACATCGACGAAAAGGACGCGCGAGACCGATACCGTGAGGAAGCTGCCGACAACATTCCCGGAACACACATCCACCTTGACGACAATGGCACAAAAGACGTAGTGCACCACGATCAGCGAACACCGAGCCTGTCAAACAGCGAAAACGAGACATTGATAGTGGCCTGGGAGGAGAAAGACCCTGAGAACCCATACAACTGGTCCAAGACACGGAAAATCACGATCCTGATCACGACCATGACGTCCATCATCAACAGTACAATGGGCAGCGCGCTTCCCAGCAACGCCGTTCCGTACATGGCCAAGGAGTGGGGCGTGACGTCGAGCACGCAAATGGTGCTGCCCGTGTCCATGTACCTGGTCGGCTACATCTTGGGCCCTCTTGTGTGGGCGCCGCTCAGCGAGCAGTACGGCCGCCGCACGCTGGTCATTGTGACCTTTTTGATTTTCATGGTCTGGACTCTGGCGTGCGCATTGGCACCCAACTGGCCCGCCTTCCTCGTGTTCCGGCTGTTTACGGGCGTCTTTGCTAGTGCACCTATTGCCGTTGTAACGGGTATTTTGGCCGACATCTTTGGCTCGGCAAGAACTCGCGGCCGCGCCATGTCCATGTTCATGGCCATGACCGTGTTTGGCCCGCTGTTTGCGCCCATTATCTCGGGCTACTGTTCGGCCACGATCGGCTGGCGGTGGACGTTTTGGATCGCTCTGATTTATGCTGGCGCGTCGCTGGTCCCGTTGCTGTTCATGCCCGAGACGTACGGCCCCATTCTGCTGAAGCGCCGTGCCATCCGCATGCGCAAGGAAGACCCCAAGGCCAACATTGTGGCACCGCACGAGCTCGAGAAGAAAAACTTCCGCGAACTGACCACCATTGTGCTGACTCGTCCATTACGCATGATCATCTCGGAGCTTATTGTGTCGTCTGTCTGTATCTATTTGGCACTGCTGTATGCCATCTTTTACATGACTTTCACGGCCTTTCCGCTCATCTTTCAGGATATTTACAAGTTCAGCCCGGGTGAAGAGGGTCTCATTTTCCTGGCGATTGGTGCCGGCGCTCTTGTATCGATCCCCATCTTCTACGCCTACGACAATTATCTGCTCAACGCCATTGATCGCGGCGAGGCCTGGACCAAGCAGGAGGAGTACCGCCGTCTGCCGCTGGCCTGTCTCGGCGGCCCCGTGTTTGTGATCAGTCTCTTCTGGCTGGGCTGGACCGCTAAGGCGGAGGTATCCTTTGTGGCGCCCATGCTGGCCGGCATTCCATTCGGCCTCGGGTTCATGCGTGAGTACTCCTGACTGACTGATAATCTATACTGTTTTGATATACTGACCCGCACCTTCTCTATTTAGTGATCTTTATTGCTCTTTTGAATTACTTGACGGGTATGTTGATATTGATTTTCTTTTCAAACAGCTTATCCCCGGCTAACAGTCAAGATGCCTACGAGATTTTTGCTGCCTCTGCCAACGCTGCCGCTTCGTGCTGCCGGTCCCTGCTCGCCACTGTTCTGCCCCTGGCCGCCACCGCCATGTTCAGTCGCCTCACGATCCCCGGTGCCTGCAGTCTGTTGGGTGGCCTGAGTTTGCTCATGTGCGCCATTCCGTTCCTCTTCATCTGGAAGGGCGAGAAGATCCGTGCTGGCAGCAAATTCTGTATTGCTCTGCGGGAGCGCAAGATCGAGATGCAGCGCAAGGTCGAGGAGCAGCGCCAGCGGCAGTTGCTGCGCGAACAACAGCGTCAGGGACAGGCTTTGCAACAGCCGTTGAGCCCTGCCCTGCAAAAGGAGACGGTGTAAGGACTAGGACACAAGCATCGTGTCAAAAGAGAACAAGCCGACAAATACAGAAAAGATGGCGCCGAAGGAAAAAGCTATATTACGGAGCAACGACATAATGGTGGGGACTACTATTTTGTTGAAGAGTCTACGAAGCTTGGGGTATTACTGGATATACTGAAGGGTATTTGGAAGAGGAAAACCCTGCCCGCATTTGGCCGAGGGGGATACCAGATATTGCATTTTGATTTTTCAGCGGCGCATCACAAAAGATAGACGCATTGAGCATTCACGTCACGAAAAGACTGGTGGCATATAGAAACAGAATTTATTGCACTAATTTTGACATTTTTAATAACATTATTTAACCATGCTGCAACAGACCAATGGCAGAACAACGAACTTCTAGCCGCATGCTGTGGCTCGCCAGAATGAATATGCTTGTGTTTGTGTCCTTCTGCTAATCCAGTACCTCTCTGTGCCCCAAACAATGCCTATAGCCAAATGCAGTGGAAGCGTGGTGGTAAATACTACAAGAGTCCTGAGCCAATCCGCCAAGTAGAAGATGCTGTCGTAAAACCGACCGATCGAGCCAAACATAAGACATAGCATGAACTGCAGCGTCACAATGATAACATGCAGAGAAAAGCGCAGCCTCCCGGCGAGTGTGGTGGATTGGTTCTTGGAGTATGCTGTGAATGAGACGACAGGCAACTGCCGTGGCGCGTCGTAAAATGTGTTTGCATGCGCATATGTGCCTGTAATCGAGTTTTTATTCATTTTGTGGTCGATTTCGTCGCCGTCTTTGTTAATTAGTTGCTAGTTTTGCTTGAGAGCTGGCTGCAGCGTGCGGTCGGAAAATGTCTTTCTGTTCTCCTTCTTTCCTAGAAATATGTTTTCGAGCTCGGCATTGAACTGGACGGTGCTCTTCAAGAGCGGCTCGCTTGGCTTGGCGCGGCCGTTCCAAGTCATATACTTGGCCGATGCAGAGCCGGATTCCTGGGCTCGCTTGCTGGGAACTGAGTCGCTTTTGACGGATATAGTGTCGAGTGACCTTTGGACTGTGATTTGTGCGTCGGCTTGTGTGGTTGCACGGATCGAATCGCTATCTTGGTGGGATGCTACCTCCTGGTATGACGAACTGGGGCTATTTTCAAGTCTCCCAGCGCGTGAGCCTGGCAAGACACCAGAAATGTATGCTCGCACATCTGCATATGCGCTGGCAATTGGAGTCGACGGTATGGTTTGAGGGGATGCAAACTCATTCTCTGGATGTGCATCCCCATCTTCCACCTTGCTGTGAACAGACTTCGATGGGGTAACCGGAGCTGTCCGTTGGTTGCTTTCCATGCTAACCAGGACGCCAAAAATGCCATCAATGTCCTGCACCAGACTCTCGTCAACACTGCGAGGGCTCACGGGCGACTTTGGGGCCAGATCCGATGTCTTTGCTTCTGAAATGGGCGTGGCGACCTGCGATAGAGATGCAGGAGCACTTTTCTCGGCCTTCAAGCTAGATGCTTTCGACTGGTTGGCCGTTACTGAGCATGGCTGGTTTAGTGAACGACTCGAGGCTGCAGCGGAGGGCGCGAGAGCCGTGAGAGATGGGGTCGATACTTGTTTCCGGTATATGACCTTTTTGATGCCGGCACGAATGGCCGTCGAGAGGGCCTTGGTGTAGGAGGACTCCGGCTCGTCGGAAGGAGCCTCATTATGGACAACTGTAGCCTGGCTCGCAAGCGGGGACAAGGATGTCACAATGTCTTTGACATTGGATAGTTCTTCATCTTCAGCGGGCATCATGGCTCGCTCACTAGTCGAGCTATGGCCTCTTGGAGTCTTTTCGAGCTTCTTCCAGCTGGGCTCAGTCCCCCAAGAGTCAGATGGCCCCTGTCCATCAATCGAGAGTGTATGGCGGAGAATACCGGATGGCAGTTTGAAATCACCATCCTTGGAGCCATCCGAGGTGATAGGACGGCGCAGACCAGTGTCTGGCGAGTTGGACCAAGGGTCTCTGGCAGAACCGCGCTGCGGCATATCCCGGTGGCCAGATTTGTGACTGCTTAGTGGATAGGTATGGGAGATACTTCTCCTCTGCGTGCTCGAGGTCGCACCTTGTGGGCCAGCATTGTTGGTATCATCTGCACGGGCCGGGCTGCTGTGATCGAGCTTCTGGATTTGCTGGTGCCACTCTTCTGCCATCTTCTCAACATCGGTTGTAGTCGCTTGAGTAGATGCCAGATCACATTGAGTCCGGGGGTTTTCTTTTGCCCACTTTTTGAGAGTGACGCTCGACATGGAGTGGTACTGCGACTTTGCAGATGCGGTGTCTCCATCGTCGTGACCAGATTTGTTTTTGACCTGGCCATCGAGCTGATTGCCAGTGGAGGCTATAGATGGTGCATTGCCAGAGGTTGTCTTGCGAAGAGATAGAGATGTGGTGGAAGATGCCTTTTGAACATGGTTTGTCCCAAGAGACCCTGGATTATGCAAGACTGGGCTAGATGACTTCCTCAGCCCGAAGGTGAAGCCTGAGCAGCGAAAGTGGTTAGTGGAGCTATTAACTTAGAGTGAAGAGAAAAGGGACTGAACTTACGGTCCAGAGAGAGAAATGGAAGTCGTATAGTCGCATTTCGGGCTGGAAGACAATGTGTGTCGGTCGTGCCAGCCTCATCGGAGCCTGTAGACTCGGCATTCACGATGGCATTGCCATCTGAGCTCGGAACTTCGTTGACAAGTGGAGGAGGGAGGTCAAATGAGCTGATGTGTGATGACCCGGAAGCCTTGTGACCGTTCTTCTTTCTGTTGACAACAACCTGGGCCTCACGGGCCTCGTGAACACTGCCCTCTTCATCCATAGAAGTGAGTGAGTCTGACAGCGTCTGCGCATGGCCAGTTGTGGGATCTTGCATTCCATCCTTCTTGGTATTCTGAATCAGGCCGTTGGATGGGAGGTGCTTGATCCAGAGACTGTTTTGGCCCGACTCAACCTCTTGGGTGCTGGAAGACGCAGTCTTAGCGGTAGTACTGGACACTGCATTTTCTGTATTCTCAGGAGGTGCGAGGACTGAAGAATCTGGTGCAGATTGAGAGACATTGTCCGAGAGAGGCCTCGTTGTTTGTGCGTCCGTAGCAAAAGAGGCCCAGATGGAGCCCTGGTTGTCCTTGAGGCTGGCGCGAGTTTGACTGCGAGAACTGATGCTATGCGGGAGTCCAATCTTGCCGGACTGGGCTGAAGGGTGTCTGGATGAGACTGGTGCTGGCAGGGCCGGTGGTTTGGGTAGAACATATGTGCTCTTCTCTTTGCCCTTGCCTGTACATGCAGGCGGGATGGATAGATCGTCGCGGCTGCGTGTAAATGTGTACTCCAGGGACGTGCGGTACCCGCTGCCATCCATGATGGCCACAGTGTTGTGAGGATGGGTCATGCTGTGCAAAGACACGTCGCTAGGATCTTCTTTAATGGTGGACATGGAGGACCTCTTGTAGTTGCGGGCATTGTATTGGGCCTGCTGCTGCATCATCAAATGTTGCTGTTGTTGATGAAAGTGCTGCTGCTGCTGCATTTGCTCAATCTGCAGCTCTTCTTGGATCATCCTTTGAGTTAGGCGGCGGACCTCGGCGCGGCGAGCGGCCGCAGCTAGCTCGTCAGTGCTACATGAGGTGTTGAGCATACGGCTATGGCGAACAGGGCGGGTCGGTGATGAGCGGCCAATGGTGCCAATTCGGTTCATCAGGCTGCTGAGAGGGCTCATGTTTGTATTGTCGGTTCCGATGTCAAGATCGCCGCCATTGGGAGCAGACATGGCGACGGGTACGCTGGGAACAGGACTCGCGGTAGCACCGGCGGCCCGCATGCGCGCACGGCTCAAGAGCTCGTCGTCGCTGTCGGTCTCGCTGTCGGCGAGTCCCTCAAAATCGGGGATCTTGGGAATGGGGACATGTGTGGAGGATCCCTGTCGCGGCGACAGCTCGCCATCAACAGTAGCATCCGCATTGGAGTCACTCTTTTGGCGAGACTGCGAATGTAAATGTGCACGAGGTGGCGGGGTCTTCGGTAGAACAGACAAGCCAGTCATTGTAGGCCGGGCCAGTCTTGCGGGCCGTGGTGCCGCCGGCAAGGCTGTCAGGGACCGGGGCAGCGGATGACTGTCATCATCGCCTGGCGAGAAGCCCACGGACGACCTATAGCAGAAGCAAAGGCCCATTGTGAGGCGTTCTTGGATTCTGGAAACAATGCGATATCGTGAGACAATGGGGATGTTAAAGGAGACTGAAGCCAATTGCAGGCCGATGGAGACTGTATGAAAGGATGGTGAGCAAGAGAAAAGAAGAGACGATTTGTGTCGTACCGAAGCACAGGTGTGTGGTTGTTCAGTGTTCAGGAGAGATTCTGTGCGAGTGAAAGGTGAGGCGATGGTGAGGGCAAAGTGGGAGAAGTGGAGGAAGAGGGTAAACAGAGACAACAGCCCATGATGGAGAGAAACGGAAAGACAACAAAGACATGGGCCGTGGTTGAGGGCGCAACAGAGACGGAAGGTGCATCGCAAGATGTGAGGTAGGAAGGAGGTCGGGCAGGAAATGCACAGATATGGGAAGTCGCTACCGATGCGCGATGCTGTGGAAGGTACGAGGTTGTCGTGGATGACGGCCATCGCACGGCCATCGCTCTTGCCTGTTTTGCAGTCGCACCTGCCCTGACATTTTGGTGGGAACACTTAGATCACCAAAAGCCATGTGAGAGGCGAGAGAGGAGGGTCGTTCCTTCCTAATGTAGCACGAGAGTGCTCCGTACATTTAGCGATTCAACACATAATTTTTACAAGGGAGTCACACTTCAATAAAACGGGAAGTCACGTCATGAGAAAGTATCTTCGCATGGACAGGATATCGTATCAACAGTATATTAATTATGGACAAAATAAGACCTGGTATGTGCAAGAGATGAGCAAAACGCTGCGCCGGAAGATACAAAAAGCCCAAGAAATAAACTAATAAACTAATGTCATACACAAACATGATACCGTAAATGTAGTCGTTAAAGTGGAGTGAAAGCCTAGGAGCCCGAAAATAATAATAAGAAGAAGAAGAAGAATGGCCGCCGCTCACATATCTTCCCAAGAGTAGTCGGCCCAGAGGTCGCCAAGGTTGAGACCAAGCAACTCATAGTTGAAGTCGGGATTGACGACCTGCTGGGCGGCTTGGAGAGCATTGGGGTCGGCATTGGGGTTGGCGATGCTGGCCATGTTGGCAATATTGGACATCCACCAGGCGGCGGGCGGTGCGGGCATGGCGGCATCGACGACGCCCGGAGTGGTGGTGGGTTGGGTCATGGGCAGGAAAGGCGTGATGTGCTTGGAGGTGTTAGCGTCGGAAGCGCTGTATTCAGATGGAATAAGAGAGCCGAAGCCTACCTTTGCCAGATCCGAGACACCATTGACGCCGTTGACGCCGTTGGGAAGAGGCGCGCTCATCTTGGAGTGCGGCGGGGTGGGTTGTTGTTGTTGAGGCTGCGGCTGTTGCTGCTGCTGCTGCTGCTGTTGGAGAATTTGCTGCTGCCGCATCGCGTGCGCTTGTTGCATATGGGGCGGCGGCATTCTGCGCTGCTGAGGAGGCGATTGAAGGGGGCGTTGCTGCGAGGGCGGCTGCTGGACAGGAAGTTGCGGCTGCGCTTGCTGTTGCGGGAGAGACGGCTGTGCCTGGCCGTTGGTTTGGCCGTTAGTTTGGCCGTCCGTCTGACCCTGCTCTTCGGTTCCGTCGGGATTCGTGGTTTGCTGCTCTTGCCGTGCCAGCAGCTTGTAGTGCAGGTTGACAAAGCGCTCGGCCGACGATGCCTTGGCGGCCTCGGGCGTTTTGTCGCCGAGGTGCGCTTCCAAAAGACCGGTGGCGGCGCACATAATGGAGTACCCCCAGGGCTCGTTGTTGCCGCAGCGTAGGACGCGGTCCTCCTTCATGGCGAGACACTTTTCGAGTAGCTTCTTGGTGTGCTGCGAGTTGACCATGATCATGTTGGTGGAGCCGCGAGACTGGAGCATGGTGACGCTGCAGAGGTTGATGGAGAGTGTGAGGGCGTCTTCGCGCAGGAAATTCAGAGTGCGCACGCTCTGCTCGGCTAGCTTGTCGTGCAGGAGGACCATGTCGCGTGCCGCGTTGTAGTAGATAATCTCCGAGTATTGGTACTTGGAGTTGGTCTTGCGCAGCTTGAGGTAAGGCTGGTGTAGCGGGATAATGTACTGGCGCAACTGGATGTGCAGCAGAGTGTAGGCCAGGAGGGGCGTCAGCTTGGCGGTGCTGCCATTGCCGTTGGTGCCGTTCTCGTCGGCGTTCTCGCTGGCAGCCGCAATGGCGCGCACGTCCCATGACGGCAGAGCGTCAATTTCCTGTGTAATGTCGTTGGTGTAGCGGATGACCTGGTCATAGTCCAAATCGTCGGGCGGACCTGTCAAAACGCGGCTCAACTGCAGACGCAGTGGCAGACTCTGACGGCTCAGGTGCTGGTATGAAGAGAAGGTGTACTCGTCGGTTGGGCGCGATTGTGGCAGCTCAGTGGTGTCCTCATCAAAGTCCTCGTCGGCCAGGTTTCGTGGCGGGTGGACGTCGAAGCGCAGGGCACTGAGCAGAGTGGGCAGACCGTGGTCAAAGGAGGCCTGCATGTCGAATTCCTGGATCGTGGCCCAGATTCTGCGCCGCATTTCCTGGTTGTAGACCGAAACCGAGTCGTGGATATGGCTGGGCTCGCGGTGCAGGCCGACAGACACGGCGTCTTGGGTGAGTGCGCCCGACGTCTTCCAGAATCGCTTCTTCTTCATAGTGTTGACGCGCTTGGCCAGATAGTTGAGGCAGGCGATCTGGTAGTGGACGAGCTTGCGGTGCTTCTGGCTCTGGCGCTGGCTCCAGGCGTCGCAGGCATTGATCCACTTCTCGGCCATGTGGTGCGACTGCGAGATCATGCCGACAAACTTGCCCGTGGGATTGCCGCGCAGACAGCTGGAGATGGACATCATGGACAGCAAAAGGGCCGTGAACGCGGGCGTGCGCTTGTGGCCGGGCTCCCAGAACGCGGCATAATCGCGCTTGAAGCTCGGAATGTGCACAATGCGGTGGACCTGCTCGAACTGGTCCAAGTAAATGTTGATCAGGACATCCATCTCGGTGCGGTCCGGCAGCAAGGCCTCGAGCTCTGGGTCAGGCTGCAAGAAACGCTCTTCGCGGTCCTGCTTGCGCTTCTGGCGGTCCTTGCTGTGGTGGTGATGGACATGCAGTGGCCGCAGCCACTCCTCCGCAGTCTCCTTCATAAATGGGCACAGGCCCGTGAGCTCGCTGAAAGCCATGCAGGCGTTGTGCGGGCCAAAGTAGCGGGTCTTGAACTCCTTGCCACGGAAGAAACGCAGCTCGTCGCCGACCTGCATGGCTGCTGCACCGCCCGAGCCGTAAATCGTCTCAACAAACGTCGAAGGCGGTGAAGGCGCACGGCCGCCCTCCTTATCTTGTGGCGAGTCGTCGTCGCGGAGTGTGGCACTGCCGTCGGATGGTGCGAGCAGCAGCTTGTTGAGAGGGTTGTTGTTGTTGGCAACGCCTGCGGCAGACGCCAGCAGCTGCTTGAGCTGGGCAACCTCGAGCTCGAGACGGCGCATTCGGTCGCCATCCACCAGCGAAGACGGGCCAGAGCCTGACCGATGCGAGTCCCGGCGGTATGGCGGCACGATGCCGGCATCAGACATGTAGCTTCCACCGACACCGCCGCCGCCTATGCTGCTAATGCCACCGCTCCCACCGGGTCCAATAGGTCCACCGCTCAAACCACCGGCAAGTGCCGAGATGCGTGATTCAAAGTTGGCGAGTGCTCCTTGGGACAGGCCGTTCTTGGCTGGCGGTGCAAGGCCCGGCCGTGTCTCGTATGTGCACCGCTCGGGCGTGCCTGACTTGATACACCGTTCACAGGGGAATCCACGGTCACAAGACAGCTTTCGCCGGCGGCATTCGAGGCATGATAGACGGACACGCTGGCGTTTGCGTGGCGGATGGTCGCCCTTTTCGTCGCCGGGCTGGCTCTCGCTGCGGTCGCGGTCATGGTCGTCGTCGGCGTGCGAGTGGTCGGAGTCGGGAGAAGAGGCCCGGCTGCTGGGCGCATCAGAGCCGGGTCGCTTCTTGTCAGCCGCCTGCGACATATTTGCGGCTGAAAGATGGGAGGGGAGATGGTGGTGTCTGGTGGTGCGAAGGATCGGCAGGACAGAGTTAAAAAGTAATGGGTGAGTAAGGCGGACGAGGCTCGATGCTTGCTGTCCGGTGGTTGCACAGCGTTGTTTGTGTAGCCCCGGAGTGAGGTTAAGGCTTGTCGATTGTCGACTTTTCTTTTTTTGGTCGTTGAAGATGCTCGTTGCGTGAGCTTGTGCCGGAGGCGCTACCCCCGCTAAATGTTGCCTTGCTATGTATGTCTCGGTCTGGACGTGTCCTGGAGGCGGCCAGGTGGCGGCTAAAAGTGTGTTCGTGTGCTGTGTTGCCGTAGATTGAGGCCAATGTCTATCTATGGATCATATTGAGGTTTGAGATTTAGTTGATTGAGCTGGAGATTGACGTCGAAAAAAGGCAGATAAAGTGTGGTGACGACGCAACGGCAGGCGCTGCAAGAAATGGCGAATGCGACAAAAAGAAAAAGAATGCCGGGATAAAAAATGGCGAGAGACAAAAAGCACAAGACTGGGGTCGAAAAAAGAATAAAAGGGAAAAAGGACAGAAACCAGAAAAATCAAATGCACAGATCACGAAGGAACCTGCAATTGTGGCGACCAAAATCTCCTTCGGCCGCAGAAGTAACGTCAACTGCCTTCTGGGGCAGGTGCATACGAGCGCTGTCGACTCGCTCTTGCCCAGCAAATTCTTCTAAAAAACCCCAAGGCTCGGCCAAAAATGCGCGCACGCTCACTTTCCTTCTCCGTTCGCGAGCCGCCATCTGCCAAAAAGCTTACGTAAAAATGCCAGCCCCTCTTCGGAATAAGCTCGGAACGCCGAGGTACACCCCACCAGGGACCCACATGCGGCACCAGTGTTGAGTTTTCAGGGACTTTTTTCTAGGGCGTGTTAGGCGCTGCTGGTTCCTCTTTTAGGGCATTTAGGGCATTCTTCTGCTTGGTGATGTTGATATTCACCTTCACTTACACGACCTCAACACCGTGAATACTTCGAGATGATCTAATTTTGACCCGAGACAAGATACAAAAATAAGAATCAGGGAGGGAAAGCTTGTTCTTGCGGAGAGCTGCACGAACGCCAATCATCCGGACCCGGTGAAACGGTACACCGTGCTGCCTGACAAAAACGGGCATCGATGTGTATGTTTTCACGTCAATTGGATGGTGAATATTGATGGGCGGGCAGATATGTGGAGGTATGGGCTTCCTAATCTGTTTCCAATATTATATGCCATCTATGGGAATGTCGGGGTGAATATGACACACGTATTTCGTTAAATGTGACATATGAGGACTATCGGACCATGAACAAAACCATCAAGTATCGTATATATCGTATTGTCTCCAGGCCTAAAGATTTTTAAATTTGTCACTTGGTGCAACATCCGCTGGACAAAGTTATCAATCGAAGGGGACGCTGACCGGAGCGCACATTGTTTTGGCAGTTCACGGCGGGATGGCCAGATTGCATCCAATAGATGTGATGCTTCCTGTGACTCGACGTCAGATTCTGGACTTCCCCGCTTCAGCCTGGTGATGCAGCCTTGTCATCAAGTCTGGAACGTGTTGCTCAATTCACGGTCTTGACATGACCGACTGTTCCGGGCCAGCACAGCTGGGCAAGGGCAAATATATCCAAAAAAAAAAAAAAAAAAAGTCGAATCAAAATCGGATTCATATGCTTGCTTGTTGCCTGATTTTTGATGGTACGGGCAACGAACAATCGAAAAAAGACTGATAACAACATTGTACTGACCGCGAAGTCGGAGGCCATGAAGGGTGGCAGATGGAAGTTGGTGATGTAATGGACGGTGGTAGTTTGCTGTGACAGAAACAAGACCCATGATACGGAATACTACGACAAATACCCCCTTTCTGGCACCCTGTTGGCACTTCTCCGTTCCTTCCCCAATGGATACGTGAGACGGGTTGACTCCTTCCCGATGTCAAGGTGTTCCTAGAGAAAAGTCTTTCCTAGTTTGGACAACATTCGTCCATTTCTGCCTGGCTGGCGTCGTCAACAGTCCCAAAAAACAGGAAAGAACGCGACTGCGCTTGGTTAAACAAGGAAGGAGAAAAGACGTGTGCTGACAACCGTCTGTTCTTTCCCGCCGTTTCGCAGAATGACTTGAAGTGTTCTCGCATTTTATCAGATTATCAGATCGAAAGAACCTTGTCAAACAAGAAAGAATGTTGCAATTAGACCCTATACTAGTAGCGGTGAGTCAAACAAACAGCCTGTTGACGTCCTTACGACAGTCTTTAATACTCTTTTGACAGTGGTGTGATTCTCCGAGCAGCTCGGGCTTCCGAGCTGGCACACCCAAAGGCGGTTGGGTGGTATTACGGGGACAGGGCCCGCCTCTAATTCCCTAATTTGAGACCTATGGGCTCCACGCACGATTATCAGATCCTTTTTATCAGATGGAAAGACATGACTCCACGTGGAGCGGGTTTTTTGCGTTTTGTGTTTTTCTTGGCGTTGGGGAGGATTTAATGGGCGATGGGGTGCTCGAGACGCGTATTTTCCAGTCTGTGTCGGGTACCCTCTTCCATTGGGTGCTCACATCAATACGATTGTTTTGTGGGAAAGGGCTGCAAAATGGCGAGCTCGTCTTGCAGTGTGAGCAATAGTGCAGTCAAGCGAAGAGAGGAAACAAAAAGTGGGGACACATCAGCACTCACCGCCCTCAGTCCAAAGCACAGTTACAGACACCCCGCGCCCCACTTAATTCGTTTTCTGCCGCCTGCCATCAAGACGCGTCGTCTCAATGAGGCAGGGCCGCTCAGCCGCGTCTACAGTGTGTACATCACCTGTCTCGAGTTAAGCCGACACCCGGGCATCACCACTGAGAGACGATATCCACGCCCACTGCCTCAACCCCGCCATGGCTCCGATCTCTGTCCCGATTGCGTCCCGGCTGCCGTCGTCGCTGCGCATTGCCCCGACCAATGCAGCCGTGACGCGCGTGCTGAGCCGCCTGTCGCGGCCGGCGTTGTTGTCGTTGGCGCTCGATTGGCTCGACGAAGGCAACCAAAGTCTGACTGCGCCCTATTTACGACCCGATGACCCCGACAACGACGACGATGATGAAGAAGACGGCGACTTTTACCCACCAGCAGCCTCGCTCGAGGTGTTGCAAGAACACTACGTCGGCCTGCAGACGCGCAAGGGCTCGAAACGCGAGGTGCTCGATCGCATCCTCGAGGGCGACTGGCGGCACGGCCTGAGTTTATATCAGCTGGCGATGGCCGATTTGCAGCATCTCTACGACCACCCGACGAGTCAAAAGTGGACGGCCTTTCAGATTGTGCCGTTGACGGCCAAGATGGACGAGGATGGGGACAACAGCACGGCGACAACGGCCGTCGACAAGGAGTCGCTTGTTGTGCCGCGATTTCATCCGTCGTCGTTTTTGCGCAACTTGCAGGCCCAGATCCTGCCGGATATCAAAGTACACTACAATTTTGACCGACACAAGACGCTGCCTCTCTTGATTCTTCGCATATTCATCCTCGACTCGCCCTACAACACATCTTTGGCCGCCGCCGCCCCACCACAATCAACAAGCAATGCCGACCAGCAGACAGGCCGTCTTGCGACTGTCGAGTCTTCCCGCACCGTCTACATTGCCTTTCCCGACGCGTCGCCATTCATCTACTTGTCTAGTGCGTCGTCGTCGACTGGCGAGAAGGCTCCCGGAAACACGGGTGCCGCTGGCGGAGGAGCGAGCGGTGCTGCCTCGTTGCGCAGTCTTGTCGTTGAAGCGATCCCCAAAGCTTTGTCGCAGCCCCGCGAGCGCTATGCTCTAAAACCCACCAATATGGCCACCCGCAACCTGACGGAGCTCTTGCAGAAGCGTGGTGCCGGGCGCACGAACACGGCCGGCGGTGGCTGGGGCATCTATGCCGACGAGAACACGACGATTGAGTCGCCGCTGAGCACGACACTGCCTGATTCGGTCGCGTCACGGTTGGAGGGGAAGAGGGATGGCGACAAGAGAGGTCGCAGCACAACTAGGGACGGAAGCAAGAAGCGGCTATTGTCGCCCGCTACACGGCGCAACCTTAAGGAGGCAAAGCGACGAAAACAGGTGGCAGCAGCGCGGTTTGGTCTGTCGGCCAAGATGGGCGACGGATGTGGAGTTGAGCGTGTCGATATCGTCATGCAAGATCCCTTTCCCGGCGGACGGCGGTTTGACGGATTAGACGAGGCACCAGAAGGCGAGGCGATGGATGTGGACTCTGCCGCCCAGCCATCCTCAAATAATCGCAGAAAGTCCAAGGGTGGACGACGCAGCCAAATCGATGCGGCTTTGGCACGCGACGAGGAAGAAGCAGAAGAAGAAGAGGCCAGGGCGCGCGACGAGGCAAGACAAGCAGCCGGAGCGGACGATAATGAAGAAGGGGAGGCTGAAGGAGACGAGGACGAGTCGACATGGCGTCCACGCGTCGCCTTTACTTTCCACGGCCCACATGTCTTTGCTGGAATTCGGCAACTGGTCGAAGCAGGCGTCATTGACGGCGAGAAAATGCCAGGTTGGATGACGGGTGAGGAGGGTGTCACAGTCGGCGCGGTACGCCATGGTCGGATAAGGGGACACAAGGGGTCCGGCATGCCATAAAAAGGAGATGGCATCGGAAGGACAAAATAGTTGCTTTATCTGGCGTTCAGGTTCATGGCGGAGATACTCACTTTCAGCATTGGTTAAGCGTGATTTAGGTAGTAATATGAGCATCTGTTTGTTGTTGAAAATATGCAAAATTATATATCTAGAGTATGAATGAGTATATGTACCGGTCTACGCCTGTATGTCTCATGCAGCCCTCTATATTCTAAAACGCCATGCTTTACTCCGTACTCAATCTACCCCGTGCCAAACACCTTGACAGTGTTGGCCCAGGCGGCCTCACACACCTCCTCGACGGACACGCCCTTGATGGCGGCCACGATCGTGGCGATGCGCTCAATGGTGCAAGGCTCGTTGCGACCCTTGACCATGGCGCCCTCTTCCCACTTCTCCTTCTTCACCACCTTGAACCGGTCGGGCACGACGGGCTCCTTCTTCTTATTACCGTTATTCGTGTTGTTATTCTGCTTCTTCTGCCGAGGCGGGCGCGGACCCCGGCCATTTCCGGCAGCAGGGTCAGCCGTACCATCTGCAGCAGCAGCAGCGGCGGCCGCGGCAGCCGCCTCCCGTGCGGCATCCTCCGCAGCCTTCTCAGCGGCTTTCCGTGCCTCCTCGGCCTCCTGGGCCTTGGCCCGTTCGGCTTCCGCCACCTTGACCAGGTACTTCCAGCCCTCGTGGGTTGGGCGCACCTCGCACCAGGGGCCGTCCGTCTCCAACATCAGACGGTCCAGACGGATCGACCGCACCACATCGCAGTTCTCGACTGTCTTGAGACTGCACCCGTTGACGCCCAGGTACAGCCCCAAGTCCATCATCTCCTGGGCCTCCTCAATGGTGCCCGTGAAGCTGTGGACAACGCCGCCGCGCGGAAGCTTCTCGAGCTTCGGTCCGAACTGGTCTTTGAGCAGACGCAGGAAGTCGGCGTGGGCGGCGCGCGAGTGCAAGAACAGCGGCAGCGGCCGTCCCGCAGCGGCGAGGTCGGCGACGAGGGCCAGCTGCGTGGCAAACGAGTGCCGCTGCGTGCTGGCCGAGCAAAAGTGCAACCGGTCGTAATCAAGGCCCATCTCGCCGAGCGCTACCAACGCATTGGCAGGCTGGGCGGTCGTCACAAGCTTGCGCAGCTCCTCAATGAGCTGCGCAGACTTGGCCAAGTCCACATCGCTGTCTTCGGCGTGGGGCTTGGTCGGGTCGGGACCGCACGCGGGCGTGTGGTCCTCGGTGTCGTCTTCGGGGTCGGCCTCGTGGTGGCGAGTATGTTTCCGCTCGAAGATGGCGCTGCTGCAGGGGTGGATGCCTGCAGTCGTAAAAACAGTGTTGGCTGTATTGTTAGTGATGCTGTCAAGCAAGTATACTTGAGAGAAAACACATACGAAACTGCTTGGCGAGCTTCAAGGCCTCGCGGGAACTCTTGAAGCTGGAGCCGGTAACGATCAATCTTGAGCAGCCGACATCGTGAGATCTCTTGACAATGCCAACAAGGTCGTCAGGATGCCGCTGCTTGCCGTGGTAGCGGCCACGGAAGATGGGGTCTGCAAGATTGATGCCGATCTGGGCTGTCAGTCTTCAAGTCTCATGAAACATAAATAATATCAATTATATGGCTACGTCTGTTCACACTTACATCAATGTATCGGGGTCTGTAGTCCGAGCCGGACGGAACGCCGTCGGACGAGGCTGTGGGCAGTGCTGGCTCAGACGCCAAGATCGCTGCCGAGGACATTAGGGCGGTTGTTGCTGGGATAGGGCCCGTGACGTGTGTGTGTTTTGTTTTGTGTATCCTTAAGTGGTTTGTATGAATGCTGCTGTGTCTTGATAAGCTGGACCGGGAGGGGCGCGTCCAAGTGGGAACCAATCTCGCTGTAAACGTAAAAGTAAAACCCTTGGCCAGGGATGTCATCTGGGGGCGCTTGGACTCGTCAGAAATGGAGTGTTTGTCCGTGTTCGGAGGAACGCGTGAATGTGAATCTTGACTTGCTGAAACTACGAGAATCCAGCAGAGAAAGAGGTTCCTTCTTTGTTGATTAAATATGCCGTGAACGACCACTGTAATGTGCCTGTGTTCCAGTGTGTTTCTCTGTGTGCCTTGCGCTGTTCAGTGAGTCACGGAGCGGTGTTGATCCTGAGGCTGAGGTTGGCTGGGGGTTTGCGGTGAATGAGAATGAGGCCGTCCAGCGGGACGAGTCACAGCCCGTTTTGTGGGTGGATTTTACACTGTTGATTCTTGCCGATTCGGGAAAGTGGATTTGCTGCCTGGTGGCCTTGCGTTCCAGGAATCCATTGACCTCAAAGAACGTCCTTGCGAGTCGTGCGCGTTGTCTCGGAATCCGGAGGGATTGTGGGCGACTGGATTGTAAAGCGTAAAGTGTGTGCAGGCCTTGATTATGGAGCAGGAGGGGATGTCGTTTGGTGGCCCCGCGGTGAACGCGTTGTTGTCGCGTCGTGGTGGAGGGGCGACTTTGCGAATTGGGACTGAGCAGGGTGAGGGCAAGTGCGACCGACTGGACGCCAGGGGTTGCAGAGGCCGATTGGCAGGCGCCGGGCTGCCCCTGGCGAGCCTTGCTCACCTGGATTTGACCTGGCAAGGGCGACCGTCCAGCTTACTTAATCCAATTGATCCTGCCTGCACTTTACCTCACAGAGGCTCTTTGTTTTTCTCGCGCCACCTAGGGTCCACTTTTCCAGAACGACGCGTTAAGCCCGTCTCCTACCGCGTAGCGCATTTAAAGTGGCCGTCGCGGTACACGACTTTTTTTCTGCATCTGCCCTTTGCTCCTCCTCCTCTCTTCCTCTCCTCTTCACTCCAGGCTCAACCATCACCACAAGCCATATCATTCTACGCGTCTCTTTTGCTTCATCCCATTGATCATTGCCTGCTGCAGCTTGTTTCTGCATCTGCCCGCCTGTCTGTCGTTTTAGCACAGGCTTTTGGAACGGCCTCGTCGTTTCATCCCATCTTCTTGTCTCTTTTGTTTCTTCCCTGTAAAGGGCATCTACACATACACACAACACGCGATGTTTGTTCGCAAGCGTGGTAAGTCTCTTGTCTATGGAACAGCCTGCCATCCGGCCCTCTCTCGCTGTCTCTTCACCCACTAATTCCACTCCAGATGGCCGCCAGGAGCGCGTCCAGTTCGACAAGATCACGGCCCGCGTCTCGCGGCTGTGTTACGGCCTGGACATGGACCACGTCGACCCCGTGGCCATTACCCAGAAGGTCATCTCGGGTGTCTACGGTGGCGTCACCACCGTGCAGCTGGACGATCTGGCCGCCGAGACTGCCGCCTACATGACCGTCACCCATCCCGACTATGCCGTGCTGGCCGCGCGCATTGCCGTGTCCAACCTCCACAAGCAGACCAAGAAGCAGTGGTCGACGGTCATCAGCGACTTGTACCACTACGTCAACCCCCGCAACCGCCGTGCGTCGCCCATGATCGACAGAGAAACGTACGAGTGCGTCATGCGTCACAAGGAGGACTTTGACTCGGCCATTGTCTACGACCGCGACTTCAACTACCAGTACTTTGGTTTCAAGACCCTCGAGCGTTCCTATCTGCTCAAGCTCGACGGCAAGATCGTCGAGCGTCCCCAGCACATGATCATGCGTGTCGCTGTCGGCATCTGGGGCGATAACATTGAACGTGTCATTGAGACCTACAACTACATGTCCAACAAGTTCTTCACCCACGCCTCGCCCACGCTTTTCAACGCCGGCACGCCCCAGGCCCAGCTGTCCTCGTGCTTCCTCGTCGACATCAAGGACGACAGCATTGAGGGCATCTACGACACGCTCAAGACGTGCGCCATGATCTCCAAGACGGCCGGCGGTATCGGCCTCAACGTCCACCGCATCCGTGCGACGGGCTCGTACATTGCCGGCACCAACGGCACGTCCAACGGCATCATCCCCATGCTGCGTGTGTTCAATAACACTGCTCGCTACGTTGACCAGGGTGGCAACAAGCGTCCTGGTGCCTTCTGTATCTACCTCGAGCCGTGGCACGCCGACGTCTTCGAGTTCCTCGATCTGCGCAAGAACCACGGCAAGGAGGAGGTCCGCGCCCGCGATCTGTTCCTGGCCCTGTGGATTCCTGACCTGTTCATGAAGCGTGTCGAGAAGAATGGCGAGTGGACGCTCATGTGCCCTAACGAGTGCCCTGGCCTGGCTGACTGCTACGGTGACGAGTTCGAGGCTCTGTACGAAAAGTACGAGAAGGAGGGCCGCGGCATCAAGACCGTTAAGGCCCAGAAGCTGTGGTACGCCATCCTCGAGGCCCAGACCGAGACCGGCAACCCCTTCATGCTGTACAAGGACCACTGCAACCGCAAGAGCAACCAGAAGAACCTGGGCACCATCCGCAGCTCCAACCTGTGCACGGAGATTGTCGAGTACTC
Source organism: Sporothrix pallida (assembly GCA_021396235.1). Lineage (NCBI taxonomy): Eukaryota > Fungi > Ascomycota > Sordariomycetes > Ophiostomatales > Ophiostomataceae > Sporothrix > Sporothrix pallida. The sequence goes on along the minus strand of WNYG01000012.1, from coordinate 29,442 downwards.
GGCCCCTGATGAGGTCGCCGTCTGCAACCTGGCTTCGCTGGCCCTGCCGTCGTTTGTCGACTACACCAACGAGGTCTATGACTTCAAGAAGCTGCACGAGGTCACCCAGGTTGTTGTCCGCAACCTGAACCGCATCATCGATGTCAACTTCTACCCCGTGCCCGAGGCCAAGAACAGCAACATGCGCCACCGCCCCATTGGTGTCGGTGTCCAGGGTCTGGCTGATGCCTTCCTGGCTCTGCGCATGCCCTTCGAGTCGCCCGAGGCCCGCGAGCTCAACAAGCAGATCTTCGAGACCATCTACCACGCCGCCCTGACTGCGTCGTCGGACCTGGCCGAGATTGAGGGCACCTACTCGTCGTACGAGGGCAGCCCCGTGTCGCAGGGCATCCTGCAGTTCGACATGTGGGATGTCAAGCCGTCTGGTCTCTGGGACTGGGACGCCCTCCGTCTCAAGATCAAGGAGCACGGTATCCGCAACAGTCTGCTGATGGCTCCCATGCCCACGGCGTCGACCTCGCAGATTCTGGGCAACAACGAGTGCTTCGAGCCCTACACGTCCAACATCTACCAGCGCCGTGTGCTGGCCGGCGAGTTCCAGGTCGTGAACCCGTGGCTGCTCAAGGACCTGGTCGACATGGGCCTGTGGTCGGACAACATGAAGAACCGCATCATTGCCGAGGGCGGTTCGATCCAGAACATCCCTAACATCCCCGCTGAGACCAAGGCTCTGTACAAGACTGTGTGGGAGATCTCGCAACGCACAATTGTGCAGATGGCCGCCGACCGTGGTGCGTTTATCGACCAGTCGCAGTCGCTCAACATCCACATGCGTGAGCCGACCATGGGCAAGATCACCAGCATGCACTTCACCGGCTGGAAGCTGGGTCTCAAGACGGGCATGTACTACCTGCGCACGCAGGCTGCTGCCCAGCCCATCCAGTTCACTGTTGATCAGGAGGCGCTCCGCGTCGCCGACACCAACACGAACCGCACGGCCCTGGCGCCCAAGAAGCGTGCCCCGCCCAGCGGCACCTACCCGACGTCCCTGACGGGCGTGCCCCAGCACACCTACAGCAACGGCAGCGGTGCCAGCGCTAAGAACATTGCCCCTGCCGTGTCTGGTGTTGCTAACGGCATCCCGACCCCCAGCACGACGCCGCCGCCTGCTGCTGCTGCGGCCGCTCCCCGCGTGGCTGCCTCTCCCTCGAAGCCCGTGCCCTTCAAGGCCGACGTCGAGGAGGGCGAGTCGCCCAAGGCTCTGCCCACGGAGCCTGCCGGCAAGCCCAAGATTGAGGAGCTGGCCGACCCCGCGCTCAACGGCAAGAAGTCGCAGAGCGAGGATGGTGACGAGGAGAGCGGTGAGCGTGAGCACGACATCTACGCCGATGCCGTGCTTGCCTGCAGCATCGAGAACCCTGAGGCCTGCATCATGTGCAGCGGTTAGAGTGTTCTCTAGCTCGGTGGTGCGATGCGTTGATGTTGTATCTTATTGATGTTTATTACGTGTTTTCTGTGGCAACGATCTGTATATTTTTTGGGTTCTGTATTTTTGTTGTCACATTTCTTATGTTATCACGTTGCTTGCTTCTTTTTTCATTTGCTTTTTCACTTTGCTTTTACATTTTGCTTTTCTATGCTTGTTTGTTTGCTCATGGGTACACTTGATATGAAAGGGATTATTTTTATCGCCATGCTTTTCGCCTCGGCCTCGCGAGAGGTGGGGGAAGCAGTAATTGGGATCTCGGTCTGGCACCGCTGGACTGGAAAGATGGAAAGACGGAAATACAAAAGACAGAAAAAAGAAAAGAAAACATGTTTCTATGAGCCTTTTTGGTTTGGTTGTTTGATTTTCTGGCATCTTGTATTTTCAAAGCTTCAGACCGCTTAATGGACATGTCACTGCCTTTGTTTACTTCGTTTGATTCTCATGATACTGTTCTGTGATCTTGACCCAGACTCCCCCCCCCCCCCCAGTTCTGTACAAGCGTGCCCTTGTCTACTTGTCTCGTCTCATTGGAATTTTTTGACTTCATTATTCCCTTCTATTTTCACGTCGTGATGTTACGTGGCACAATGGGATGGATGGACGGGATGTTTTGTTTGGTGTGATCCTCCCTTTTCCCATCAAATGCCGTGCCACGTATAAGCAGCCAATGTCTTTTCGTTTCTTGTGCTTTTCTTTCTTCTCCTATTCATGTTTTTGTTTCGTCTCGCGATTGTTTCGCTCACAAACAACTGCAATCACCGCATAATTGGCCGGTCGTGGTACACACTGACACAAAAAGCCGACTTGCTTCTAGGGAAGCCGCTATTTGTCTATTCAGTCTCTTTGCTTGTGCAACACAAAGACATGATGCTCGTCTCACGCGAGAAAGGGAGAGAAAGAAGAAAGAAGGAGCTCGCCCGATGCGAAGAGACCTATCTCATCTTTTCTGCATATTCGATTGGATCGTGATTATCCTGTGTTTTCACGGCCATGATACAAGAGCTGCACGATTCGGCCCTGCCAATCTTCTCACCAACAATGCAAAGAACCCAAAATAAGATTGAGAAAAAAAGACGACGATATGGGCTTCAATAATCAAGCTTTCAGGAAAGAAACAACGCGCCTGGAGGCAAGGGGCCAGGGAGAAATGCCGTTTTCCAGCAATCCAGAGAAAACAAGCTTAACGTCTGGAGATCGATGCGATCGGTTAAAGGGGTTCTCCTCTTGACTGGAATTTTAAGATACGACCATGGGATATCACGAGAATGAAAAAATCACAAGAGGGCAAAATAGATATGGAAAAGGGGTATCGTGAGAAATGGCCGACAAAACTTCGGCGCGTCTTCTTTGTTTGCCGGATTCCACACGGCTCTGATCCGATCAAATATCGCACGGCGTTTCTTTTGACAGCGGAAAGGCTGTCCTTGCAGTCCTTTTGACGCCGACGATAAATTGCATACGACAATCTCATTAGAATTGTCCGACGCCGTCGACTTTTAAGTGGTTTCTAGACATGTCTTTAAGCGTCTATTTGTCTTTTTGACTCTTCTTAAAAGTCTCTTAACAGGGTCCTTAACTGTATTAAAGTATCGCTATCGCAATGGACCCGATAGACCCTAATCCATGTGCCGGAACACAGCGCGGGGTGGGCATTCCTGTCGATGCCAATTTTAATTGCACACAAAATGGACAATGGACAGTGAAATGGAGCCGCCAAAACCCAGGAGCCAGGACGCCGTCCGGTTGGAAAAAAGGGGAGAATGGGCGGACAGCTACTTGAACACTATCGACTCGTGAGACAATGGTGGGGGTCAACTTTGACGATGGGGATGAAAAAGGGAGAGAGAGAGAAAAGAATTGAAGGAAAAAGAAAGAATGCGACCAAAAAGCAAAGAAAATGCACGAAAATAAAGAGGTGCTAAGGGAGAAGGGGCTTTCGACACTCGCTATTTCTTTTTGCATTTTCTTTTCTTTTTGCGGCGGTTGAGACACAATAGAACATGGGAAGAGAACCGAAGGGCAATGTGAATGGGAGAAGAGGGCGTCAAGACATGCAGAAACCTGGAGGATATTGCAACTGTGCAACTGCGACTTGCAGTCATGGAAATTTTGTTGATGCACACTGATGCACCGTGTTGATGCGCCGTGGGATTACAAACAGTGTCTCCACGACATGGCAACTGCATCGGGATGACGGCAGTGGGAAACAAGGATCCGAATGGCAGGCTGGCAGAGAGTCAGAGTGCCGGCTGTCAAAGACATGGCCTGTGGGCATTGTGTGAGGTCAAGGCCACAGCAACATGGAAAGTGGGAGTAGAATCGGCTTGGCGGAAGCGGCTGTCTTGGCCCAGATTTTTTATTTATTTTTCGATATTTCTCGATTGATGTAAGATGACGACGGTCGTGCGCAAAAGAAAAAAAGAGAGCAGGGGTTAGCAGGCATAACGCCACAGTGGCACGGCGCAAAGGACGAGAAAGGAAGGCGAGCGAGGTCAAGCACGTTGCGAGTGAAAGAAATTCTCAGTAAAAAAGTGGAAGAAACGGACGTCGAAAAAGAGGCGTGGGCGGAAGCGTGAAGAATGAAGATATCACCAGATTCGCGGTTTGCTACAAAAGTACCGAACAGACCAAGGCAGTGGCTATGGATCATGGGAAAGAACAAAAGAGCCCATGGAGGAAAGAACGGAAACTGTCCGAAAGCTGGGACATGGCACAAAGACGACCTGTCGATCGTTCCTGCCAGCGCCACGCTAACACCAAACGTCTCTCCTTCTTCTTGTGGCCTTGTGTTGTCGGTGCAGTTCCTGCCCTACACGGCGCCCTTTGTTCATTTCCCACTTTGTTGAGGGCAGCAGCGATCGACTCTTTTCACCCAAGATGGGAAGCCGCGGCCTGCAAGCTACCTTCCTCTAGCACACTCTCGACTCTCAATGATCGTCGTCTCGACGGCGCTGTGATGCCGTGGTTCCCTACTGGTGTCATTGGTGTCTTTGGCGTCTTTGAAAGCCCTGGTGCCTTCCCTGTTCCTGTGGTCGTACAGGCCCAGCTTGAACAACCACGCGCGGGTTCTTTCCTTTTTGTTCTGTCTGCTCCTTGTGCACAGCGTATGACTCGCCCACGTCGCCAGAGCGCCACCCACTTTCTTTCCTTCTTTTTGGGTACCCCTAGCGTAAGGTCCCGGCCCCTTACGTTGGCTCGTTTGGGCCACCACCTTCCCAAAAGCCACGCCCAAAGCAGGCCGCAGATACCCCTGTAGAAGCTGTCATCACAAGAAACCCTGTGAGAGACAAACAAGATCGGGAACTGGGTGTGCTTGGGCCAATTGGCAGCAGCATCGCCCACAATCCCACAAAATCCTCCAACGAACCGCGCGATTTTCCTGTTCTCAATTGTTGCTGGGATGAGGATGCGGTGTACTGAATAACATGGAATTTTGGAGCTTGGAGCTTGCTTGTTGTGCATAACCTTGTATCTGGGCTTGCAGCTCTTGCAGGAAGACAGCAGCAGAGATCTGTACGAGGAAGCAGCATCGAGAAAACAAGAGAAGGAAGGTAGTAGGCGAGCAGGGGCAGGAGAGGCTGTCAACACAACAGCCAAGGACAGTGTTGTATTGGCCGTTCTTTCCTGGCAGCTGCCAACAAATTCGGGCTAGGAACTTAGTCGTGCCTGTCCGGCGCCCAATAGCACCTTTTTGTCCCCTTCCTCGTCTCTGCTTCCCGTTGGGCATGCGAAATGATGGGACATGGCAGGGACGACCGGCGTCCACTCCGGCGTACCGAGCGTACTTCTTCTGATAATGCAATTTATGCTTTCTGTAGTGTAGATTCACAAGTTTGACCATCTTTTGTCATCTTTTGTTCTTTCCTCTCTCACTCTCGCTATTGGCTGTTGACAGGGGTCTCCCCAGCACAGCGTGAGATTGCAACCCATTGAGAGTCGGCGAGCAGCCGTGCGATCAGAGGTTGCAATGCAAGATCTCGGCGGGAAACCCAATCGACCACCCCGGTCAGCTTGTCCCCCATTTTGTGGGATAAATGTCTCCATCTTTTTGAGAGAGATAACCTTGAATAGCGTCGACATGACCGCTCTCACTGCTCCTTCCAGCCTTTTCTCTCTCTCTTTTTCTCTTTCCACCCACTTCTCTCCCCAGCAACAATGATCAAGTGGAAGCGACGTCCACCAACAGGGTCGGAGGCAGCCGCAGGGGCTTGTTGTTAGGTGGCTCCTGCTCTTTGCGGGCCGCGCTAGCCACAGCACAAGTCCCCTCCCTTTCAGCTCGTCTGGCGGATCTTTTCCTTTTTTCCACCATTCTCTCCAAAAGTATTTTGTCAACCTTCTTTCAGCTCTGTTCAGCTGGCCCATCCAACGACATCCCTGCATGATTTCACGCTTTTCTCTCTGTTTCGATACCAACATTGAACAACCACGGCAACCGCACGGCCAGCATCGATCCGGGCCCCATTGTTCTTGTTGACCGCAACTGTGGCTCGTCGTCATCATCAGCCATCGTCTTTTTCTTCCATCACATTTTCTGGCAATAATTGCCTCGTGCATATCCTCTAGCACCTTGCTGGCAAAGTGCATTAATGCATAATCCTTCGTGGCCTTGCATGAGCTCCAGCTGTCGACACCTGCCCACTGAGCCACCCTTGTAAGACGAGTCCTCACTCGATAAGAAGCTACGAGTCGGTAGCTCCTGCAGCTTGATGGAGTTGTTCGGCGAAGCTGCCGGCCGCCTTTCCTGTTGTAGACCTGGTAGGCGACGAGCACTGAAAGGCTGGGAGAGGTCTTTGGGAGAACGAAAGAAACGTGCCACTTTCCGGCCATTTGAATCCATCTGAGCGTCTTGGGGTAGACATATCGTCCTCGTTCCTCGGTCGTTGGAGCTTCCGATCAACGGGTAGACCGTTTAAGCTCTTACTCAGGACAAGGAGGCAAATGGCAAAGATCTGGGATTTTTCAACGACACACTTCACCTATCTAGCCACCCGAGCCATCGTCTCTTTTCTTTTTCTCGCTGTCAGTTGCCTCTCTCTGGCACATGGCGCCGGTCTGTAGACGATGTCATGATGATTAAATCGGCCTTTCATCTGAAGTGTTTCTCGGGAGTTGCTTTAACAGCCAATCGCTGCCGCACATTCTCAATTCTCAATACTGCTTAAACGAATGCCCGTGGCACGCTATGGACACTATGCGAGCGCTACATGGCCTTTCCGTCCTTTCGGCCCAAAATATTCTTTGTTTGCTGCCTTGTTATTGCATCGGATGTACCTTTTTCTCTGCCCTGGTTTTTGGTTTCTGGGTTTTCTGGTTCTTGGGACCCCAGGCCCATTTCGTCATAGGCCGCTTTCTGGGACTGGGAAAAAACAGGAAGAGTACCCACTTTTGTCCGCCATCTTTTCCACTCTTTTTTCCTCTTTATTTTCGATTTCCCCTTTGAGCTTGCGGTAGCTTGGGGGGCAAGGCCGCTAGCTCGTCGCCCTACAGGCCCCTGTCCAGCTCAAAAAATCACACCCCAGCCAACCCGGCAGAGAATAACACACAGAAAACAGGAAGGAGCTCTCGATGGGAGAGGGAAAGATCGATCCACGATGTGCGCGAGATACAAATTGACTCCATTGACAGGCATTGGCAGGCCAATGGCTGCTCAATTGGCAGGTGGCTGGCCATGAGCATGGCTGGTCTGGCCAGGCCATCAGACCTCTGTCCAAGCTCTCCCCAGACGAGGCAATTCTTGCAAGGTATCTTACGACTTACATGCGGCTTGCAGACGCACACACCACAAAATTAGACACACACGCACGACCTCACGACGTGGGCATCGACATCAGAATCTGCCTGCGTCTCACGCGGGCCCGGCCACGGCAGGCGCCACTGACGACGGAAAAAAAGAGGGAAGGCGCCTTGGACGCCTCTTTTCAGCGCACTCGGCCACCCGCACACGATTTAGCTCGATCTGGACTTACAACTTGGGAATGGGCGACCTCACTTGGGGCCAGTCGCTCTTGCCTTTTCTTGCCTCTTGGCTGTAGAAGACGCGTACCTCCCTCTGCAGCTGATGCACTGTCAAAGACACCGACTGTACTTTTTCTCTCCCACTATTCCACAAATTATGAGCTTCCCATCAAACACGCATAGTTAGCGCGGCCCGGGGACAGCGATCGGCCGCCAAAAAGAAAAGAGACGAAAGACGGACATAGTGCCACTCAAGCCACTACCACTACCGAGGAGCTTGTCCATTTGTCCATTTGTCTCTTTGCCCTTCTCTTTTTCTTCGTCTTTCTTTTTATCCGCGATCAGACGACGTAGCAAGGAAATACATAGTACTCTGTAGCTCTTCCTGCTGAGCCAGTGGGGTGCGGCTTCCGCATTGGGCTTTTGCGGCCATACGGTCACAGCACAGTCGTTTGCCCCCCAATCGCGATGCACCGTTCTCCATCGCTCTTTCCCTGCTTGGAGCATCTCTGTACTCCCGTAGTTCGTACCTTCCATGATAATCCAAACCTACTCACAAATGTACCTGCTCGGGGGCAGACGAACCGCGCTGTTTTGGTTTTTTGTTTCTTTGACGCGTTCTTCGTTCGCTCTTTCCTTTTGCCCCCGCGTCTGCCAGTTTCTCCCATCTTCCTCTTTTTCTCTCCTCCTTCTCCCCTCAAATACTTTCTAGTCCTCTTCTTCTTCTTTTTGACATCTTTCTTTCTTCCTCTTCCATCACCAAGATACAAATCCACCAAAGATCTATCCACTTTCCTGTTCGCGTAAGGTACGTATGTCACATCCTGGTCGTCCTGGTAATCCTTTTTCGCCTCTTCCTTGCCGTCATCCTCAGCAACACCCGTTCTGTGCCCTGGCTTTTGTGTCTTGCATCTGTCCTCCGCCTGTCTTCTTTTTTTTTCCCCTTGCCCCTGCCACCCATCAAGGCCCTAAAAGAAAGAAAGAATAGAACAGGGCTCCCTCCCGGCGTCAAGGTATCTTTGGTCACAGTCCAAACGTCACAGAAAGACCAATATATCTATCCCTCGCTTCCTCACTCCCTCTCCCAGCCTTCCCTCCTACTCCTCCTTTCTTCTCTTGATCCTCTTCTCTCTCCCTTTTCAGCATCATCGTCAACATCCCTCTCATCTTCTTCGCTAACAGCTGCCAAGCCGTTTCTACTCTACGCTCACCACCTTCAACTCTCTCCAACCTACCGAACCAAACATACCCAACCGGTACCTACCTACCTTTATGTAAGTGAGACACTGTTTGTTGCATTGGCCTCCACAAGGCCCACGACCACGGATGCTTGCATGGCTACAACGGGAGAAAAAGAGGAAGGAGAGCCAATACTGAGAGCGTGCTCATAAACGCCGTCTTCGTTATTGGACTTCTTCTCTCTCTATCCTTCTCCCCGACTGGCTTTCCACTATTTTCTCCTTTCCATCCTCTCGCCTTTTAACACTTGCTTTTTTCCCATCACCACTCTCACCACGGGCAACCCCATGACCAACCAACCATTTTACACCAAAATTCATGTACGCCGAAGTTCAATTTAAAAAAGGGTCATCGCAGACGCGCCGCTTCGTCTCCGTCGCTTCTTTTTGAAATTGCACCCAGACCATCACAACTCCCTAGCTTTGTTTTATTTGTCCGCACCCAATTTCTCTCCACTTTGGGGGCTTTACTTTGTTAGGCGGCCCATCCCTACCCTCCACCACTCCACTCTTCACTCACTTTCCCATTCACTTACACCCCCCCCCCTCTCGCTTTCACTTTATCTCCTTGTCACCTTTTTTTGTGCGATCGATTGGATTTAGCTCAGATCTGTCTGGGGCCTGGTCCTGGTGCCGAAGAGCCACTTCGCGCTGGGTCTCTGACTTGTCTCTCTGCGTTGTCTTATGCCCACTCCCCCATCTATGATCTTCTGTGTGCGACTCATACACTCAGAAGTTTCTTTGTGAGGGAGGAAGTATATCAACCTGGGGAGATCCCTTGCCAACTTTTTCTTGGAAACTTTGTTTTCCCCTTGCTCTGTTTCCATTTTTCTTTTCTCTTTCCTGATCTTTCCTCCTCTCGTCTTCTTTCCTCTCCCTTTCTCATCCACTCACGCCCTCTGAATTGCATCACCACATCGATCAAACGTCTTGGTTTTTTTCACGCACAATTTATCACAAAGTCAGCTTGCATTCATCCTCATGGAAGGCGGCCAAGAGCCGAGAATACTAAATGCACAAAGCACAAACTTACTAACATCAATCTTATAGAACCCACATTCAAAATGGTTTCCCGTGCTGCTCTCGTCGCCCTCGTGGCTGCTGCGTCCGTGAACGCCCAGTTCCCCGCCAACTTCCCTGCCTGCGGTGTACGTATTTGACAATTGAACCCGAACCCAAAGCGAAGCCAGAGTGAGAAAATCAATTAACACAGCACAGACCACATGTATCAACAACATGGGCGCCCAGAGCGGTGCTCTTGGCTGCACTTCCTCGACCGACTACAAGTGCCTGTGCGCCAACCAGGACTTCATCTTCGGTATCCGTGACTGCTCGTACGAGTCCTGCGGCAGCGACTCCAACGCCGCTGAGGTCGTCAAGTACGGTGTCTCTCTCTGCTCGTCTGCTGGTGTCGTTGTTCCCACCACGACTACCACTGGTGGTGCTGGTGGCGCTGGTGGCTCTGCTACGACTGACGGCAGCGGTGCCAGCCAGACTGGTGGTGCCGGTGGTGCTGGCGGTGCTGGCGGCTCTGGCTCTGGCTCTGGCTCTGGCTCGACCACGACTAGCGGTGCTGGCGGTGCCGGTGGCGCTGGTGGTGCCTCTGGCTCTGGCTCCGGCTCTGGCTCGGGTGCCACCGCTACCTCGGGTGGTGCTGGCGGTGCCGGCGGTGCTGGCGGCAGCGGCTCTGCTACCGCTACTGGCTCGGGTGCTGGTGCCTCAGGCACTGGTGGCGCTGGCGGTGCTGGTGGTGCTTCCGGCTCGGGTGCCTCGGGTGCCGGTGCTTCGGGCACTGGTGCTGGTGCTAGCGGCGCTTCGGGATCTGGTGCTTCCGGTGCTGGTGGTGCTGGTGGTGCTTCCGCCACCGGATCGGGTGCTGGTGCCTCTGGCACTGGCGGTGCTGGCGGCGCTAGTGGTGCTTCCGGCTCGGGTGCCTCGGCTACTTCTGGTGCTGGCGGTGCTGGCTCGACCTCTTCCAGCACTGCTTTCGCTCCCATCGTCACTGCTGGCCCCGTCGGTGTCATTGCCGCCGCTGCTGGTATTGCCGCCATCCTGCTGTAAAGTGCTTAATCTCAACGCACTTGCAGTCAGTTGAAGCTGATAGGAATTTCAAAATCCACGTCAATTAATGATATTGGCCCCCGAGAGATGGAGGAGGATAAAAAAAATGTGGGCTAGTCGCAAGACCTTCTGACGATGGACAAGGAAAAGAAGATGTAATGTGTTTGACGGCTTGATGGTTTATTATTTTAGTCTTTTCTCGTTTGATGTTCGGTGATTTCTTCATTTTCATTTCTTTCTTTCTTTTTACAATACCACACCATTTGAGTTTTTCAGGGTGCCCGGCGCGGTCCCTAGGAGAGTTAATACCAAATAATTCGAACGTCTTCAAACATACCGTATCTTTACATGCTAAATGCGAACCGCAATAATATGTATCCAGACAACATGTTTATGGTTGTAGCAAAGTGAGAGGACGGCTTTCGGCGTGAGGCTTGCATGCAACATAACTGGTTCTTGGTTACTGTCCTCATCAAAGTGCATGTATTGACGAAACTGTCTATTCAGGTTTTGTTTAAATCTTTGTATTATACCATTGTTTATTTACTTTGACTGAAAAGGGATACATTCAAAGTTAAGTAAAGTTAACCCTTTTATTTTAGAATCCTTTTGTGCTGCTAAATTTTCGTCATTTTTTGAGTTTTATTGTTTCTAAAATTTATGATAAGAACTAGCAAGTAAATAAAAATCTGGAAGTTTGATGGACTTGAATAATTTAGAGTAAAAATTACTTGATTAATTGCAACGTGAGATTGTGTCTTTAAAAAAAAAAAAACCCATAATATTTTTTAAACATGCCTTGGCAAGCGTCGATGAAAACACTGTTTCTTTGGCAGCCGAACGTGAAAGGTGCATGGGGTTTTCGTGATAAAAATGACCAATTGCCCTGAGCGAAAACTCCTTTCAATATCCAGCCTGAAGAACACTTTGCTACTGATACATGTGGTAGATATCTTTCTTGTTTTGGCTTTGACAAATCACATTCATAGCTTTACTGCAGAGATTAAATGATTACAACTGGTATATTTGTGAGTGTACTATAAAAAGTATGCCCTGGTATCCTTATTCGACAGACGGCCAAGACCGTTGCCCATTACAGTAAATTAATGCTAACGAGAGAAGACAAGAAGAGACAGAATATGGGGGTTGACAACAGTAGGCGGCGTTTACGTCCGGTCCGCCGTCGGCGCCGGAGCGGAAACCGACTCGAGGGGCACAGTGGTGGCGTCCTCGACGTGGGCAGCAGTCTCGGCATGGGCGGCATTGGCCTTTTCGTGGTCAATGACGGCGTTCTTGTCGGCGGCGGCAATGTCGGCACGGGTCTGGAGCTTCTTGGCGACGTTGAGGTGGAGGTAGGGCTCCATGTTGGGGACGAGGAAGGCGGCGGCAATGAGGATGACGGAGAAAGGAATGGTGATTAAGAAAACAATCTTGAAGCTCTCGGCATAAGCGGTCTGCAGGCTGGGGGCAACGGCGGCCTCGACAGCGGCGGTGATGTCGGGCACGGCGGTCAGGTTGCCGGCAGTGATTCCAGCGTACAGAGCAGGCAGCGACGAGTCGGGCAGGCCGGCCTCAGTCGCGGCAGCACCGACGTACTTGGGAATGTTGGTGGCCAGGCGGGTGTTGAGCACGGACACGTACATGGCCTGGGCGACAGCACCACCAAGAGCACGGATGGAGCCCATGACACCGGTGGCGAGACCAATATCCTGCGACTCCTGCACCAGGGTCACACCGGGGAAGGTGATGTTGTCGACGTAGCCAATAGAAACCAAGCCCAGGATACCGAGGGCAAGGAACATGTTGTGCGTGCTGCTGGTGCAGGCGGCCAGAGGGGTAATGAAAGCCATGGCGCAGACCGAGGCAATGACGGCCTGGGTCTTCACGCGAGGAACGTAGCCAATGGCCAAACCACCGAGAATCTGGCCCAGCAGAATACCGCCACCGACGACGGACGACTGCCAGCCAATCTCCAGAGAGTCGGAGGTGTAAAGAGTGCCGATGATGGTGGGCCACAGAACGGTCATGGAGTAGTAGATCATGGCACCAATGGTGGCAACAACGACGATGCCGACGAAACCCTTGTTCTTGAACAGACGAGGAGGCATCAGGGGCTGGACCTTGCAGAAGTAAGACTCCCAGATGACGAAAGCGACAATGGTGGCGAAACCAATGAGGAGCGTGCACAGCGTCTGGACGCTGGCCCAAGGGTAGATGGTGCCGCCCCACGAAAGACCGATGAGGAAGAGAACGCAGCCACCGACGAACAGGAAGATGCCGACATAGTCGATCTCCTTGACGGCCTGCCACTTGGTCTTGCCGGCAACGTGCAGCTGGTTGTAGCTGGGCGGGTGGTACAGGAAGAAGAAGAGGATGCCGGTGATGCCGTTGAGGATGATGCCAATGTAGTAGCTCCAGCGCCAGCCGGCAGCGGTGTTGTTGATGAAAGAGCGGGCGATGATGGGGCCGAAGACGGCGAAGGGCAGACTGGACAGGAAGCAAATCGTGACAACGACACCACGGTGCTTGTTGGGGACCAGCTCACCGAGGGTGATGCCGAAAGAGAGCTGGCCGGCAGCCGAGAGACCGTTGAGCAGGTTGGCGCCGATCAGGGTGTTGACGTTCTTGGCGACGGCACCGACGATACAGCCGACGAGCGAGAGAAGAGTGGTGCCCATAACCATCCACTTGCGGCCGAAGATATCAGAGAGACGGCCGATGAGCAGGAAACCGACGCAAGAGCCCAGAGTCCAGACGGTGGCGACCCAGTTGATGTCGGGGGAGTTACCGAGGTCGGCGTTGATGAGGCTGAGCGTGTTGGCGGGCAGCACCCAACCGAGATAGGCGCAGATGGAAGCACAGCAGACGGCCTAGAGGAGTGTTAGAAATCAATGTCGTGATGGAACCGAAACAACACCAAAAAAAGAAATAGAAAAAAGAAGAAGGCGTCGGTGCTGATTATAATCGGATCGCGACTCGAAACTTACCACCATGGTGCCCAGGAAGGCCGGGCTGTAGTAGTAGCCCTTGGGCATGTCGTCGAGGTCACCGCCGACGGCGTTGGCGTCAATGTAGTCGACGGTACCGTCGAGATGGGCGACTTTGGCGACATCGTGGCCGTCAATGACCTCGTGGGCGCCCTTGCCCTCGTGGACCGAGTGTCCGTCGGCCGACATTGTGAGGGATGTGAAGGGTGAAGGGGAAATGGGAGAGAAAAAGAATGGAAAGAATGAAGGAGTCGACGAGATGAATAAAAAGGAATGAAGAAGAAAAAAAGGGGATGGGGGGGATGAGGGGATGAGAAAGACTGAAGAAAGAAAAGAGACAAGATCGTCACATCAGAAACAGACGGGCGGCCGGTTTGTTCTTATATTCAACAAGTATCCCTGGGAAAGAAAAATAACAGACGAGATTGCACAAGTTAAAAAAAGGAGAAAGAGTAAAAAGTAAACCAACAGACAGCAGGGGGAAGCTTCTCCGAGCGGGCCCTTGTTTCTCGCTCAAGATTGGAGGAGGCGAAACAAACAAAGGATGAAGATGGGGATGGGGAATGGGGTAGAGGATGGAGTACGGAGCAATAGTGTGAAAAGGCGAGGATGGGGAGTATGGGGTTAGAGTTTGGCAGCAACAAAAAAGAGAATGGAGCATCCTGGGGGAGAGGAGACTGTCTCGACTGTCAACTGGACTGTTTGCGGGTGACTCTTTTTGTGCGTGACCAGTCTGTTCTCCAAAAGACGGGGACTGGGGGCGTTATTCGGGGCGAGTCTGGGCGCAACTGGCCATTCACTGCCACGGTTTTGTTGTTCTGCTGGCGCTCCTCATTTGCATTTTTTTCTTTCTCTTTCTTTTCGTCTTTCTTTTGGCATCTTTCTCTGCCTGCATCGTGCCCCAATAGGCTAGTTTGTTTGGGGACACGAAGTCATGTCCCCTGCACGGCCTCGTCACGGATCCGAGACCCAAGGATGAGGTTAACCAGGCTCTGACGGAGGGGCATTCTTTGCGTTGTGGTTGTGGTTGTGGTCGTTTTTTCTCTTTTGATTTTGGGCGGGCTTTCCTGCTGCTCAACATTGGGGTGCCACTCCGTGCCATCCCCATACCCCGTATCGACCCCAGGGGCTAGTTTGGGCTAGAGCGTGCTCACTAGGCTGGGATCGTAATGATTCACCAAACTGGCTCGACTTGGCTCGAACTGGCAAGGGTGGAGTGGAGCCTTGCAAAAGAGAAAAAGCGAGGAAAACAGTTAGAAAAGAAAAAAGAAAGCGAGACCATGGATGGAGCCAAGGGGCTTGGCCAGACCAGGACAGGCTCAATAGTGGTGAACAGAGAGTCAAATTGCAGATGAAAGACGGACAAAGGCGAGTTTTTGGAAAGGACAAATCGATACTCGCAATATTGGCTCTAGTCCGCTGGCTTGTGCAAAGTGTGCAAAGACCAAGGCACAATAAGGTCGACTTAGAGTGCTTATCTTATGAAGAGAGCGCTCTCACTTTGTGTAATCGTGTGTGCGTGGCAGTTTTGTGCTGATTTCTGGCTGCTGATCTCGCCGCCTTTTCGCTGTCGAAAGGTTGACTTTGCCTGCCCGGATATGCCTACACGGGAGGGCTGTGGAGTCTGCAGAACAAGAGGGTCAGCAAGTGGCACGCTGGAGACACGGACCATTGAGGGCGATGGATAATCACTGGATGGAGTCGATGGAGTCTGACTCTGGGTCTGGAGCTGACGAAAAGTCTGGGGAAAACAGAGTAAAAAAAGTGCATTATTGGTGCACCCGAGCCCCGAATTATGGGGAGTCTGGGGAAGTGGCGGGATTGTGTTAATTCGATTGTTGTCGTTCTTGTACCGCATCACCACCTCTTTCGTATTGCAGCGATCGTCGTTGTGTCGTACCTTTGGTACCTGAGCAAACCTCGTGGCATCGTTGTCAAAGACTTGCATTTGGAGCAAGGATGGGAAAGGGGGAAAATAGCGGAATAGAGGGTGAATTGGTGCCAAAACACGCAAGACTCGCTCTTCGTTGTCCGTTCTGCAACCGGCAGCTGCGCGCCTTCCCCTTTCGTAACTGCCTTTCACTGCAAAATAATAATACTCTTCTGTCCCTCGCGCCTTCCTGCCTCGTGGCAAAGCGCCTCCTTTTTGGAGTTCACACCCGGCAAATGGGCACATGGCGTCCCCCCGGCCCCCAAGAGCCCCAAGAGCCCCAAGAGACGCCCCAAGAAAGCCCCCAAGAGTTCCCCATGAGAACCCCTGCTTTCTCCAAATTTGTGAAATTATGTTCAGTTCGAAAGATCTGGACTTTAGCAGTGATTGCTTCAAATGCTTCGATCAAGGCTCGCCAGGGACGCTCCTTCCCTTGCAAGGCGAAATTGTGCCAAACAAGGCAACAACAAACGCAAGGCTTAACGCAGTTTCCATTTTGTACGATCGCAAAAACCAAAAAAGACGAACAGGCCTGGACCTGCCTGGACTGGTTTTGGCAGTGGCGAAACAGTTTGACAAGCGAGACAAGCTCGACAGGGCAGGCACGCGGGCACTGGCATGTGTTCTGGAAGAGACATTGAGCGGGCAAGTCCGACGCCAGCAAATTTTGGCGCTTGGGTACTTTGGGCTTGGAGTCTTCTGGGCCTGACTGCGGCCATGCTCTGGGCCGTTCTTTGGATCGTATTGCTGAAAGGATTTAATTTAGAGACTTATTTTATTATCTTTTATGATCGTGCTGCTTTTGTTTTCTGTTTTATTATTCTGATATTTTCATAAAGTATGGATGCAGCAGGAGACCAATGTAGCAACGGCTGTGCACAGCTAAATGCATGTTTCTGTAGAATATTTCTTACATCACCTTTTATTTATTCCCGCAAAAATGTGCCCATTTCTCCCCTCCTCCCTGCAATGCATGTGCTGGGGACATGGGGTCGGCATGCATCACTGCACATCCGCTCCGAGGCCGGGCAAGGGCTGCACAGTCTCTGTTCGTCGGCATGAGGCACCCTGGCCCTGTTTGCCCTGTATCTGAAGGGTCTCCTCGGAGCCGGGACGGAGGATAAGACTGGCCGCGGGTATGATGAGATTGTCAAAGTAAAAGAAGGAAATGCTAAAGATACATGAGCAGCGTCACTCTCGTGGAGGCCCGCCACGGAATTCGACGAGCGAGTTCCTTTACACAGCAGTGAACGTTTGCTCTTTCCTCCCTCCGGCCGTGCCTTCCCCTCCAATAGCGTCATCAAGGCGCTCCTGCCCTGTGCACTTTGAAACCAACAGACAACGCTTGCAATTGCTATTTTACTTTTCTTTTTGGCGAGTACGAGCAGCGCAAATGCAGCAACAGCAAGAGCGTGGCTCGCATGGGCAGGAGCTGAGAGAAGACCCTCTTCTCCACAGTTACGAAGGAAG
Organism: Sporothrix pallida; assembly: GCA_021396235.1. Classification (NCBI taxonomy): domain Eukaryota; kingdom Fungi; phylum Ascomycota; class Sordariomycetes; order Ophiostomatales; family Ophiostomataceae; genus Sporothrix; species Sporothrix pallida. The sequence continues at coordinate 12,312 of WNYG01000012.1, read as the reverse complement.
CAAAGCGTTGCAACATACCCCAAAGTAATATGTAAAAGCGGAACCTTCTCCGCTAGGAAGCTGGGGTGGTCGGAAAGTGGGCACCAATCACCACGCACAGATTTAGAAGGACCCGTTAATATGGATCTCAGAGAGCCAATCATATTGCACACTTAATCGTCGTCTGGAAAAGGTCTCCCGCAACGCGGCAGCGATAAACTGAGAAGAGAGAACTGGCTCGCTGGAGAAGACAATGTTCGATTTCCAAGCATCTTCTCCAGCTGGGGCTGGCCTGGCTCGCTCGCTGCAGATTGACTCGTTAGCCAGCAGTCTACCACCAAAAAGGGCAACGAAACAAGAGCATCGCAACTTGGAGCAGAGATTGCTGGCCGCCACACAACACAAAACACAAAACACAAAACACAAAACACAAAACACAAAACACAAAACACAAAACACAAAACACAAAAGAGCAGGCATTTTGCTGCACAGACGATGCAATTCTCGCCTTTGATTATCGGCAGAGACGAAAAGAACGTGGCTTTGATGGTAGTTACGAAATCTTCTAACCGCCGTCTAGCCGGATGATGGAAGAGATTATCGTTTGAAATGTGCGGAGTATCGAGTGGCTGAATTATCTGTCCAGTGAGATGGAATGTAATCAGCAACATTCTACGGACTTGATGGCCGACATGGTATCGAGCATCAAAGAATAGTCACATTGCCTGCCAGGAAAAAGTGTCGTTTTGAGGGGACACGATCACAAAGACAACCAACGATATATTGGGGAATTGGCTTCTGAAAGTCGAAATAAAACCACATGGTCGCCAAGGGACTAGACACAGGAGGACGAGAAACTAGAGAAACGCCAGTGAAATTGACAAAACAAAAGACGAGACAGAGAGGGGATACATCGTAAACGAAAAGAAATGGAGAAACAGAAGAAACGAGCTGAAAAGGCTTGGTCGAGTTCAAACTCTTGGTGTGTGGCTTGGTGCATATGCCGTGAGAATACGTCGTAGGTATTTTATTCTTCTCTTGACTTGTCTCGACATTATTATGAGTTGGATATTTGCACAGACGGTGTCTTTGATCATCAGTAACAGTCACAAAAGCGAACAGACCCCGGTGGCTTCAATGGCTTCTGATGGCTTGGTCACATCGTCTTTGAATTTGCCATCGTTTCCACGCCGGTTTGGCTTGGAGGCACACGGCCACACGAGCACATGGCGTGAGGAGGCTCGGGAGAGAAGGGAGGGTAAAAGAGGGTGAGGGAGGCCTTGACAGGAGGCCAAACGCCATGTGGCTTTAGGCTTTGGTGTTTTTGTGTCTGGCCAGTAGAATAGGCCTTCACTTGGAGTGTCCGTGAATTTGGAGAACGCTTCTAGAATTTCAAAACTTTCCAAAACTCTTGGAAGACATTCGCGTCTTGGGATGTGTCAACTAAATTTAATTGAGGATGATGATGTTCAGACCAATAGCAAAGACAGCATCTGTTTGATTGTAAACGCTGGCCAAGCTGATGACCATGGTGAGCATCCAAAGTCAACACGGGCCATTTCACCTCTCATTTCTATGCATTTTCATAATTCTCTGGGGTAATTGTTAATCTTACAGTCACACCAAAATACTAAAATGCACTGGCCACACAACTTACTTCTTTGTTAGCCATTTGCTTTTTCTTCTGTTAGTTTTTGGCTTAGGTGTGGCAGCCCTGAATTACTCCGAGCAACTACTCCGAACGGGGCGGTTTCCACTCTTCTTTTTTGGTCTTGGCTCTTTTCCTTCCTTCCTTGATCGCCGACAGGGCCTCCGGAAACCAGAGAGCGAAGCGACAGCGACAGCGGGAAGGACGGAACGGATGGGGGATACATGATTTCGTGTCTCAGTCTGCCGGGATTGGAGAACCGTCTACAAATGTGAAAAAGAACACTATTTTGCTCCATTTTGCTCTATTTTCTTTCGTCTGTCGAGGAACTCGACCACCGAGGCCGACACAAAAAACGTGCCCGGCATGCAGGACGCCACATTTTCTTGGGCTAAGAGTATGTCTATTCTCTTGGTGTTCGCTTGGACAGAAAAAAAGAAGAAAATAGTTTTCTAGGGCGCGGAGTAAGAGAAGAGACAGGTGAAAAAACAGAAGCCAAATTGAGGAGAGAGGGACAGGGAGGTCGGCTATGAGAGAAGGAGAAAGAGGGGAAGCGCAATAATACCCCGAATGTGTGAAATGGGTTAGACCGGGAGCACAGTAATAAATAAAATCAAATAAAATCAAAGCGAGGACGGAGGATGAAGAAGCTACTGAGAGCCACGGAGAACGACTGGGAATTACTGAAGCAAATGAATGAGGGGGCGATTCAAGCGAGTCTGGGGTACTCCGACTTACGGAGAATCACCACATTTGTTAGTAGATGAAAGGATTTGTCGACAGATAGAAACACGGGGTATTGATCGTGAGAATAATGGATGTAAATCAGTGCCTGTGATGGCGTCACGTGACACTGTAAACAATGTCAATTTGTGTCCTCACACATGACGATTTTGAAAACGTATCAGTAGGACTTGATTATTCTACTGTTTCTTTTGTGATTATCACACGTCGGCAACAGCATGATACATAAAATCGGCACATTGCACTGTTGGGAGTTAGGGCCTTCAGGGATATAAAAATGTGAGACCAACAGACAAAACCAGACTGTTGGCTGATAGTGGTTGCAAACAAATCAAAGATAAAGGCCATTGTCTGCTGCTCTTTGACAGTGCACACCTAGGAACAAGTTTACCAGGTCACACATAATTTTAGCTGTCCCAATGGCAGAGTTGTGGGAAAGTTACAATTTAAAGGGTGCCAGCGGTGAGGGGATTGTTATATAGTGTGTGTGGGGGAAGTCGAAATACTACTAATTTACTGAGCATGAAGACATCGAGACGGGGACAGGACAGAAGCCGAACTGCTTGTCAACGGAATAGGAGAGGCGTCCCAAGCAAAGCCTGTCCTACTGCATGGTAGGTTGGCCTTTCCGACCTGCAAATATCCCCGAAAATACACAAGTGAAAACCTTGGCAGCCACACATAATTTCTGTGTGGAGTATTTAGTATATAGGCTACACGGTCCACTCGTACTCGGATGCGGAGAGAGCGACCGACGGGACTGCCTTGCTGGATGCAGTCAAGACACAATCTGGGGATGATTAGCCACAACGTCTGTGAGCATCGTCTGTGAGTTTGAGTGACGCATATTCAGTAAACGTGTGTGAATATTCATATTAGAAGCGGTTTTCCATTGAATATTTAATGCACAAAATCTCCAAATATACATGTCTATCGGATTCTCTAATCCCGTCCACTATTCATCTGCATACATCTCATTTTGATTCCAGAAGATCTCGCCCTATCCCGACATTGCGGGCCTCCAAGATGCATTCCTTTTTCTTGGCAATAAATGATACTCTTAAGTTCAGTATATCTAGTATTTAGTTACTCAGTGTGCTCTCCGCATATACTCCGACAAACCCTGGGGAAAGGAGTAGAGAAGCTCGCTTTCCCATCTGGGAAGTTTGCCCAGAACCGACTGGAATCGTGAACGGAAGCTGGCCCGGATGTGATGAGATTGGACAATGCCAGTAGGCCGCTTTTTGCCATGTGGCAATGGAAGCGTCCACGTACGATGCACTTCGGAGAATGACTATCGATCTGCAGCTTGAGTGTCTATTGGAATACACTTGACGACCACCGGCTCCTCTTGTCCGGCCGAGCCAGCCGTAGCCTCGGACAAGACGTTGGATTTTGGGGAAGGCGAAAGGGGTAAGGGGAAGGCCCATCTAGTGTATTCTGCAGACGAAATATTGGTGACATGAACAGTGCACGTCGCATCTCCACGACGCTCAAGCCAGTCTCTCGGGTCTTGCGTGCCATTCGTCTTCCAGAACAACGCAGCATGCAGTCCGCAGTCTGTAGCCTGCAGACTACAGTAATCAAAACGAAGCCTCTTTGTCTGATCCTTCCACATTTTGGGACTGCCTGTGGAATCAAACAAGATGTACCAAAATGCCACAGACTCAAGAGTCAAGACTAATGACTCTAGACCCGAAGAGATTTTCTGTAAAAAGATAGAGACTAAGCATACTTTGATACTCCACAGGCATGCCTGGAGAAAAAAAATTGATAAAAATATAAATTCATGCAAGGACATAGGGAAGGAGCCAAAGGATTGTGGAGAACCCAACACAATATTGAAATCTTGATAACGAACTCCGTTCCAAGGGACGGAAGGGAAGGTATGAGGTGCCACGCATCATTTGAATAAAAAGGGAGATGTGGTACGTGCGTTGTCGTAAAAATGTAGCCGTGAAGGCTGATTATGAGATTATATTAGACAACGTCCACGATCGTTCATAGATTATCATTATGGGGTAACATTGGCATAGTTCATTGATAGATTATACTTGTCATATACATACATTAATTTCAATGCTCATTTAATATAAATCTGTTAATGTCTTTATTGATTCAATGCTCGACAGATGTATCCCTTGGAAGGGAAAAGCTTGCTATATAACTCTATGTTGCCACTGCCATCTTCATTTGTCTTCCACATTCAATGCTCAGCTATCACAAAGACATCAACAACGGAACAAAGAGGTGAGTAAAATAGTGCTGATTGTATATCTGTACAGTTGTTCTCCCATTAGGGAAGACAATGAAAATGAGAAGAGACTATAGCTTTGTCGTCTTTCTATGACGAGGTAAAATAAACAGGTAGTCTGATGCGAACAAGGTAAGGTACAAGTAAAAAATGTAGATGATCTATTAGAAAATGTTGGGAGGCAATGGTAATGGTCCAACAAATGAAACAGCAAAACGCGCAAAATGAGATGGTAAAAACACACATCAGGAGTCCCCGACATACATGACTAAAAACCCATAAAACACATACACACGTACACTCAATATAAATCTCCACCTTGTCAACCTCAACTCTAAATATGCCATCCGGTTGCAGGAGCACCTCTCCTTGCGGGTATAATGGATGCATATCACAAATCCCTTTCATCTCATCATCTTCATCGTCTCATAAAATGTCCCGTCCGTCCGATGTCGTCCAAAAATACCCCCACCCTGTTGTTGTAAATGCCCGAAAGATAGGAAAGTTGTTGCCAGTGATCACATTGTTTAGTTCTCACCCGCGGTGGTGGTCGTGCTCAAACCGACCTTCTTGGCCGTGTCTGTGCTGCCGATGCTGGTGCTCGTGTCCCGACGGCGCGCCATGTGTGTCGTGCGGCTGCCGACGACAGGAGTCGCAGGAGTGGACTGTCCAGCAAACGCGGCGACCTTCTTCTTGGACTTGGCCATCATGATGATGCCGCCGTCCGAGTCGCTGTCGTCGTCCTCTTCGGAGAAGCACCGGCTGTTGCCGCGGACAGGAGTGGCCAGCGGCGTCCGGGAAGAAGCGCTCGTTGCACCCATACCAGCACCTGAGCCAGTGTTGGCCGCATCAATCTCGACAGGGATGGCGCCGCCACTGCCCCACCCCTGCTGGTCTTTGAGACCGACGAGCGGAAATGCAGCGGGCTCTTTGCCGAGCATAGCAGGCGGCGTCAGCGAGTCAGAGACGTCAACAGGACCGCTGACAATGCCAGGGTTACCCAAGAAATCGCCTTCCATGTCGTTCGACACCGATGAAGCACCGCTCAACAGAGCAGGCAGCGACGGGTCAGACTGGAAGGCCATGGTCATCATGGCATTGGAGCTGCCCTTGCGGTGACCTGGGTGGTTGCCGCCGGCACTGCTGCCCACACTGCTGCTGTTGACAAACGAGTGGTGGGTCATCTCGCTGGGGCTAGTGAGAGGTGTTTGGTTGAAGCCTTCCTCGAGAGACACAGAGCTGGACGAGGTGGCAGTGGCAGGGCCGGTGTGTGCTTGCGTGACCAAAGTCTCGCTGGCTTGACGAGGCGATGGTGGGCAAGGAATGCTTTCCGGGTTGGCAGAAGCAGTGGTTGCCAAGGATGTGCCAGGCAGCTGAGAGACGGGGACACCGCTGGTCGCGTTGGGCAGAGCCGACAGGCTGTTGGACTTGTTACGGCCAACGGTCGTAGTGGTATCCTTGGACAGAATATCCTGCACACGATGGGCTGTGGCAGGGCGATCCACCAACGAGGCAAATTGTGCTGGCGTCTGGGTCTGCACCTGCGTCTGCGTCTCGGTCTCATCGGATCCAGTTGTCGACGTAGTCAAGTGCAGTGCCGGCTGATGAGCGTTGCTGCCGGGGGCGTTGGCTGGGCTCAAGCCAACAACGGGACCAGCGCGCTTGTCAGGGTTGGCAAAGACGATACCTGCGCGGTCGACCGAGCGAGTACGGGCATTGGCGTCGGACGAAGCGCGAGCTTCACGTGTAAAGCGGGTATCGAGCGGAAGCGGCGCCGGACTCGGTGGCACAGTCTGAACATCGCGCATGATCGAAGAACGGCTCAGGATGGCGTTGGTGATGGAACGGGAGTGGACATGGCGGGTCATCGGGCGGGGAGGCACAGTGGCCGGGCTAGCTTCGCCAGAACCGTCGAGGTTGTAGTTGTAGACGGTGTTGGCGGCGGGCATCGCGAGCTGGGGTTGGGCTGAGGAACTCGTTTCTACTGCCGACGAGTCCGTCAGCTGCTGCCGCGACTCGGAGTTAGGGGTTCTCTCGCCTGGCGACGCATACGGGCTTGCGGTCTGGCTCTGGGCCAACGGGTGGTGCGGGTCAGTCGTACCGGCGGCAGGCGTGCCGTGGCTGGCAGGTGTGCCATGCGTAGTAGCAGGAGCGGTAGGCAGCTGTGTAACCGTAGCAAAGTAGTCGGTCGAGTCGGCCTTGTGCAGACTCTTGCGGCGGGCGTCGCGCGGGTTGTTGCTCGTGTGGTAGTGGTGGAAGCTCAATGGGCTCGACGAGGTCGGCTGGTGGCCCTGGCTGTAGGAGTGCATGTGTCCCTGGCTCTGGCTATGGCCGTGGCTACCGAAACCGAAACCATGGCCCAGTCCAAGTCCGTGGCCATGGCTACCGTGGCTACCTGTGCTGTTGTGATGTTGGAGGGTGGCGGGAAGAATATTAATGGGTTGAGAGGAGGCAGCAGCAGCCTGTTCAGCGGCAATACGCGAGCTGCTGGCGGCCGAGCTAGCAGCGCGAACACGAGTAGAAGAAGCGGCAGCGCTCTCGTCACGCTCGGGACGAGGGTGCATCACCTTGTCGACTGCTCGCTTCACAGCAGAGCGGGCGCGCTGCAGGAAGTTGAGAGGTACGACGGCATCGCCAATTTCCGCATCGTCAACGTAGATGGTGCGGTCCTGGTCGCGTGCCGGGTCGGTCTCGCTGAGCCAGGCGGGGATGTTGGAAATGTCCTCGGTGACCCAGGGATGGCGCTTGATGTCCCTGAGGCGGATGCGCTTCTCCGGGTTCTTGATGAGCATCTTGCGTAACAAGTCCAGGAGCGGGTCGCTGATCTCCTCGTACTCGGGTTCGGCATCGCTGCGGTAGGGGTGGACGTTTGTCCGGCTGTAGAGGGAGGAGCCTGTAGGGTCGGTGTAGATACCAACGGGCTTGAGGCGGCGCTTGGGGATAAAAGCCTCCTCGGTAGCAATCTTGCGGAACATGGAGAACTCGTCTTCGGCGAGGAAGGGGATGCGGGCGTAGAGGAGACAGTAGAGGGTAACGCCGAGAGACCAGACATCAATCTGTTCGGACACCCGTGGGGGTTCCTTGTCGATATCGGTGTAGCAGAGCTCAGGGGCGAAGAAAGCCGGTGTGCCAACAGTCTTGGACAGCTCACGGTCGTCGTCAAAGTCGCGTGCCTCAGCTTCCGAGACAGTAACGTCGGGCTCGCCGTCGCGGATGGGGCGGCCAAAGTAGGAGACACCAAAGTCGGAAATCTTGACGTGGAAGCCCTTAGACCACAGCAGATTGGCCGGCTTGATGTCACGGTGGACGACGCCGTGGTAGTGCAGGTATTCCAGACCCAGGACAGTGTCGCGGAAAGCGATGCGGGCCTGGTGGATGTTGAAGCAGGGCACGTACGAGAAGTCGTCGGCGTAGGGGTCGTGGACCATTGAGTTGAAGTCGAGACCTGAGAGGTGGGACATGACAGAGTCAGTGACACTAGGCGAGCGGTGGCGCTGGCGGCTGTTGTCATCCATGTAGGCACCAAACATGCTGCCGTCGAGAGCGTTGGACATGGCGTTGCCCGGGTGCCGCAGGCCGGGTGTCTGTGAACCGCCATCAAAGTGGTCGTCATAGTCATCATCGTAGTCGTCTTCGTCGTCGCTAATGTCCTTCATACGGAAGTTGCCACGACGGTCGCCGCCGTCTTGGGCCATATAGGAGAGTGGAGAAGCGTCTGAGGAGTAAGAGTGAGGAGTGGGTGCGCTGGCGACGGAAGCGGAGGAGGCGACGCGGGAGGGAGCACGGGAAGTGGCGCGCGAGACGGGATGGGACTCGAGCAGGGACGCATCCGGGCCGAGCCCGGTGCTGGGCACGTACCACCATGGCGGCTGGCCGTCCTCATCGTCGGCGGTGACGTGGTACAAATTGGTCCACTCGTTGACGGGAGGTGGGGTTCCGTTGGCGCGTGCTTCCTTGAGAGCACGGATCGTGGCCTTGCGCTCAAGGACAGCGTGCCAGTTGCACTCGCCAGGTGCCAGCTCTTTGCCGTGAACACCCTGCTCGAAGCGGTAGCGCTCAAAGTAGCAAATGTTGGGCAGGCCCTTCTTCCGCCACGTCATCTCGCCGCGCTCGACGTACTCGAGAACCATGTAGATCTTTTGCAGTTCCGGGTCATCAATGACCTCGAGGAGGGCAACAATGTTCTCGTGGCGGATCTTCTTGAGGATGGCAATTTCGCGCTTCGTGTTCTGCTGGGGGTCGACGGCTGAGACTTTGCCGAGACGGCGGGTCTTGGAGAGGCGGGGAATGATCTTGATGGCGACCATGCGGCCGTCACGGTTGTCCTGGGCCAACTTGACCTTGCCGTGCTGGCCACGGCCAATCTCTTCGAGGACCTGGTACTCGTTGATCGTTTTCCGGCCGGTGGTGAAGTCCCGATCGACGGTAGCAATGTGGGTTCTAGGCGGTTAGCAGGCATGAAGAAAGACAAGACGGTTGACATGGGGCACAGAAGGTGTGAACTCACTCTCGGACGGGCTGCCGTGGTGTGCCGTAAGAGTGCTCGCGTGAGAAGTCGCCGGGGGGTGTAGAGACGGCGCTGTCGGGGATGGGGCTGACAGTCGCCGAGGCGGAGGGCGTGCCAGCCGCTGCTGCGAGTGCCGCAGAAGCAGAGGTTGTCGAGGCCATGGAGGCCATCGTCGGCACGTGTGGAGAGGAGTGGGAGTGTTGTTGCGGACTGAAGACGCCTGGGGAGGAGGCGGGAGTGACGCTGGCTGTGCGGATGCCGGGCTGTGGCGAGGAGGGAGAGGAGACGGATGTGACGGGGAGGAGGTTGAGCAGATGCGGGTGGTGCGGCCGCGAGGGCCGTGGGTGTTCGGGCTCCATGGTGGAGGAGGGAAGGAGAGAGAAATTCGAGAAATTCGAAGAGGCGTGAGAGGTCGTGTGAGTTATCTCAGGGCAGAAGCGCCCGTCGGCGTCGAAGAAGGGATTACTGCAGAGACATTTGGTGGTCGATGCGGACGCAAGAGAGCGACGACGATCTCGAGGGAGTGTATGAGAGAGAGCGTGACAGTCAGGCCGGATCAGAACGGGTCAGAGAAAGTATCGTGAAGTCGAGAGTTGAGAGACTCAATGTCTCTTGTGTTGAGAGAAAGAAAAGTCGCTTGTTTTCGTCGTGCCCAAAAGATAAGGCGGGATTACGAAACTCTTTTGTCGAGGCCCGGGAGGAAACGGCGAGAAGAAAGCGTAATAACGTAAAAGCGGGAGAGCGTGAAAGCGTAAAGGCTTCAGAAGTCAGAGAGCGTAAAAGAGCGCAGGGTCGTAGGGTCCGGTTCGTTTTTTGCGCGGGCGGGAAACAGGGAAAAAAGAGGGGACCCGTTTATAAATCTGACGTGGGTGAGGGAGAGTCTGAGTCTGAGAAGAGTTGGCAGTTTAAAAAAGGATCGGATGTATGTGAGGATATGAGTATGGCAACGAAGTGAAAACTAAAGGAACGTGAGGTATGGGGAATGGAAAGAAAAGACGGAAGATCGTGAGGCTTGGGTCGAGGTCGAGTTTGTTTTCCTGGCCTCTTGCTCTTTCCTCGGGTTTTGGGCAGTTTGGGTTGCTCTTGCTTGTTCGATGATCGGCCAGAGTCGAAAAAGGAGGGAAAAGGAGGGACGAAAGGGGACAGAAGGAGGGGAGACAGAAGAGGGAAAGAGCAAAGAATGAGTGGAAAGGCGCTGGTGGTGCGGTGGGTTTAGTGGGTTTGGTGGGCGGGTTGGGGCCGTTTTAGTGGGTAAAAGTGGTTTGTGGGTGGTTTTCGCGGTCGTTGGCGGTTTTAGCGGTTTAGCGTTGAGTGACAGACGGGCTTTAGCGGTGTTGTATTCTTTTGTTTCTTGTTCTTTTGTCTCCCTGACCCTTTTTCGCCGGGGTTTTCACAGCGTATTCGAAGCGATTGACAGGGGATTGGACAGGATAAGGCCGATACAGGCGATAGCGGCGAACAGTGACGAAGGGACAGCCTGGGGTGTCCTTTCTCGCCTTTTGGATTTTAGCTTTGGTGGGGTTGGGCGAGTTTAGTTGCGAGAGAGATGGCGAAAAACTCAACGGGCTGTGTCAGAGTCACTGGAACGGTGCGAGCAAGGTCACTGATAGCGCGGCAGGGGGGCGTTTTGGGTCTTGGCTTGGAGGACTTGGAGGTATCGATATTGCTGATAGTGAGGTAAGATACGTCGATACTTTCTTTTTGATTGATTGTTGAAGTGTCAATCAAAGAAAGTCAAAATCGGGTTTGATAGTGGCGCGGACTTGCACAGTGCGGTACGAGATACAAGGGACAGGAGCTGTACAAAAGTACGAGTATTGGTCCCGTTGTTGAATGTTGGGTTCCGGGTTGGTTGAGACGAACAATGCTCCGTCGTATGTTGATTGTTGTTGACTGTGAAAGGAAGATGCCGCCTAATTAGAAGACTGGCATCTGTTGATACAGGCAGATGTTGGGAAAGGGGCTCAATGGGGCAATGGTGCCTGGAGCGAGCAAGAGAAGGCGCGAGGGATCTCGTATGTTACAAAGTCCTTCCTGCCAGGAAGGAACGCACGATGTTCTTTCTGAAATTCTGTCACAAATCAGATGGACTTTGGGAAGGCTCAACCGTCAAACACGGGCACGCGAGGGAAAAAATGAGGAAAAGAGGGAAGAGCGAGCGGCACACTCGACACTTTTGCCTGGTTCCCTTCATTTGAAGAGTCCTGGCACACCACACCACATATTTGTACGAGTACGATGTATCGACTTTTGACTTGCCTTTTCTCGTTGCCCTTTGCCTCCTCTTGCTCTAAAAACGGTGCCCATCGCTCACATCGCTGCTCTTGGCGCAGGTGTGCTCAATTTACGAGGACGGCGCGCGGCGAAAGAGTTCATGAAAGAGGGGTGTTGAGGTTCATTCAGGGTGTGGTGCCAGGGACTGAGGTACGGAATACTCACAACTCAAAAGGAAGGCACGGGCGGGCGAAAAAACGACAGAAGAAAGTGCTCATCAGTGGAGACCCACTCTAGCAAAGTGCACGGAGCAGCAGCATAAAACGGGAAAGAGCAAGTACCCATCAGGCAATCTACTATGGAGAGTACCCGCACTTCGGACAAAAAGAGACTTCTGCAGCAAGGGGTGGGTTAGTTTTTTGGGCGACCACTGCCAGGAGTGAGAAAGCATGGCTGGTCTTCAGCGTGAGAAACAGTGTTCATCGCGATTGCGTTGTGGTGGTGGGTGATTGACGCTTTTTTTGTCTTTGTGTGGTCTGTGTATCTGATACCTCTAAAATGAGTGGAAAAGGCTGGGCAGCCAGGTACCGCAGGTCAATCGCTACAGGGGGGTGGGACGCTAGGTGGACGCCAGCCTGTCAGGCCAAACCACGCTGGGATAGAGTGCATCATTGCCCTTGTCCGAGGCCGTCAAGGGCTGGTTCAGAAGGGTTTAGGGCCCTTTGGCCGCATCTTAGGGCAGTTTAGGGCCCCATCGAGGTCCCGTCTGCGAACCCATTTTTAGTATTTCTGCATTTCAGGCACTTGGCATGCACGCAAAAACGCACCTCACGTAAAAAAAAAAAAAAAAAAAAAAAAAAAAAAAAAAAAAAACCCCCAAACCCAAGGGGGGCCCGGGGGTTTGGGTGGGTGGGGGGGGTGGAGAAGTTGGGGGGGGGGCAATTGCACCGTCACAAACAGGAAAAA
>WNYG01000129.1:0-14838 GCA_021396235.1 Sporothrix pallida | reverse complement strand
ACAAACTAAAACAACACCCGCCCCTGTTCAAAAAAAAAAAAAAAAAAAAAAAAAAAAAAAAAAAAAAAAAAAGACAATTTGAGACTTCCAACCGGAGAGCGCATTTGGACTAGTTTTCTCGGCAGCAGAATGCCAACTTTGACCTTGTCCTGTTTGCCCATTCAATCACAAACCCACTATTGAAGGGTGAGTGCCCGTCCCCCTTTCAAGGGAAACTGCAATAAAAATGTTCATATGACCTCTCCACGTTTGCGTTTGTCGGAAACGTACATGCCAGAGACAACCATAGAGGAAGTCATATAGCAAGGCGATAGTGGTTGCGTGAGCTAGGCTTGGGTTATATTATTGGTACAAAAAACCTGGCCTGGGTCTTTGTGCAACAACAACATGAAGCAGAGAGGGTTGGTGCTTGTTTGTTTTCTGAAGAGCCAGTCGCATCCAGATGAAAGACAGAACGTGTGTGGGTTTATTCTCCGACTTCACACGTCACTTGCTCTTGTGTACCGTGGCGGCATGTGCAAGGATGGCAGTGTTACTGCGATTTCTGACCCCTCAACACTGCCCGGCATAGTAGTCAGACAGGACTAGGGAGACCTTGGGTTGTCTCTGTGTAATAGATGGGTGATTCTGCTCTGGGGAAGTATGTACCATAAGTGGATGTAGCACGCGAAGCCCAAGAAGCCGATCAGGGCGAGCCGCTGCAAATGTTTGCAGTATATTGTGGTTGGTATGTAATCGTACGCAACGTCAATAGCACAGTTCTTACCTTTCGTTGAGCATCATAATTCCACTGTCGCAGCGAGAAGCTCCGCAAAGCCTCATTAGCTAGATTGATGGCCGCATTTGATATATCCATTGTCGGTTAGGAGATATCTAGGTGGATGCGGTTGTCAAATTCGGAGGTGCCTGCGTGTATGAAGCCATGGAGCCTAAATTGTTCAGCTGGGGACGGCCCTAATGTATGTACCAGCCAGTCCATGCCCGTGTTCGATTCTATTCTCCATACTCCGTGCGCATCGGATGCACGGACGAGCATTGGCCCATGTCCAGTTTTGGTGGGCTTTGCTAGATGCACGGTGCCATTGGCGATTGCCGGTACCAAGAGACGGGCCCATGAAAGGGGGGAAAATAGTAAGACACAGTAAGCAGTGGGCTTATTTTGAAAAGAATATGGTAGTCTCACCTGAAGATTCATTGCTTCGATACCGGGATAATGGGTACATCGGGGACCACAGAAAAGACTCGCTTGCCATCTATCTCGTGGGCTCTCCCCCCCAAAAGCAACAACGTAAGTGCATACTTTCGTTTTCTTGCATAATGCTTCCTGTCCAGCCACACGTGATGTATGGACTTGCTGTTGCGGGTGCAGAATGTTGCTCTCTGCACGCCATATGTCTTGACTGCAGCTTTGGTCATCCTGCATCAAAGGACGCAGGGGATGCTGCGTACAACCTGGCAGGGTGAGTTACAAGTGCTGCAGCGCTGAGGACTGCTTGTGCAGGTCTTTTTTTCTCTCTGGTGCATCGAGATTTGGCAAATTCGCATGCTGAAAACTGGAGCGGGCGGTGCCATGAGGCTATTGATGGCGGGCCGCCCACTTAGTTTGGTCTGGGCTCCGGCAAAGTGGACATCGTGAGTCGCGATATTATTCTATGTTGTCGCCCGCCATCAGGCGAAATGTAGTTAGAGCATGGTCAAACAAGGAATATGGTGTGGTGCACTCACTCAATGATCAGGCAAAAGTGCCAACTGGAGTGGCCGACAACCGAGATCGCCTGCTTTGAAGAATATGTCAATGGACTCTCTGCTTTGGGGATATTGTTTGTCGAAAAGAGATGATAAACAAAGCAACAAACGGCACAGAAGTCGTAACTACCTTTTGGAAGCTGCCCCTTTTTCTGTGCTTTCCACTAATTATCAAGGAAGGCGCAACCGTGCCCGTGTTATCCGTGAAGGCAGGTGCCATTTGCCTCTTGAAAACATGCACCTCGATCGTGCCCTCCTCCCAAAAATATTTTATCTACGAAGCCCGGGCGCCCCTGCCTTCCTGTGGCCACAACGCATTATCTCTAGATGCTCCCAACAAAACAATGCACAGAAAGAGCCACCCGTCAAGTATGTGGCTATGGCTATCTCCATACCCAGGTGCAGCTTTCACCTTTGTTGTTCCTTCCGTCCCTAGAGTAGCTGAAGATCTCGCGCCCCTCGCTCCTTCCCTTAAGTTGTACTGGTAGATACATTCAATATCTCCTCTTTCTGGTCTGCCGGACAACGCTGGATGGATACTAATAGCACCTCCATCAATGTCCTTGGTGATTCACCCCACTGGGACTAACACGGGACATAGCGACAGCCGCACCAAAAACACACGAAATGCACCAAAGCGGCCGCCCACCTGAACAGGCAATAGTGTCCTGCATGTTGCTCGCTGCCGCTCACTGTTTCCCCGCTAGGACGAAAGATGCCATAGAAATCCACACATCTTTCCTTTACCTACGCTCTTCAAGTTGGGCCTGTTTGCCTCCTTTTACCGTCACCGAATTTCATTTTTTCCTCGCTTATTTTGTGCATTCCTTTTCCAAGCGCACTATTTTCTGTTTCCCGTCAATTTTGTGCCACTGCTTTTGATATTGCCCATCTTTCAATTCACCATGTCTGCTTTTCTGATCAATGGGTGCTCTCCGCTCACCTTGCCATGTCCCACACTTCCTCTCAATCCCATATTCGGTATCTTTCCTCCATCCCAAAGCCAGCTTTTTCGACACCTGGGCCATGGAGCACGGCCTTGTGTCTTCTCGTGTGACACGCCGAAGTCCAACATCAACTTTCCGTCGGCTCCTCCTCTCATCCTACCCCGTTTGCGTCCAATTTGCCTCGGGCTACACAAGTCTCTGTTTGGACACAACAACGTCTCCCATTTTTTGATACATCGCATGTCTGTTTGTTATTCGTATAAGTCATCACATATCACATTTCCCTTCATCACCAGGTGTCACCCCATGAGAGGCCTAGACGAGCACTGTCGTCTCACATGCTGTAGGTCTCCTTTCCCCTCCCGTTTCCCCCCTTTCCTCGTCTTTTGTCTTTCCCAGGACTTCCACCTTCTTTGGCCTTCTTCCCCTTTCCCTCGCAATATTTTAGGAGAAAAAAACACGAATGGCTGGCATTCAGCATGCACGTAAGTGCCTCGTCTCTAGACGGCCATGCCGCCAAAGGCTGGAGGCAGTCTGGCAGTCTAGCTCGTTGTCCCAAGCATGCAGACTCCTTGGGGCAGCCTACGTCAATGATTTACCTATGTCTCACTCTACTCCTGCAGAATGAATCCATATCTTCTGTAATTTGCGTATTCTCTTCGTCCTAGGCCCAAGCAGCAAGAGTCTACGGCTACGCATCGACCGACATCGTTTCGAGGGGATCTGGATGTTTACTTGCAGCGCGGGGCACCCGTCCTTGGTCTTGACTCGTTTCGTCTCCTTGCCGCATTCCCCTCTCTGTCTTTTTCTAGCTTGGTCCAAACTTTCAATTCCCTCATTCTCCTGTAGTTTGGTGTATCCGTCATATTATTTTGTGCTAAGCCCATCGTGGGCCAACAAACCGAAGGCCATAAAAGCGGCCGCCCGGTGCGGGAACGAGCAAGGCGTGACATGGCTTCGTGCACCATTTCCTGACGAGCCCCAGAGCCAGATACCCTACCAAGCCAGCCTTTTGAAAGTGGAAATTATGTGCAGCTGAAAGGCCAATTTCTATGCCCAAATATCCCTAATTTATCTTGTTTGCCATTCTGTTTCATCATGCTTTTGTGTTTACTGGAGCTGCCAAGACGAGCTACAAGGTTGCCCAGATGGTGAACGTTGGCACACACGCCGCTCGTCCTGCGTTTGCTTTCCCCTATTCCCGCCGTTCCCCATCGTCTTCTGAGTGTTGCCACTAATACGGAGAGAATATGCTTGCTGCCGAGTTGTCTCTCGTCGCCCCCTCTCACTCCTTGATCCCGCATCTTCTGTCACACACCTCATCTTTTTGTTCATGAGGTTGTCTTGTCCATCTCGCATCTGCATCTATCCCATTTCAGACTCTTTCTTTCTCTTCTCCTTGATTTACTTTCTTTTGTTTCTACTTTTCTACTCTTTTTCGACTGGCAACGATATCGTAGCCACCCACACCACCACTTCGTGTTGCATGCCCTAGTCCTGCAGGCAGGTGTTAAGAAACGGCCAGCACACACCTGGTCGGCTGAACCGCATCGGTGGTTTATGTCCTGGCTCGGGATAGAATGGGCAGTTACATATCAAGTATCTTTGGCACAGTACGGCATTCCCTCAATTTGCCCATCGTACTATCATATATTCTTCTGGCATCCGCATACGACACACTTTGTATTTAATCTCTGAGGTATCTCCTCTTTGGCTCCAACACCGCACCTCCTTCTCTGAATCAAACATACCATAATTACCAGATTTCTTTCTCTGGCTCTGTCCTACGCTTTGAGCACCCATCACTCTATTCGTTACTGACCGAGCCAAAACCAACAGCCGTTCTGTTCTTCCTCGCAACTGATTTGGTGAGTTCTATTTTTGTCATCTCTCTTGCGCAGTCTTGTGTTCTTGCGTATGATATACGAGCCCCGCTGCAAACATATATCATATGTGAGATGGCCTTGCCCTTTTCGACGGTCAAAATTTTCAGAAAAGTCTCTGTGGCAGTGTTTTGATTTTTTCTCCATGAAAGTCGATACCCATTCTTCAGCATTTACACAACCACCATTTTCTCATATATATACATGCATGGTGCTAACTTTCCAGAAATTTATTCAAAGACAGAACATCATTTTTTTGCTACTGACAAGGCTATTCACGGCCTGTCTATCTCCAGCACCAGTGATCATCCCAACAGCCTATCATGGCTACTTTTCCCACTCAACCAAGTGACGGGAGGGGCAATATCTACGGCCAAGCCGAGCCGACGAGCTTTGATGGAATTACATTTCCCTTCTCTCTCGGCCTCGAAGGTCTAGGTTACGAAAGCCTCCACGACCTGGTACAGGCAAGCCAGCCGGGCCCTCCGGGTGCTCATGGTCCTCCCGGTCCGCCAGATCCCACTGTTCACGCATCTGGCCAGGATGGAGCTGCTGCGACTTCGCAGTCTTTTCCTCCTCCTCCGTCAAGCAATGCAGCCACAACAACTGGCACGACGACTACTACTGCCGGGCATTCCTCCCACCCGGCGGTAACCACTGCAGCTACAAGCACAAGTATCCATGCTGCTACAACTGAGCTGCCAACCTCCACGCCTCTGGCAGAATCTGCGTCTACGGCCTCGTCAGCTTCAACTGCTACAATGGCCTCCACACCCCCTTCCAGTACCAGCATTGCTACTACAACCACGGCCACGGCCACGACAAGACCAACGGCTGTCTGGACCGACCCTGCCCTTTTCATCGATATGAAAACAAACATCTATCGGGGGGCATTTCTCCCAGACAGTTGCTTTGAAGACGCCTTCTATCCAGAGGGCAGTGAGCACCGCCCAAAGAGGCCTCAGCCACCGGAGCCTGAAAATCCCTGGCGGGCGTACCTGGAGAAGGGCATTTCTGAACAGGATCTCGCGCTGTGGATTGATGAGTCAAAAAGCACGCCAGCGTCTTTGGGCTTTGACGTCCCTGCTCATCCTCAGATGGCCCCTTTGGACATGGGACACATGGGACACATGGGGAGTATGCCTCAGCTGCAGACCTACTTGGCCCATTTCCCCATGGGCCACATTGTGGAGGATTTGTCGCCGACAACGTCCACATCGTCGTCCTGCAGAGTGACGGACATCACTGACATGTCTCCGGCCAACTCTGACCAGCTGCACATTTCTCCCAGCTCGTCGCCTGGCCGTGGCTCAATTGTTACTCCCACAGCATCGTTTGCTCCTGGGGAGGTGCCCATGTATGGATCTCTCTTTGGCCATATGGACATGACGAGCTTCCTGCCAACGGTCAGTGCAGGGGCGGCACTCTTTGGGCCACCTCCTAATAATGTGCCGTTCGCCGGTGTCTCTGACGCCAACGTCTTCTCGCCCTCGGCCTGGGGCGTGCCGGTTTCTGGTCCCCACTTTGCTGCAGACGTCTTCCAGCACACGATGTCGGCGCCCGGCCAGGCCTTGGCAACAAATCAGGCACATTCCTTTGAGAACCCATTCCTCCAGCAGCCGAGCTTCTTGAAGGCTCCTACGCAATGGGTTCCTTCAACCGTTCCTGACAATGGGACCACGGGCCTCACTTTGCCAACTGTATCAGAGGCAAAATCTGCAATAATCCCGCCTGCTACAGTTGCTCCAAGCCCAATCCAGGATCAGAGTGTTCCGCCCCGAAAGATGTCAGTCGTGGGTGTTGAGCCAAAGACCACTACCATTGTGTCGACATCTCGCGCCAACAAGACCCGGAAACAGCCAGCACGCCGCGCATCAAGCTCGGCTTCGGCTTCCACTTCCCTGTCGGCTGGTCGCCGCACTACACCTCTCCCAACTCATCCTGCTACCTCAACGCAGACTTTTGTTCCCCTTCCCACCATCACCGGTCCTGGTCAAGCCTCCACATCCACTGCACCCACGGACAACGGGACAAAGAATGCGGCATCGAAGAAGCATGTGCTCTCTGCTGATACCGAGGATGATGAAGAGTCTCGCCCGTCCAAGCGTGTCCAGCTGGAGGGCCAATCGCTCGACGTGGATATTAATGATAAGGGAAAAGAAAAGGAGGAGGCATTGCCCAAGATCAGCTACAATCGCGATGCTTCTGGCAAATATGATGCACGCATCCCTCGTTTTCCCACGAGTGTCGGCCATGTCGCACCTGTCCTCGGCCAGCCCTGTGTCCTTGTTGCCGCGGGAAGGGAATTTCTCAGCATGGCCTTTACTGCCGGAGAGGCTGAGGCCATGGCGGCGTCAATGGAGGCCTTGGTACCAATCTACTTCTCTCCGGGACATGAGGCCCGTGAAAACGCCAACGCGCATCTGAGCCCAGTGGAGCGGGTGGCTGTCGCCCAGAGACGATCCGAGGCCATTGGCAAAGCCCTTGTCAATAAGGCCACTTACAAGGCCAAGATGGAGGCTCAGAAAAAGGCCAATGCCGAAACAGAAGCAAAGGCTGAAGCGGAGGCGAAGGCTAATAACAAGTCCGCGGTTGCTGTTGAGGCGGACGACAAGACCTCTGGGGGTACCTCAGGCAACACCTCTGCTGTACCGTCTACCCAGACCCCGGTGCCTAACCCGTACTTGAAGCTGATCTTGCCTGCGACCCTGGACTACACAATTATGCCCCAAAATATGCTCGAGGAGCTCGACTTTGGGCCACTTGCCAGTCTTCCTGCGTCTGTATTAGTACGTACTAACACGAACAATAATAAAATCACGACATTTGAGCAATTATCGAAACTAACATCTTCTCTAGGACCTGCTACCGACCCAGCCAGAAACTCTCTCCCAGAACAAGCCGCCTGTGCCGTCCCTACCTCCTCATCTCGGCCAGGTCTTCACCTCGCGGCGCACCTCGCGGCGCTTGGCCTTTTCTGCGCCCTCGGGTCAGAGTGCAGACAACCAGCCCGGCCAATGACGACATTTTCATCGGGTGGTATTTTTTTTTTTTTTTTTGTAATTACAGCTGTGCTGTTCTCTTATTTATGTCGTCTCGTTCTCGCTTTTCTTGACAGGATTTGTATTTTGGGTTTTGTCCCATGCCATTTATTTAAGAGTTGCTTGTTTTTGTTTTGCTTGCCTTGGATGTTTCCTTGTCCCCTTTAATGTTTACTCATAGGTACTTCGCCCTTTCTTTGAATTTTTTTGCCACCCTATGATAGTTTTACGATATCTATATCACAAATATACACTCAATTTACTTTGCACCATGATGTCTATTCAGAATTGTCAGACTTGAGCCTCATAAAGACAGGCCTTCCGTCTGGTATAGGTTTCTGAGCCGAGCAGGTCCCAGCCGGACCACACAAGTACATTATTGGACGGAGAAGAGCACACCGGGTGATATGTCTTGTCTGACCAACACGCGAATCTCTTCTATTTGTCGTCGTACAAGAGCGGAAACGGGACGAAACTGCAATGTGATTCAATTTATCATCCACCACTCATTGTGCACCATATTCATATTACGATGCAGCATTCTGGGGAACACAGGGATACTTTATCTCTTTCGTATCTTTGTGTCCTATGCATCGCTCGCCACCAACCCTTTCACAAATGAGCGACCACACCAACGGGGGGTTGTAGTAGATGGATTGTATGGTTTTGATTTTCTGATGATATATACGACCCGCTCAATGTAAAGATTGGGCCACTCTGTGACTTTGCCTGTGTGCTTGCACACCCACAAACGGCACATTTCTATGCACACCATGCTATGCTATTCCAACTCCAGCATTCTCGTCCCCGTCAACAGAGGCACCGCAAAATGCGGTGCAACCATTGACATCTCTCGCCAAGGAGGGAGTCCAAACGGCAAATTTAGACGACCTTGTCCTTGTTGTGGTAGTTGACCTTGTCGTTCCAGCTAGAGAGAGGTTAGTTATGTTCGGTATGAATCACTGTCCCAGTTCCTCGTCCACTCTTCATCCCGTATAACAACACCTCGTGTCTCGTCTTCTCTTCCTCTTTTCATCTTTCTCTCCCACGAAATACTTACAACAGGGTCTTGTCACCATCGCCCCAGGTGTAGTTCTTGGTGCGGATGTTCTGGTAGGGGTACTCGGTGCGCTCCTCCAGAGGAGGGAGGTGCTCCCAGTGCTCCCAGTGCTCCTTATACAGGACGTAGGCGTTGTAGCCCGAAAGGGCGAGAGCAGGGATGGCAACGCTAGATCGTTTGTTAGTACAATATGTCCGGGTGAAGGTGTATATGTGCTACGTCACGAAATGGCCGAGGTTGGTTCGAGGTCCGCTTTGATTTTGATCGGTCGTTGTCTTCGACAATGCATATCTGTGCGTGCGGTTCGGGTTCGTCGGTCGTTCCGTCGATTGCTGGATGCCAATTGGCAGTCATGTGGTTGCTCGATGGGTATGGTTGATGCATTGGGTCGTTCGGTTGGTCGTCGGCCAATTGGGCAGGTAGGGATATCATGAAGCTTACAAGATGGAGATGTTACGCCACAGCTCTGGAAATAAGACAAAGAGGTTAGCAATGCTGTTCACGCCTTCCAACGGCCAATGCTCCCGCCAATACATGATGCGGGGGCCCAATTCAATCCTCCGAGTAGAACATACTGGTGGTCTGGCCGGCGTGCTCCTGGACGGCTCTGCGCTCGCGGGTGAACGCGCTCTCGGTAGCAGGGGGGGTCGACGAGTAGGTGCGGCGGGCAGCCTGGCGGCTGACCTGACCCGCGCGGCGGGCGACGGCGGCGCGGAACATTGTGAATGGGAGAGAAAGGAGTGGCGATTGGTATATGCGATGCGGCTGTGGTTGCGTTGCTGGTGAAGCAATCTTCAATGGATCGGGGGAGGAGAGAGGAAGTCAGGTCAGAGGAAAAAACCGCCGGCTGTCGGGAAAGGAAGCTTTTCCCGCAAATGCAAGGAAAGCACCACACTCAGACTCAACGCCAAATCAGACCACTGCCATTACCGGTCCCCACCATGGTTCTGCTCTGTGATTGGCTCACTATCTCAGTAGCCGGATAAACACTCGGTCCGTCGCTAACAACCATGCAAACGAGCACCTGAACAACGTCACTTGAGGCCAACGGAACGCGCTTGCCTGTTTTGGGACTGCTCCATTGCGTCTTGCGTCGTCTTTGTTTGCTGATACAGCGCAACACGTGCCACCTGATCTCTTTCAATCGTCCCCTATCGCCAGCGACGCCAGCCCGCTGTCACCAGCTATCGTCCCCTGAAGCCGCCCCTCTTCAGGCACCTAACAGCGTGCCCCTCTCGCGTGCCAACCTGTCTATCGCCCGTTCGCGCCTGGCCCGTGGGCCTGGATTGGCCATACGCACCATCACCACCCGCTTGCTCCTTCCCTTGCTACTGTGACGTTTTGCCTGCCTTGTCTTCCGTCACTTGCCCGCTTGCACTTTGGGACGGTTCGTTCTTGCCGCGTGAGTCTCACGTTCTGTCAACTCGACGTCTCTTGTTCGCTTGTGACTCCCTTCTTCTCGCATCTCTCGATACCCGCATTCGCTTCTCTTTTGTTCCTCTTCTTCTCTGCTCCCAGTCCCCTTCTTGGGCTTATTGTTGCACCCTTGCAACACCCATCCGTTTCTCCACGTTATCATCTCCCTGCCGCATCACCATCACGGGCGTGGGCCGACTGTTGGTTCCATTCTTCTTTGGCTGCCTCTTTTCAGTTTATTTCGCAGTCCCTTTCGCTTCATTTTCGCCATCTTCCAAAGTATCGACTTTTTCTCTTTCTCTCTTCTTTTTTACCCCTTTACTTTTTACAATCTGAGCGTGTTGCCCATCGTTTATTTCCATTTGGCGATTATTACCATCGCCCCCGTTGTCGACGCGCGTTTTGGCCTGAGATAGCGCCTTTAGCGACCGGATCTCTTGGCGAATTTGCTGTCGCCCTGTCTTGCTCGAGGAAGCCCAATATTGAGCAATAGCCTCGCTTACCTCGACCCTCGCGTTCTCTTCCTCCACCAACAAACTTCTTTATCGTCGTCGGTCTCGTGCTTCGTCTTCGTCCTCGTCCTCGTTTCTCTCGACCAGCGATTTCCTTGCAGCGATTTCGATTTCGACTTCCAGCCGACGGTTTCCGACCAACGGCTCTCCACGACATATGTCCTCGTGCAACTGTTTCGTGCCCTTTGCAGCAGAGTAATATCAGGCCCCCGTCTTTGTGCAACCCGTGTTGCTTCCCAGTCGTCTCGCGCCCTCTCGAGCGAGCGACAAGCGACAACCCAGTCCTTCAAAGCCGACGCTGTTTCCTTGGGCTCTTCACCGACTCACCCTCGCTCCATCGTTATCTCTCTCGCCCTCTCCACCTTCTCTCCCCGATACCACACATCACGATCGCTTCCTCTCCGCTTCAACTGCTCCTGCTGTGTTGCAACAGCCTGTGGAGACGTGCGCTACGTTTCTTGCTCCCTCGTCCTACAGCGCTGCACCACACAACACCTGACGAGCCGCCGAGACGGATGCGTGCACGAGCATTTGCCCACCTTGCCCACAATACGACCATACAACCCCAAGCCGACAGCGTGCAGATAAGGAGGGGAGAGTCTTGTAGCGCAGGGTCTGATCTCGTCTATTGTTCGATGTTGGGCATCTCCCCCGGCCTGGCCTAAAGTCTCGCTGTGCCGTTGACTGCCGCCGTTCTTACGCTCACCTGCCGCCTTCCGCCTTTTTGTACGCCTACGACTACGGTCGTCGTATCTCGCGTTACCTCTGAACGCCCACGGGAAGGTAAGATAGGTCGACAGTTCTTCAGGTTCTTTAAATGAGAGGAGGGGCAAAGAAGGGAAAGACGAGACGAAGCAGATGGGGGGTTGGACAGAACCTGCATACGATTTCACTCTGTGCTCCGCGTCCTATATGCTCCGTGTCTGTGTCTCTGTTGCTGCTGTGGCCTGTTCTGTGTGCATGTGCCCAAGTGGTTTTCTAGGCTCCGGCCCTCGCTCAGCCAGTGCTGTCCAAATCTTGTCCGTTTCTGTCGGTGTTGACTGACCCTATTGCTAACATACCGATGTCTAGATTGCTCGTGACGGCTCAGCTATTTTTCTTTTTCTTTTTTTTTTTGCCTTTCCATTTGGCACCACTAGGTCTCCGGCCAGATCTTTTCAGCAGCAGCGTTTTGATATCGCCAGCGACTATCTAGACTTTGTCCCGAAGAGTCTTGACGGGATTCTCTCTGGCATCTTGACGCATTATCACACATACTTTCACTGAACTTTCATTTTCCAGCCTTTTCTTTGCTCTTCCTCATTATACCCAGTTACGCCCTCGTTTCTTTCTTCTTCTTTATTGCTTATCACCCCACTCCACAATGGCGCTTCTTATCCGCACCCTGTCTGCGCTGGCCGCGAGCACGGTGACAGTGTTTGTCATTGTCCGTGCCATAGCTGCCGACAGCTACCCCGTCCCTCCTCGAACCCGCCCGCACATGTCCAGCGTTCCCGGCTTCCAGCTGTTCCCGCCAAATGCCGCCATCTCCCTGACCGAAGATAACAGCACATTCTTCCCCGCTCGTCCGGCCACATTCGGCGCTGAGCTGCCCGAGGACGGTCTCAGTGCAGCACTATGGATTGGTGCCGGCTTTGGTGAAGACGGTGTCGAACCACAGGGTGAACTCGGCTGCAGCGATGTCCCCGGCTGGGATGGCAAGCGTGCCGCCGATGGTGTCCCTGTCCTGCCTGCCGACGGCTTCTTCGACGATGGCACAGACAACTACCTGGAAGACTACTCTACGGGAGCCTACTTCCGCAACCTCCACAAAACCGTCCATGCCAAAGCGGGCGCCACGACACCAGGCCGCGAAAGCAGCCGCAAAGCGTCTGAGGATGTTGACCCTGTCGATTTTGACAGCCCTAAGACCGGTGCTGCTGCCACCGTCGAGGCTGGCGATACTGACTCGGCCTCCACAGTCGGTGACCTAGTTGCAGATACTGATCTGAAGGCCGACAGCTCGCGTAAGGACGCGTCCCGAGAGGATACGACCCGCAAAGGCAAGACCACCAGCGAGGCGACGCACCACAGTGATATTCAGTCTCTGCAGGAAGGAGCTGAGATTGCCGGAAAGATTGTCCTCCTTAGGCGGGGTGGCTGCGGGTTCCTGGCCAAAGTCATGTGGGCGCAGCGGCGCGGTGCCGTCGGTGTCATTGTGGGAGACGACCGCAAGGGTGGTCCCCTGATCCAAATGTACGCCAGCGGTGACACATCGTTTGTCACTATTCCGTCCGTGTTTACGGCACACACCACTGCTCATCTATTGACGGCACTGGTGGCGGCCGTGCAGGATGACTCGGCGGGCCTTAAGAAGGCGCCGGGCATCGAGACCAAGACCAAGACGACGACGACACCCGTGCCTGAAAAGACGGATGCGGCCGAAGATAGCTGGTTCTGGAAGACGCGGCCACGAGAGTGGGTGCTCGACGAGTACATCCCCACATCAACGTCGACCGCCGGTGGTGCCGACCCTACCTCTACTGGCACGCCCGGTAAGGGCAACGGTCGCCAGCTCTTTGTGACGATTGCGCCCACGCGGGGCACTTTGCCACTGCTTGACACTCTGCTTGTCGTTATTGCCAGCCCTCTTCTTGCCATTATTATCATTACCGGTATCTTGATTTTTATCCGGACGCAGTACCGGTACCGCGCCTGGCGGGCGCCCAAGGCTGTTGTCGACCAACTGCCCGTTCACATCTACGTGCCACCTGGCGGTTCTCCGCCGGCGCCAATTTCTGTGCCACTGGGCTCGAATGTGGCCAGCCCACTCTCGTCCCCAGCACGCTCGCCCAGCCCTCCGACACTGGAGCCCACTTTGACGACACCACTCCTGCAGCGGCCGCGCTCACGTACGACGACAGGCGTCCCCGGCGACGAGCGCCGCGTCACAGTCACCCTCCCGCCAGCCCAGCCACACCCGCCGTCCCGGTATTTCCAGGTCGAGTGTGTGGTGTGCTTAGAGGAGTATGTCGCCGGCGATCGCGTCATGAGCCTGCCCTGTGGCCACGAGTTCCACGAATCTTGCATGTAAGTTTAGGTTCTCTCCAGACACCACGTCTTCTTACATTCATTTTGCTAACAACTGCAGCACCCCCTGGTTGACCACACGCCGCCGCACCTGCCCTATCTGCAAAGGTGACGTTGTGCGTGCTGCCAACGGCGATTCCGCCTAGACTTGGGCCAGCCTTGACTCAGAATGATGAATGATTCAATCTCTCTGCTCAACGACTCTTGTTTTTCTTTCCTCTTTCATTTCATTTGTTCTTTTATACTTCCTTATTGTGCAGGAACAACTTGACAGCGCAGCCGGTACTGTAAGGCCTATGCCACTCATTGGAACACTTTTGTGTCCAGTGGCTGGGTTTTAATTTCGGGATCTTGGAGAATAGGGTGTTTTCTATTGTGTTCTTTTCTTTTCTTTTTTGGTTTTTGATGAATTACGTCTGACAATCAGACAATATGCACGGATTGGAGTAACTTTTTGCGCTTCACGGATATGTTTTCATTTGTACTTTCTGGTCATTCCCTCTCTAACTTCCTGGTATAACGTCTTATTAGCTATCATGGCGTTGAAATTTCACATTTTATTCTTTCATTGCCTTTTGGTTAGTTGTTGTTTAGCCTGTCACAGTTACTACTAATACAGATACCGTACTGTGATTATGAAAGAACTTGTTAATTTTAAAATATTCCTTAAATAATTTATTGGTTTTATGTCATTGAAAATAAAAGACAACAACTAAAAAAAACGACTGCTTTTCTCTTTCGAATCCCTTTAGCCTCTACTTACATTTATCTATTTATTTATTTTTAATATTAACCTCTCGGCTGCCGCCATGCTTGCCGCCGCCCCCCGGCCGCAACGCGTAACCGTACGGCCCCGGGGTACGGCCGTGCCGCCACCCCTCTTCTTGGCGGTTACGAAACGTATACGACCGTTGACGGCGGACAGCTCCGTGTAGGTTAGTAACTTACGTACCCGTTTAAAGAGTTGTACCGTCGTGGTTTTTAACGGTTTGTTATAGTTTTTTAATAAACGTAACCGTATTATTATTAACGTATTAAGTGTTTTTGTTTTTTTTTTTAACCGTTTTTTAATATTTATTATTTTAGTTTATACTTTCGGAGTCGTTAATAGTTAAGTTATTAATATATTATTTATAGTTTTTATTTTTATTAACGTTATTAATA
>WNYG01000128.1:0-15250 GCA_021396235.1 Sporothrix pallida | reverse complement strand
AAAAAAAAAAAAAAAAAAAAAAAAAAAAAAAAAAAAAAAAAAATAAAAAAAAAAAAAAAAAAAAAAAAAAAAAAAAACAAAAAAAAAAAAAAAAAAAAAAAAAAAAAAAAAAAAAAAAAGTAAAAGAAAACCCCTTCTCAAGTTCACGAAGCGGAGCTGGGTTCGGCCACTTGCCGTACATTCCGGCCTCCCCACAAGGCTAGCAGCGTGGTTTTTATTCTTCTCACAGCGTTTTGCCAGCGCTATTGCATAGCCAGTGACATTCTGTTTACTTCTCATTCGAGCAGACTCAACTGCGGGCCCCGGGTCCAGGTACAAGTGCAGATAATCTGACGGTGAGCCACTGCGGTCGGAGGCGCAGAGTGAGAAGATCGTCGTCCGGAACCAGGGCAAACAATCTTTGCAGCACACTCATTCGTCATTCTCCTGAGCATGTTTATGAGCTGTTCATGAAAGGCAAAAGTAAATAAGATGCTTGTCAGATTGTTGCACAGGCATGGCATTGAAAACCAGAGCCCTGTCTGTTTATGTGTTCTTTGCAAGGGCCCTTGAAGAACAACGATCGGCAATACGAATGACGAGAAGCCTAAAATAGACTCAAGCTTTCACTGTTATCAACCAACAAGGGGTCAACAACGCCCCTGTTCACAATAAGCAATAGGGCAGTTGTTGAAAAGTAGCTTCTAGAACAAGCGCAAGGTATGTTTATTTCAGGGGGCTAGAAATTATGCTTGGTTTGCTTTTGTCTCTGTCTCTTGTGTCCTCTTCAACGTTGACGAACGCCACGATGCCACGAATTTGCGCCTCTTGAAGAGACGTTTTGAAATTCCACGAACAAATAATATCGGCCATATATAGCCTTCCAAAACATAACCCGCGCCAGTTAGTCACTGGCCAAGATGACACATATTTTCGTCCAGTCGTCCCCATTTTCGTGTCCTGACACACGTCCCCGAATATGATTTCACTTCTGCCCCAGATCCCGCACCAACAGCGCCTTCTTCTTTAGGCTCTTCCTCAGGTAGAACTCAACCTGAACAGACCCTGCCCCAGTTTCCTTCCTCTCTTCTCTGCTTTTCGCCAGCCAGTCGACAATGGCCGCTCTGAGTCGACTCTTAATGCTCGAGATATCAGCCATTTCAGGGGATAGGTGCTCGGGCTCCTCATCCCATGTCTTTGAATTGCGTGCAAATGCCGCGGCGCTACGCCGCAGCTGGTTCTGATCAACCCTCAATGTGTGAACTAACCGGCGAGGAGGCATGCTGTGCGAGGGCAATGCACTTCTCAACCCCGGCATGCTTTGACCAACAGTCTCCGTGCTGTGGTCTCGTCCAGTATGGTGTCTGTTGGCCCCGGTAGATACAAGATGGGATGGTGAATCAGACTGTGCCTGATTGTAAAGTTCTCGTGCCGACATAAATGAACTCCGGCTGGATTCACCTCGGGCATTCTGCTCTAGTTCAATGTCTGCCGGAATACCTTCTACCAGGCCTCTGTCGCCGAACGATAAGGTGGTCTGCCGAAAGCCGTCGTCGGGTCCCATACCTTGTGGTCTCGCATCTTGGAGGACTCCATGGTTTTGATTGCGTGAGACTCGTCCCAGTTGTTCCATGGGGTTCGATGACGGCGGAGTCTGCGGCCCACGAACGGGAATACTGCGAATGGGTGCCCGTTTCCGGATCGGTGACAGCCGTATATGCCGTGATGCAGTTGAGTTGCCACGACGTTGAACACTTGCGCCTCGTGATGACGTAAAGTTGTACTCGATCCCAGCGGCCGATCTCATACTCCGTCTTGCTGCCGGAGCCCCCGATGGAGAGTCTGTAAACATGCTGTTAAGTTGAGATATTGGGGATTGCTCATCAAGACGAGCTCCACGGGCAGCTGGCACACGAGCATTGCCAGTAATGGGTGTCATGATATGTCCCAGGGATCGGTCATCATTGGCATCTTGAGATGGCCGGTGTTGGGAAGGCCGTGTCTGGCTTTGGACCATGGCGCTCCTTCCGGAAGCACTTCCATCAAAGGAAAGCGTTGGCTGAGAGCGTACCGGTGTACTTGGTGGATATCTCCCATATGCATTTTGATATCTCGGTGGTTCGGGTGCCACAAATGTCTTTGCGCAAAGCCGTGCAAAGGCATCGCGCAGAAACTTCTCGTCAGAGAACAACACGTCCGTCTTGGACGAATCAACGTTGGCATCGTAGGTGCCGGTAGGGCACCGGATGTTGAGTCTCATGAACGTGCCACGAACTTTGGGTTGCTGTACACCCATCTGACTCAAGAGTCGTCCAAAGCTGGTGTGAAATACAGCGAGCAGCTTGTCAACAATGCCATTGTTGTGGAAAGAAAGCGGCCGTCCATCGACAGATATGAATCCGCCTTGTCTCAACTTGGACAGATCGGCATCAGGCCGAGGGAGGAAAGCCTCAAATATGAAGTTCTCAGGCTTCTCCTTTGGGTTGTCCGACATTGCCTGCGATAGAGTTGCTTGTCCGTTAAGCAGCTCATCTGTCGATGTAATGATTTCCTGGCACTGGCGGCCAACTTCTGCGCCGAAGAGCATCACGACTGCCTGCTTCATGTCAATTGCGCCATTCGGCGCCAGACTAGATGCTATCGGGCGGTAAGACCATGGTAGCACTGCTTCTTTGAGGGCCTTGAAAGAGAGTCGCAAATGTGGGCGGGCCATTGCGAATCCGGTCAAAAGCGCCTTGATCGCGTTCATCGTTTTCGAAGCATCTTGTACCGCGACCTTCCGCCTCACTGGAAGGTTTGAAAATAGGCAAGACACCGACACTGTTGTACCTATTGGAGCAGGCACCAGTTTCCGGCTGTCAGGAGCGAGTCCCCCGATGCCTGGAACTAGTCGAAAGGTGCTCGCGATGGCCTCGTCGGAGGTACGCGTTGTAATGGCCACATAGCCCAAAGTATTGGCGCTGGCCAGGCCCTCACCTCGGAACCCGAGAGATATCCCGCCCACTGTCTTGAGATCCTCAAAGCATCGTATCTTGCTCGTATGGCCGCGGCGGCCGAGAACGTCAAAGTCGACGGGATTGATGCCGTGGCCATTGTCGCGTATCTCAATTTTGTCGACAGTATTTGGGCTCACGATCACATCGACAGATGTTGCGCCTGCATCAATGGCATTCTCCACGAGCTCCTTGACGAGACTTGCTGGAGTTGCGATGACCGTTGTCGAACCAAGTAGACGGCATGCGTCTGCAGGTAGAGCGTTTATCGACATTGCCGGTCAGAGTCGAGATGTCAAAGAGGATACCATGCACTAAAAAGGCTCCAACGGGGGATGCAGTCATGGGCCTCGGAAGGATTGCTATCATCCGATGGGCGACTGGTGTATCTGAGAATGCAACTTGCATGGAGACAAGAAAAGGGGGAAAGGGGAAAGCATCATGATTCACATTTTGGTTGAAAAAGCTGCACTGCACACTTGTGCAGGAAAGAACGAGTCACCAGAGCTATCTGGTCCTTCCTGAGATGATGCAATTCCCATCTTGGGAAGGTATATGATGCACGTGGGGAAAGTGCATCCCATCTTCAAAACTGGCGATCCGGGGAAGGAGCAAAGACACGCGACAAGGCTGTCGAACTCCGTGGAAGGTGCAAAAGGATTCTTTTGCGGGTGTCAATTGCCTAAGACATACGAGCCAAAGACGGACATCGCATTTTTCTTCCAGAGACAGAACAGAGACCCAGTTTAGTAACATGGCGAGACATCATGCATTCTTCACCACGCCCCGTCGGAAGCGGAAGATAACTGAAGTTTGCCCTAACTGTTTTGGTGGCAGTTGTAAACACTCTATTTTTAGCTGACTAAGTCTGGCAATTGCCCGCATCACAAGCGCCGAGCCCGGAATGCTGGTACCTGGAAAGAGCTCCCCACTCTGCTTCACCTTCTGGGGCATTCTACTGGTGCTGCCCCTCCAAAAGACGTGCGACAGTCACTCGGCTTGGATGACCTATGCTGGTTGCTACTCACTAAACCCGCCAGCTTTCATCTACATCTTACGTCGACATTTCTCTCGTTTGCTTCACTTCTCTCTCTCTTACACCACGATCAATTCAGCTTCCCAACCACCATCGCATACTCAACAGCATTTCGCAACATCTCCTACCTACCCCACTATCCCATCCAACCACAACAGCCACATTTACCTTTCACAATGCACGACAAGGGCCCCATTTCCCAGAAGCACGACGGCTCCGGCCTCCGCATTGGCATCATCCACGCCCGCTGGAACACTGCCATCATCGACCCTCTCCTGGAGGGCACCAAGAAGACGCTGCTTGCGAGCGGCGTCTCCGAGTCCAACATTGTCGTCGAGTCTGTCCCCGGCGCCTGGGAGCTCCCCGTGGCCGTCCAGAGGTAAGAGAGCGAATGACGGCAGTATTCCACTTTTCTCCAATCCCTCGTCCCCTGCTCCCCCCCGCAGATGCGAAACTGCGACAGCTCCCTGCACGTCAGCTGTTGTCGACGCCTACCATCCCCGGAAAAATTGCTAATAATGTCCCTCTTCCTCCCCGTCCAGATTCTACGATGCCTCGCAAGTCCAGTCGGCCAACTCGGCCAGCTCTCTCTCCGCCGGCGACCTCCTCCTCGGCGGTAGCACCACCGACCTTTCAGCCCCTACCGCCTCGGGCTCGTCCGGTGCCTCGACCCAGCAGTTCGACGCCATCATTGCCATTGGCGTGCTGATCAAGGGTGAGACGATGCACTTTGAGTACATAGCAGACAGCGTTTCGCAGGGTCTGATGCGCGTCCAGCTGGACACTGGTGTGCCGGTCATCTTTGGCCTGCTGACGGTCCTGAACGAGAAGCAGGGTCTGGCACGCGCCGGTGTCATTGAGGGCAGCCATAACCACGGCGAGGACTGGGGCTCGGCGGCTGTTGAGATGGCCGTGAAGCGCAAGGCTTGGGCGGCAGGCAAGCTCAACTAAGAGATATTTAGAAAGAAAGAAAGTAAAGCGTTGGTTATTCAATGGTCATTTTGATGGAGTGACTTGGTGTCTCTTCAGATAGCCTACATCACATAAAATACAAAAGCAAACAACGCAACCACTTTTGCATGTCTATGTGTGGCTCTGTGTTGGCTTTGACTATTGCAATTTACCGTCCTCCTGCTTATTATATTGTCTCTTTTTTGGCTTTCAAAAGAAAAGGAATTCAACTAATTTTATCAAGAATTGTTATAATTAATTTTACCTAATGTCACTTGATTTTTTTTTTTTTTTTTTTGGGGGGGGGTTTTGGTTTTTAATATCAGGATATTAGTATAACTTTTTTTTTTTTCAATTTAAAGTAATATTAAGACAAAGGTTAATATTAAGAAACTATTGAATTATGATCAAAGGGCCATACTATGCTAGTGAATGACCTCAAGCTAAGCAACATGTGAACTCGAAAGTGCAAACAAACTGAAGAATACATCACATCGCATGTGATTTCGGCCTTTCTAAAACACTAAAACACCCAAGGAGGAAGAAGACACAGGCGAGACAGTCTAAGTCAACCCATGAGGCAAACGTAAAGTTTATGTGATAATTAAACCATGCATTAAAATTCTGGCTGCACCCAACTCTTCGTTCGATATACAAGATATGTCTAGTGGAATAAAGAAAAACCGAAATAAAAGTAAATAGCAGAACACCTAGATTTTCTCCTCCCAAATTACCGCAAGCGTACTTGCGCGCGCTTCACCTATGATGAATAAACCAAATAAAAAAGAGATAACCAAAAACAAGAAACAAAATGATCGCGTATCCCAAATAAAAGAGTTCTAGTAGATCCAATTTCCCAAGGATGATTGATAGAAAAGCAGTATGTAACGCGAATGAGTGTGGGAGGGGAGGGTATGGAGAGAAACGACACCAGTATCCTGTCCAGGACGATAAGCTTAGCTGATCAGAGCACTGAGCTCGCTGGACAGGGTCTTCTTCGACTTCCACATCGAGCGCTTCTTATCACGCTTGGCCTTCATAGCGGCCCAGCCCTCCTCGTCATCATCGTCGTCGGCAACATTGGACTGGGCGAGAGGTGAGGCGTTCTTCTGCTTCCGCGACATATCCCAGCCGGTCGGGCTCGGGCCGCGGCCGTTGGAGGTGGTGTTCTCGTTGGGGCTCATGCTGCCGCTCGTGTTCGGTCTCGGGGTGGTCGTCGAGCTGGTCTGGGCATCGCCGGTTGAGGAGCCAAGAGCACCAGACATGGTCATCGACTTGCGCAGCTCTGATGGCGAGGGAGCAGCAGGCATGTGCGAAACAGGGCGGTAGCGGCCAGGGAGGCCGACATTGCTGCGCTCAGACGGGGCAATCGACGGAGCGTAGCCGTTGGCGCCCTGAATGCGGATTGATGGGGTGTAACCGGGATTCTGGGGCTGCTGCATCCAGGATGCCGAGCTGGGCTGGACCATGCTCATCGTGCGCATGTGCATGTCGGGGCGAGGAAGCTGCATATCCATCACGGAGCCGTTGTCCATGAACGAGTGGCGGGCCATGTCGTTGTTCATGCCCATGCCGCCCATACCGCCCATACCGCCCATACCACCCATGCCATCCATGCCACCCATCATGCCCATCATGCCGGGGCCGCCATACTGGCTGCTGCTCATCGGGCGCTGTTGCATACCGTTGGTACCGCCGTTGGCCATCATCTGCATGAACTGCATCTGCATTTGCATAAACTGCTGCATCTGCTGTGTCATCTGGATCTGGGCCTGATCACCCGGCGTAAGCATCTGCTGAGGCATGCCCATACCAGGGTACATCATCTGCGGGGGAATGCCGGCCATAGGATCGAACTGCTGGTTAGGGCCCATGTTCGGCATAGGCTTGTTCATGGCATCAAGGTTGGGGCTGCCTCTCCGCATAGCGCGGGACCGTTCCTCGCTGGCAATGACGCCGACCAGACCACCAGGCGGCAGACCACCGCTGTTTGCCTGCGGTGAACCAGCAGGAGCACCGCCGGCAAAGTTGAGCGTCTCCCGGTTGTTCGAGTTGACCAGGCCGTAAGGGTCTTGCGGCAGGTTCCGAGCAAAGACGGGGAGGCGGCCGCCGTTTGCAGGGGCGGTAGGACCGTGGGCTTCGCTGCCAACAACAGATTGGGGGCGCTGGTAGCTGGGGGCGGCGGCAGCACGGAGGTTGGGGTTGGACATCATCGTGCTGAGACGGGTCGGCGGACGGTTCTTGCTGGGGAATCCGTGGGCAGCGAGGATGGCAAGAGGAACCTCCTCATCTTCATCCTCACCTTCGTTTTCAGAACCGGTCTGTGGAGACAGCCTGTTCGCAGCGTTGGGTGCCAAAGTGCCGAGGGTTGGCAGGTTCGGCGTTGACATGGAGAAGTGCATGCTCGAGCGAGCAGGCGTGCCCGAGGCAGCCTCGCCGGTGACCTTCATCATCTGCTGGCGGTACACAGCCATGTGTGCCTCCTGCTTTCGTCGTTGCTTCGCAGCCTGTCTTGACTTCTCGGCCTCATCCACATCGTCCTCGTAGGTGTCGTCATCGTCATCATCGTCGTGCTGCTCCTCCTTCTTTGAGGAGCTAGCAGCCTGGCCACCGTCTTCCCGCTCCTTGTCCTTCCGGTACCGCTCAAACTGAGCGGGCGTCATGACCTTGTTCCGGGGAGGGCTGGGCTTGCGGGCGACAAAGCGCTGTGCCATTCTGCTTGAGCTAACGAGGTTCGTGTCGAAGATGTTGTCGTCGTTCTCGGCATCCGCCTTTGCACCAAACGTCGGGGACGTGGACTCAGTAGGTACTTGGCTGTAGCCAACACCAAGGGCATCGTCACGCCGTGCGAAGCGGCTGCTGGGCGAGGAAGTCTGTTTGGTGTTGGACAGGTTCGCACCAGCGAGGAAGCGGTTGACAGTGAAGAGGGAGTCCTTCAGGAGCACAGTGTCCTCGTCTTCGGCAGCTTCGGCAGCATTGTCAATGGTTGAGCGACGGCGGCCAAAGAAAGCGCTCGTTCTCTTCAGGCTGGATTCGGTGAGAGAGGTAGGGATTGGTGGAATAGAGCTCTGTGCGACGCTGGGACTGGCTCCTGATGAGGTCTGTGGCCGGCCAAGCGGGGACGCGTGTCTCGGAACGGGTGGTGCGTTCTCGTTTGGTGAGGTTCCCAAGAGCGAATTAGAGTTGAGCAATTGCTCGTTTGAGTGCTGGCTGCCCCACGAGTATGGAGAAGGTTCAATCTTGGCCGAGCCGTCAACGTTAATGGGCGTCGGCTGGTTCAGCCGGTTTCCGGTCAGGGACCGTGGAACCAGTGCCGGCCGGCCATCCTCCCGAAGAGTCATGACGCTTGTTCTCTTGTCAAAGCCACCACCCAACATTTTGCTGAAATCACCACCAAGATCCAGTGTGAACTCTTCCTCCAGTTTTGGCGGTGTTGCAGTCGTTACTGTGGACTCGGTCATAGAACGATCGCGGCTCGTCGTGGTGCTGCCCGTATCGGAACGCTTCGGGGGAGTTTGTGGTGGGGCGTCGTTGTTGGTCGGCAAGATCGGGAGATGCTTCTTGTTGCCGCCAAATGAGAATGTGCGTCCAGCCGACTTGAGAAAGCTGCTCGTCGTGTTCGACTTGGGGATCGGAGGCACAGGAACGTCACCGTACAGCTTCTTGTTCTGTAGCCGGAAGTCCTCCTGCTGGTGCTGTTGCTGCTGCTGTTGGTGGAACTGCTGCTGGAACTGCTGTTGCTGCTGCTGCTGTGCGTTCAAGTCGGCAGAAGAGGGTGCTGTCGACACGTTGCTGTGGCGTGAGGAATTGTCAGACGTCGTCTTTGTCGTGTTTGATGAGCCGCTGCCCCTAGTTTTCTCATTAGCACACCGCTCAATCTCAAAATTACTAGCCATGCATCCTTCCGGACCCACTGTCTTCCTGGAAGATTGGAAGATGATGGATCCTGGGATGCTTGCCATGGCCAAAGCTGAGGATGCTGGTCGCTCATCACGGGTACATACCGATTAACGTTGAGGTTGGCAAAGATGTTGTCGTCTTCCGGATCCGCAACCATCAAGGTGTTGGGCATGCTCTGGGACTTGACGGCCAAGCGCGCGTTCGGGTTTGGGGCATCAAAGTTCTTTGTTCCAGAAACAACCTCGGAACGATCCAACACGCGAAACGACGGGCCTCCTACCGAAACATTGTCGAGGTTGTCGGCGGTGGATTTCCGCCGATTGAACGCGACCGGAAATCTAGGCATGTAGAAAGTAGGCGAGGGGGGAGATATGAAGTAAAAAGGTGGTTGAGTAGAGGGACCCCGAGCTGGAGAAAGGGGTGACCGAGAAAAAGCAACAACGACTAGGAGACGAAGTTGAGGCGGATGGTTTTGTTATTATTATGGATTATTGTGGAAGGCGTAAAATAAAACCGAGACACCAGGGGTCGTAAAACCGGTGGGTAACACGAAACAAAAGAGGACGTGGCTTTGTTGACAGTGGACTGTCTTCCGGGGTTTCGATAACGAGTGTCGGTGGGAGCGAAAAAAAATCGAATGCAGCAAACGAACGAGTGAATGGGTACTGTATGCGTCCCTGGGCTGAGCGGAAGAACGACTATGACGCTATGTGACGGACAGCTGCATAGCGAGGACAAACCCGAGTTAGCAAAGTAGTTCCCTTAGTTTTTTTTCCGTACTGCGTGCTTTGTGTGTTTGTGAACGTGTGTGTCATGAGAATGGTGGGTGGTTGTATGCTTCTTTTGGTGCAAGATGAGTGGAAATGGACAACTGTGTGTAACAATGCAGGCTGCCGGGATCCAAAAGCGCACGAGGTCTAGAGGCCGGGAAAGGGGTTGAGGAGCACAAGAAAAAGCTAAAAGAGAGAGCAAGGACAAGAAAAAGTGAAGAGAAACACAGCTTTGTGCGCAAAGTAGCAACCATCCCCTGACGAGATAACCCTCTCCCCACGACTTGGACAAGATGCGAAGAAGCACAAGTCTTCGAAGAGATGCACAGGTCTTCCACGCCACCGGCTCAACCGAACAGATACAGTGTTGGGCAGGCAATATGGGGGCAGTGTTATTGGGCTGGGGTTCGGCTTGTGGTCAGGTTTGTGGGAAGGCTCGTAAAAGACAAACTCGTATTGTGTGTGGCCGATCGGGAAGAGAGCAGGCTGTGGACAAAAATTGAAGATCGACAATCTGCAATGCGGGTTTGTTCGAGAAGAATTCTTTTCTTCTATCGCGATGATCGCGGGATCCCTTTGGTGGGCACTTTTGAAAGGCAAGCAGAACAAGAAAACAGCCAAGAAGCAAACAGTGAAAACCGACCCCAGGACAACCCAACAACATGGGAAGGATGTTGAGGAGACACGAAACAACGGAGGATAATATCACACGAAGTAAAGACGGGATAGGCACCCGAGGCAGGGCAAAGTGAAAGTAGGGTGAGGCAAGTGGAGGGCAAGCAAAAACCCAGAAATCCAGGAAACGTGTCTGGCAAAGAGGGACAGGAGATAAGGGGGCAAAGAGCGTAGAAAGGAAACGGGTGATCAGAAGAAGCGAAAGAGGCGGGATGTTGGCGTTTGAGTGCTTGGATGTTTGGGGGTTTGGTGACTTACGTGGAGGCACGCAGCGAAGATGAAAAGCACGAGCCGTCGTCTGTTGGGGTGCGACTTAATTACGAGGTCATAAGAGACACGGGAAAAAAAGCAAGGTATATATAAAATGTAGGCTGAAAGACGACCGAGACAAAGGCGCAGGAGGCGGAAGAAACCGAGTGACGCGGAGAGGAAGAGACACGATGCCTGCTGGGTCGATACAGCAAGAGTCGAAGAAGATGGAAGAGAAAGGAGCAGGAGAAGGGGGCTTTCGAAGGCGCGAAACACAGGTTCGTTGAACGGCCGTGACGAGCGGTGGCGCTTCTTGTCTGCAGCTACAAGTCGGTGTAGTATGCGAGCTGGTCGACGGTTTGTTGTTTCGCTGCGGCGTGTGTTGCTGCTGCTTGTTTGTTGATCGTCTGCGGCTGAAGGCGGCGGGTAACGAGAGAAGCCCGGGAAAAGGGCGTCTATACGAGGGACAGGCGCTGCCGAGGAGGACAAGGAGAGACGAGGGCGTGATACGTCGTCGAGCAAGAGAAGAGACACGAAAGCTGGTTCGAAGATTGGCGTCGAGAAGAGTTAAGAAAAAGAGGAAACAGAAACGAAAGATTATTAGAAAGGAAAGGAAAACGACGGAGACGCTGGCAGTAATATTGGGCAGGTGTGATTAATGGCCGGCAAGTGGATGCGATGTGCGTCGACCTCGTATGCGGAAGAACGATTGGGCGTGCTGAACGAAAGGCACGAAACAAGAGAAAACAGAGTAAAAAGGACGGAGGAGTAAAACGAAAGTCTGAAGTTGGGAAGAAGAGAGAGGAAAATCGTACACGATACGTTTCGTTTGGTGGTGAGGAAAGAACAGGAGGACGAGGACGAGAAGGAAGAACACGAAAGGGAGAGATGGGAAGGATGGGATGAGACGAGGCACAGGGGGGACCGGGAGCAGCGATGAAAAAAATAATAAAAAATAAAAATACGGGCTACAAATATCGTTAATGGAGGGAAGGAATAGGGGAGCAAACAAGCAATTGGGCCAGAGTGGAGGTTTTTTTTAGGATAGAAAGGGGCTTAGGGCGCTTCGATTTAGTGGGGTGGGGGGATCGCTCGGCGTGCGACGGGTGGGAAACACAGCGGGAAAGAGCGACTGGCGAGACAGTGATGGGGAGGCTACAGGCAGGCCAGCCCCAGAACAGAAAGGACAGCGAAAACCCAGAAGCACAACAGCTGAAAAAAGCTTAGTGAAAGGAGGAGTGGGTGAGGAAGGCCCAGAGGGGCGGAAGAGGGCCAGGGGGCGATCGTGTGGACGAGGGGAATGCTGGCAGCAATGGTTGGATGGCAGGAGCGAACGGCACGACGGCGCCAACAGTTTATTACAGGCAGGTGCTGTGTACTGGGCCTCAAAGACTGAAAAATGCTGTCAACACTGAGCATCCAAGACTGGCCGTGGCCTTTTTCTTCAGATCACCAAGGCGGTCACAATCTTTGCAAATCCAGATGTGTGTGGTTTCTTCGACATGTGCTAGAGGTGTGGTCCTTGTGAGCATGACTAGGGGCTGGACCTGGAGACCTCGTATCAAGCAACGGATTAGTGGGCAAAAGCGGCGTTAGAGAGCATTCTTTTGTTTGCGCTTTCATGGGCATGAAAACAGGACGGAGTCCGGAGTAAGAAAGATGGTTTACGAAGCCCGCATGCCGCCCGGCTTAGTCCAAGTGACGTTGGAGGCCCTGACAACTGGCCAGTGTATTTGGGCATCGAGCTAGATTCTCGATTCTTAGACGTCGATGTCTCTCGAGTCTGGTTCGCTGGCACCTGCCTTTGTTCTAGGTCGCACGCCCGTTACCAACATCATACAAGTACAGGAACGGGCAGGAACGGGCAGGGACGACCAGGCACAGGGACGTGCAGAGAAGGAACGGCGGTGGCGGTTTCCTTTCATGGCCAGGCTTGGACAGAAACAGTCAGCGAGGCCAGGCTCGAGCCAGCTTCTTGCTAAGAATAAAACGCAGCGGTTGTGCGCCGTACTCACAGTTACGCAGCACCTACTGCGGCGTGTATGACAGAACCATCAACAAGCCCCTTTGCACGCCAATCGCCAATCAGTCAGCAGCATCACAACCGCCATTCTAGCGGCCGTTTGCAGACTTGTCGTTGACTTTTGCGATGCCTGTCTCATGTCGTTGTCGCAGCCTGCCTCGGGACCTGCTTGAAGCCCAGAAATGCAGATACGAGGTGCTGTGCGGTTGCTCCGTAGTTGCCTTTCCGGCTTCTCGAAGGCATTGGAATGATGGGGGGCGCGCTGGGTCCAAGTTCTGATGCCGGACTCACAGAAGGAACGACCGGGCCTGTTTCACTGTAATAGCCCACCCAGCATGCGCTCGACAAAACGGCCAGGCGCACGCACGGGCGACGGGCACAAAGGGACGGAAAGAGCGACTGGAACAGCAAGGAGGAGGAGCAAAACGACAACCTAACCCTGACAGCGAGACAACAAATCCCCGTGCCAAGCTTTTGTGGCCCTTTATTGAAGCCTTTGCGCAAAATTGCATGCAGCCAGAAACAGGAATCCAAGTCAGGCACACCTGTTTTTCTGTGAACAGGAACGACAAGGGCATCGACGAGGAGAACATACGATGTGACGCTCGCCGTCAATAAAAAGGAAATCCCCAATATTTTGACAGCGGCTGAGAAAAGGCGCAAGGCTGGAGATCGGAAGCCCAGAAAACCAAAACCCACGGCGGCTCTGACCCCCCCTGCTACCGATGCAGCCACAGCTGGAAGGGAAGAACGCCGAGGGACTCGACAAGGTGAATGAAAGAAAGACAAAAGAGAAGAAGAGAAACATCTGAGAGGAAGAAATACCCGCCAGCCCCGAATGGGCCAAAGACGAGAGGCTAAAAAAAACGAAAGACGGATCTTCCCAGGCCTCGCGGTCAGTGTGAGTGCGTGAGTGTGTGTGTGGAAATATTATCGTGACCCCTGCTCGGCCGCCATCGTCGCGCTTTTTGTTATTGATTTGCCTATTTCAGACCCTTTTTTGACAGCTTCGAATTTCCATTTTATCGATGGTGGCGCTAGCTTGGCCGGAAAACCCTGCTGGCGGGCTCTGCAAGAAATTAGAAAGTCCCAGCAAACCGCTCTTTCTTCAGCTGGTCTTTTCTTTTTTGTTGCCTCTTTTGACTCTTTTTGACAGCCGGCCTGTGACCATGCTGTATTTGTATGGTTCCTCCGTGTTTTTCGGAACACGAACCGTGATCTCCAGAGCTTCTTGTTTCTAGAGAGCTCCAGCTTGTCTTCTGCCTTGATATACAACGTATCTTACATACTACACTTGTATGCAGCTGCTTCGCTTGCTTCCTTGGTCAACCGCCTGTCCTATATTCTACGCCTGCTACACCTGTTTATTCTTAACATCAAGCTACGGAACACTCCGTCGCCGTTAATGTCGTAATAACCTTCCATCCAAACCATGGCGGCGAGGCCTGTCATTGTGCCTTGATGTCCGGACGGCCGACCGAGCCATTGAGGGATGGTGGATGGAACGTCAACCATGCACTCGAGGCACTGTAGCATCCATTGCGGGTGGCACCACGGGCACCAAGATGCTCAAATGGCAACTCAAAAGACAGGAACGCAGTGAGAGAGCAAAGACGGACAAAAAAACCTGATCAGAAGGAATCGCGCCAGATCGCTTGTGACTGTGGGGCCCGGCAAGGGGAAAAGACAAATAAACACCATACCGGTAGATTGAGCGAGCAGGGGTCGTCCGGGGGGTTCAATGAGATTTGAAATTAGTGCTTGAACCCTGCTGGAATAAAAGTTCACGGCGCTTTCCTCTCTGCTCATCCCTTCTTCTCAGTTCCTTCTGGGTCTTCTCCGCGAGTCTTGCAAAAAGTTTTCATCGCATCTCAGGGCCCACGTGTGGTGTGGCCTCGTCTGGCTTGGCTGGCCAGCCCGCCGGGTGGTTTGGTTTTGTTCAGCTCTGCAGGGATCGCCACTGTCTGGCCACGGACTAGAGTTGAGGGGGAAGAAGAAACGGGGCGGTCATTTCGTCTATTTGTTCGATTGCATTTTGACGTTTTCCGTCTTGTCCGGAGAAGGGCCAGATTGCGAGGATATACGTATTCACACGCCGTAGATTGGCACAGATGTTGAGAAAGACGAAACTCTTTTTGGCGGAGCCCATTGTGCCTATCATTGCATGTGGGATTTGGGATCTAGACAGGCCATGTTCGTGCACATCCTCCTCATTACGCCATCACCGTGGGCTTTCGTTTCTTCTTGCGGATGTGGTTTTGGCGGTGAATGTCATGAGGTCAATGTCATTGATAGAATCAATTATAATCATAAAAAAAGGAACGAGAACGGCCAGCTCACAACTGCAAAAATGCAGCCGCAGTACGGTTTCGGTCAGGTCACTCAGCCTCTCACCCCTTTCCGTCTTTATTGAGTTTTGCATGGAAACGCACAACCGCCCGAATCTACGGGACCGTATCTCACACATATTTTTTGTCATTGTCTCTTGTATCTATCCGATTTTCCTGGTGCTGTCTTGGGCTCTATTTTTATGTATCGTATGAGGACTGCCACGCTGTTCCAATGAAAATTTTCTTGAGCACAACTTCATAGCGGGTGACAGGGGGTCTACAGAAAGGCTTACAAGGCCTTTCGATGAAATGTAACTTCAGCATGGCTTATTTTAACGCTGTAA
>WNYG01000127.1:0-15437 GCA_021396235.1 Sporothrix pallida | reverse complement strand
CCTCACCACTAAACAACCACCCCCCCCCCCACCCACCCACCCTACCCACCGTCTGGTGTGTTTGCTCCCCCCCCCCCCCCCCCCCCCCCCCCCCTGATGATTTATTGTGCTTTGAATTTCGAATGCACTCTTGTCATTCAATCGAAGGCCTCTCCAACAGTCTCCAACAGCCAACAGAATGCTGTAGACTACAACAGTATCTGGAGAGCAATTCAAACACCAATACATCAATGTAACCTCGCTATTATCCGGTGCAGGATTCAGCCTTCCCGTTCTTACCGGCTTCTTTGCACCAGCCACGTTACAACTCCCAAATGTCATCGTCCCTGGTTGCTTTCATCCATCGCCCTTCATGCCTGACCAACGGCCATGTGGCTGCAATGCCATATGCAGTACCAGATCTGCCTGCTACAATGCGCAGCATTGATTTGCACGATCCCTCTTGGCCTACCCCCGTTAATTCAGCACGGTGTTAGTCTCGGCCGATTCGTGGCCTTCAGGCGTGCCCTCCACTTCTATCATCTTGCGCCTCGTGTTTCCTCCTGTTCGTTTTGGTTCCCTCGTCAAATCAGGGCACCAGTCATGGACAACTGAGTACAACGGAACTCATATATGAAAATACGAAAGCCTGCGTTTGTTTTCGCCCGTGCTCGTGCTCCAACTCTATCCTGTTGGTTGCATTCTTTCCATACCCCCTTCCAAGAGAGCATGTTCGCATGATGCCTACGGTCTCTACTTTCTTTTCTGGACGGCAAAGAAATAGCACAGTTCAAGCTTCCCTGGGCGTGAAGAGGGAAGAAAGGGAAAAGAATGAACACCGAAGCCATTGTCGAGCTTTGAATAAATTTGTCGTCGTCGAATCGTCTGCGCTAGTATACAGATAGCATAAAATTCCACGCTCCCAGGAACAAACATTCACATACAGGCACACGCCCCCTTTCTGGGTTCACCTGTGTGCCCTGTTGTTGTGTTTTGGCTGTTCTGTTGTTTGTTTGAATTTTCGAATCCTCCATTCAAGCTGTCATGATCCTAGCATCCCCGGCCTCTTTCATACCCCCTTCCTTACAACCACCTTCTCGTTGTTCTCTCTCCCGGGCCCGTGTTTTTACTTTTTTTTCCCTCTGCCTCCTTATCACCCATTGGATATTCCTTTCCCACCATCATGCCCCGTACACGTCCCATTAAGCACCAACGTCTTCTTACCCACTCTCCCAACACTTGCCCTCATGAATTCCTAACGTGGCCGGGCCCTAATGTGCCATATATTGAATAAGTCAG
This sequence comes from Sporothrix pallida, assembly GCA_021396235.1. Taxonomy (NCBI): domain Eukaryota; kingdom Fungi; phylum Ascomycota; class Sordariomycetes; order Ophiostomatales; family Ophiostomataceae; genus Sporothrix; species Sporothrix pallida. The sequence goes on along the minus strand of WNYG01000127.1, from coordinate 14,159 downwards.
CTGAAACATCGAGCAAAGTTGACTTATATAAGAAGCAACGAACCCCGAGAACCCTTTTTTTTTTTTCTGTTTATACATCATCTGTACTCTCCGCAGGGTCGTACATCAACTAACTCACGTCATGGAACATACACCCTCCCTGAGCCGCTCTCCCACATCCCCCCCTAACTCATACTCTCCCTCCGAGGCTTCGTCCTTTGGATATCCCTCCCCCATTATAGCTGCACAGCATTCCTCGCTGTATGGCATCGACTCATTTTGCCCCATGGCACCAACCCGGGACTCTGACATTCCCCTCTTCACGCTCGCCGCTGTAGGCCAGGGCAGTTGGGAACAGAAAGCAGCAGCCTCCGGACAAGCTAGAGTCCCTGCTGTCCCTTCCACTCTTTCGATGGAGTACGATCCATTTAACAGTCTCGGGCCTGCTGGCCCAGCTGTTTATAGCCCTGGCATCTACCACGGATCACAGCAGGTGCGCAGGTCGGCGCCATTATCCTCCTCGCCGTCCTCTTTTGTCGCCACCACACAACCACCGCCAGATCCCGCACCTGGGTCGCCTGCCTCTTTTACGGTAGCTTCTGCGGTTACATCAAGGCCGCCAGTGGCAATTCGTGAACATGGGGAGACTGGTACCTCTATTTCCCCGTATGGCCGCATGGCAAACTCGCCCGCTTTTCTGCCGGCGCGTGTTGCTCATGTTCCTTACCAGATGGAGCCAACGGCACTGTATGGTGCTGGCAGCAGCACTGTCGGCTCAAACGGTTATATCGGCAGTGGAGCACCCTCCATGTGGGACCATACCGGGTCAACACCCGACCAGTACTTTGCAGGCACCGACAACCATCGACAACAATCTCGGGGCGCGGCTATGGAGCGTCACTCCCATAGCACCCGGGCACGGAGGCAGCCGAGAAGGCTCACGACAAAGGAGGAGGCCAACTTCCAATGTGAGGTAAAGGGTTGCGGGAAGCTATTCAGTCGGAGCTACAATTATAAAGCACACCTGGAAACACACGACGAAAAGAGGGAGTATCCGTTTCCTTGCCAGGTGGCAGGCTGCGGTAAGAGATTCGTGCGCAAAACAGATCTTCAACGGCACCACCAAAGTGTGCACATGAAAGAGCGCAACCACGGGTGCGACTACTGTGGGCGCCTCTTTGCTCGAAAAGATACGCTGAGAAGGTAGGAAAAGTACACTCGTGTGGCGATGCTGTCGAGGTTCTCGTGGGTCGGCATGAACTAACGCACAGATTACAGGCATATGGATGACGGCTGTTCGAAACGATTCGACATCGGGACGCTTGACCTGCGCACCGAGAATACAAGCAACACAGGTGGCCAGCCCTCCGGCGATATATGGCCGACGAAGTAGGAGCCATATATGGGGGTCTGGGAAGCCGTTGTATCAGTGCTGCTGAATCCTGTATGCGAGGTGTTTTGTGGTTGGTACGAGGACTTACCTTGAAGAATGCACTGGTTTACGGACTTGGCAGGCTGTGGAATTATTACGTAGATTTCTTTGTTTCTTTCTGTCGTTTTACTGCCTCGTGCTATTGTTTTTTGTTGGCCGTTGTGTGTCGCTTTGCTTCAAGTGCTATTTAATAAGTGTCTTCTATCTTCTTCTCGTCTGCTTTGTTTATGTAGTGGCTTCTCTGTTCCACTCTGTTTATTTTGTCTTGTGTGTATATCTTTATTGCTTCGTATGTGTTCTCTTTTTTTTTTCCTTTTCTTCTTCTTTTTTTTTTTTTTTAACCCCCCCCCCCCCTTCCCCCCCAAAAATTGATCGTCCACGTATGTTGGAAATTATCGCCCCTGTTATTATTTCCCTTCTCGTTGTCGTCTTGGTTATGTTTTACGTCCCTTTTCTTCTCTTAAAAAAAAATACAAAAATACTTGTAAAGGGAGAAACGAATAAATAACGACACAACGAGATGAGGAAATAAGGGAGTGAAGAAACAACGACATAACAAGACAGAGAAATAAGGGAATGAAGACGTAGTAAAATCATATTATAACAGGGGAGAAAATAACGAAATGAAAAAAATAAAAAAATAAAAAAATAAAACCAAATAAGGGAAGAAATAAAGAAAAAAAGCAATAGCTTTTTTTTACAGTGTTTTATATATTGTCCGCTGCTTGTCGACTGTCACTTGGCCGGGCTATTTTTTCTATTTATTTATCCCAGGTCGCTGTATCTCTGGCTGGTCTGAGTTGTTCTACCACCAAAAAATACCAAGAAATAAAAAGGTAGGTAATGCATCCGAATACCACCAAGTACAAGTACTCATAAACAAACGAAAGACAACACAAGTCAAACGAGCATAAAAGATGCAGGGCAGTACTACGGAGTACGGAGTACTCCACCACGATATGCCACGATGACACGCAACGGTACAACACTACCCCTGCCCAAACCGGCCATCACAGGACAGTAGAAACCGTGTCTCTTCCTCCCGACCACGACAAGCGCGCTCCACGAATGTCCTGCACACACCACAAAAAGCAGAGAAAAGAATTGCAGGCAACTATCCCACCCTGGCAGCACTGGGCGGGATATCTCCAAATTCTCACTGTTATGGAGTGTTTTGTCGGCCAGCGATGACCTTGCCCCGGTCCCGAATGCCCAGCCGCATAGCCGAACCAGCAGCACAAACTGTCTGGATGATGCACGCATGGTGATGCAAGGGCAAGGACGAGAGTGGCGTATTTCTCGTGGTGCTTCATGAATGCTTCTCGAACGAAGGTAGAGTCCCGCGTCGATACGGCGTGGACACGTCGGCGCCATCATCTATTGCTCCGCATTTATGCCATCATAACATGCAGATTGTCTGTATGCGATTATCTCGAGCCAACTACGAAAAATAAAACCGTTACATCCTGGAGCGTAATGAGGAATAACCAACATGTACGGAGTACGCCGTAGATGTTTCGATACCCAGGTAATACTGAACGGGCTGGAAATCATCAATGAGTCGTGTACACTGTTCGACACAATAGCGTCCTTCGTAAATAGTGGACGAAGAAGTACTATTTGCAGCGTATTAATATTATGTAGTATACAAATTTCTTGCCACGACGTTCATCCCCGACGCGATTATATATAGACGAGGAAAGAGCGATCTTTTCCGTCGTATTACTCTTCGTCGTATTTTGGGGGTGTCGCTTGAAACTTCACATTCGTCCGCTTGTTGGACCGAGACCCACCGTAATTCTGCCTCCCGACACCGCCATTTTTTTTTTTACCATGCTAGTCCACCGAGATGGCGAGAAGAGGCAAACAGCTTAAAAAAACAAAAAAAAACCGACACCCCCCAAAATCAAGCAACAACGATCAACAGAGCCAGAAACGACCTGCTCTCGTCTTGCTTGGTTTTTGATCCCACAGTATCCAATTTCCATCCACACGCATTACCAACCTTCCGGCTTCCGCAACACCGACCAATTGCCCGCTTTTAGCGGAAGAAACCACAGCATGAATGTATCTCAGCCTGTTGCCTCCTCCGTGGAGAGCGTTGAGTTCACCTTCCTCTCGACAGACGAGATCCGAGCAGCATCCGTGAGGCGTATAGAAAATGACAGCACATTTGATACCCTCCTCAATCCCGTGCCCGGCGGTCTGTACGATCCTGCTCTTGGCTCCTGGGGCGACTCCCTGTAAGAATCTCTTGCACCCTCCGCTTTGGCTGCGCCCGTCCACTAATTCCTCTACCATTACAGCTGTACTACGTGCAACCTCGGACAGTCGTTGTGCCCCGGCCACGCAGGCCATATTGATCTGCCCGTTCCCGTCTACCATCCGGTTTTTATGGACCAGGTTTTGCGTCTTCTCCGCGCGGAATGCATCTACTGCCACCACTTCCGACTGCCTCCGAAGGAGATCAACCGATACGCCTGCAAACTTCGCCTTCTTCAATACGGGCTTCTCCCAGACGCCATGAAAATCGATGCTATCGGAGAGGATTTTCGCAGCCTGGCTGTACCTGGCCTCCCCCAAATGGATATCGAGTGCGACGACGACAGTATGTCGACCACCGACGGAGTCTCTCGGGCAAGAAACATGTATGTTCGCCAGGTTCTACATAACCAGAGAGTCCTTGCTGGCGACATACGCAAGGGAAAGCACGAGGGTGCCTCCGAGTTCCGCCGAGAACTGGTCCAGCAGTTCCTGAAAGACATCGTCGTCGGCAGGCAATGTGCTCGCTGCAAAGGCATCTCGCCCAGCTACCGCAAAGACCGCTTTGTCAAAATATTTGAAAAGCCGCTAAACTCGAAGGAACAGGCCAAGATGGCGGCCGGCCAGTTCAAAGTACGCGATGCTCTGACACTTCGCCCGAAGAACCAACGGTCAAATGCTGCCAACCTACCCGACGAGGGCATTGCTGATATCAGCCTCGATTCTGCGAGTGATGGCGAAAATGGCGACTCTGCAGACGAGCTGGACGTGGATGGCAATGTTGTCCACAAATCTTTCACCGACAAGCCAACATCTCTCCAACCCCAGCAGCGCTACATCAGCACACAGGAGGTTCTCGAGCGGCTGCGCCTTCTATTTGCCAATGAACAGGACATCTTGCAGCTCGTCTACAATTCCAGACCACAGGGACGTGATGTACGGACGAACCCTGACATGTTTTTCATCCACGCCCTTCTTGTCCCGCCAAACAAATACCGACCAGAAGCACGCACAGGCGATGCACAAGTTACGGAGGCCCAGCAGAATTCTCTGTACAAGGCCATTCTTGGGGCTTCTTTTCGTGTCGCCGAAATCCACCGCGAGATTTCCGACGCAGCTTCGAAGACCGCGCACTCACTACCAGGCCGCTTTTCAAGGGACATCCTCTCTCTCCACGAAGCTTGGTCGGATCTTCAAAATGCCGTGAACTCTCTCATCGATTGCACCAAAAATCCAGTCCAAGGACAGAACGCAAAACGGATTGAAGATGGCATCAAACAAAAACTGGAGAAGAAAGAGGGCCTTTTTCGAAAGAATATGATGGGAAAACGTGTTAATTTTGCAGCACGCAGCGTCATTTCACCAGACCCAAATATCGAGACGAACGAGATTGGCGTGCCTCCAGTTTTTGCCCGCAAACTCACATACCCAGAGCCCGTGACAAGCCACAATTTCAAGGAACTTCAACAGGCCGTCATTAACGGAACAGAGACCTGGCCTGGAGCGTCTGCTATAGAGAACGAAAACGGCCAAGTCGTCAATCTGAGAGGAAAATCCCTAGAAGATCGAATGGCCCTTGCGAATCAGCTTTTGGCGCCTTCTAGCAATGGGAGTTCCAACATGCGGGGGAAGAAGGTTTACCGGCACCTTAGCAATGGCGATGTTGTTCTCATGAACCGACAGCCCACTCTCCACAAGCCATCCATTATGGGACATCGGGTCAGGGTCCTACCCGGCGAGAAGACCATCCGAATGCATTATGCAAATTGCAACACATACAATGCTGATTTTGACGGCGACGAGATGAATATGCACTTTCCTCAAAACGAAATTGCGCGTGTTGAGGCACTGCAACTCGCGGACACAGACCACCAATATTTATCTGGCACGCAGGGCAAGCCGCTGCGTGGCCTTATCCAGGACCATATATCTATCTCGGTCGCTCTCTGCAGCAAGGATACCTTTTTTCAACGTGGGACATACCAGGATCTCATCTACAGCGCCCTGCGCCCAGAGAGTGGCCACATCCTAGGAGATCGGATTGAGCTTGTATGCCCGGCCATCTTGAAGCCTGTGCCGAGATGGACCGGAAAGCAGGTCATCACAACCATCTTGAAGAATATCAAGCCGCCTAATTGCGGCCATCTTTGGATGAGTGGCAAGAGTCAAGTTCCGGAGAATCGATGGGGCTCACATAAAGAGGAGGGTGTTGTTGAGTTCCGGGAGAGCGTGTTGATCTCTGGCATTCTTGACAAAGCTCACCTCGGCCCCAGCTCGGGCGGTTTCATTCACGCTGTCCACGAAGTTTATGGCCCCTCGGTTGCCGGGAAAGCTTTGAGTTGTATGGGACGCTTGTTGACAAGACTTCTCAATATGAGGGCATTTACCTGCGGAATCGACGACTTACGACTGACCCCAGAAGGTGAGATCAACCGCACCCGTGAGCTTCAAGCAGCCCAGAGTGCTGGCCTTGGGGTTGCCGCAGCCTACGTGAGCCTCAAAGAGCAAGCGCCGACGGACAAAGACCCAGAACTTCTTCGTCGCCTCGAGGATGTCATGCGAGATGATAGCAAGCAGGAAGGGTTGGACTTGTTGATGAACAAAATAAGTGCCAATGTTTCGAGTAGCGTGACCAAGGCCTGCCTGCCGGTTGGCCTTGAAAAACCGTTCCCCCACAATCACATGCAGGCCATGACTATATCTGGTGCGAAGGGAGGTGGTGTCAACGCAAACCTGATCTCCTGCAACCTCGGTCAGCAGGTCTTGGAGGGCCGGAGGGTGCCTCTCATGGTCAGCGGGAAATCGCTGCCTTGCTTTTCTGAATTCGACACAAGCTTGCGGGCGGGCGGTTACATTGTTAATCGTTTCCTGACGGGCATTCGGCCACAGGAGTACTACTTCCATCATATGGCAGGCCGCGAGGGTCTTATCGACACTGCTGTAAAGACATCGCGCTCGGGCTATCTTCAACGATGCTTAATCAAAGGAATGGAGGGCCTTGAAGTGGCGTATGACTCGTCCGTTCGCGACTCGGACGGCAGCTTAGTCCAATTTTTGTATGGTGAGGACGGGCTCGACGTCACCAAACAGAAATACCTGACCGACTTCAGCTTTGTGCTGCACAACCTTGAATCCGAAATGTCTGACTTCAAGTTCTCGGATCCTCGAACAGCTGCGCTGTTCGACCACAAAGACGACTTTTTCAAGCAGACCAAACGCATGATGAAAAAGTCGGGTGCCAATCCTTCTTTTGCAGACGAACCGGTCAATGCACTTGTCAACCCGGCCAAGCATGCCTTTGCAATGTCAGAGAAGTTCTTCGGCGCAATGTCTTCGTACGTCCGTGAGAACAAAGATCGCCTCATCAAAGAAAAAGATGGGAAGGGGGGCGATGACTGCACAACTCGTCTGCCATCTGACCAGGCTTATATGGGGAAGCGGTCGGTTGAACGCGTGTTTGCTGCGAAATATCTACGTTCGCAAGTGGAACCCGGAGAGGCTGTAGGTATTGTTGCCGGGCAGTCTGTTGGCGAGCCGTCGACTCAGATGACTCTGAACACGTTCCATCTAGCTGGACACTCGGCAAAGAACGTCACATTGGGTATCCCACGCCTACGTGAAATTCTGATGACCGCCAGCGCCAACATCTCGACTCCCGCCATGACCTTAGTCCTTAGACCTGACCTGACACACGAGCAAGGCGAAAATTTCGCCAAGACTATTGGCGTGCTTCCGCTCTCTCACGTCCTCGACAAGATTGCAGTGAAGGAGCGCGTCGGGAAGGGCGTCGGACATTCATTTGCGAAGATTTTTGATGTCCGGCTTGACTTTTTCCCCACAAGCGAATACGAAGCAATCTATGCCGTGAGCGCACTTGACGTCTTGGACACTGTCGAAAAGAGAATGTTGCCGGCACTTCGCAAACTTATTGTCAAGGCGGCCAAGCAGCACGAGAAGGGCCAATCTAGTGCGAGTATTCCTGATATCGGTGTTAAATCGGGAGTGGTCGATGTTTCTCGAGGGGGCAACGAGGACGGCCAGGGCGGCAACGCGCAAATGGACGACGACAGTGACGACGATGAGGGTGACAACGATGCGACGAGTGTCAAGCAACGGGCAAACCGCAACGAGGCTGCTTCGTATGGGCCAAACGACGACGAAGACGACGAAATACGAGTTCGCATGGAACGGGCTGCCACAGCCGAAGATGACCTGCCAGACGACGAGGGCTATGTGGGCAGCCCGCGGCCCTCTATGCGCATCGATGCCAACCCGGAAGAAGAGAGCGGTGCAAGTAATGGTGAGACAAGCGATGAAGAGAGCAGTACTCGGCGAGTGGAGGGCGTGCGAGGAAAGAAAGAGCCGGCTGGTTCTGAAGCACGCCAGGCCAGGATCAAGGGTGACAATACCAACATCACACGCTTCCGATCGGATGAAAAGGCCGGCGAGTGGTGTGAGTTTACGCTGGAGCTCTCCGCCGACAGTCCCAAGATCTTAATGCTGAGTGTGGTGGAGGATGCCGTTCGGCGTTCCGTCGTCCGCCAGATTCCCGGTGTAAAGTCATGCACGTTTGTTGCAGATGAGGTGGTGAAGAATGCACGCACGGGAATAGAGGCAAAGGTTCCAGTCGTGCACACCGAGGGTACAAATATCCGGGCCATCCAGCAATTTAGCGACTACTTCGATCCTAACCAGCTGGCTACCAACGACATTGTGGCCATGTTGGACATCTATGGCGTGGAGGCGTGCCGAAACACCATCATTCGAGAGCTGAGCACAGTATTCGTCTCTCATGGCATCGGCGTCGACAATCGCCATCTCAACCTCATTGGCGATTTCATGACTCGCGGTGGAGGCTTCATGCCATTCAACCGCTACGGGTTAAAGGGCAACGTCAGCCCCTTTACAAAGATGAGCTTCGAGACAACTTTGGCATTCTTGAAAGATGCGCTGGTGGATGGCGACTGGGACGGGCTCGTTACGCCAAGCAGCCGCATTGTCATGGGCAGACTTGGTAAGACGGGAACCGGAGCATTTGATGTTTTGACGAGTGTCCCAATGGTACATTTCGACCCAATGCAAGGTGCCACGGAGCTCTAGGCAGTGAAAGCATATCCGCAAGAATGAATCAAGAAGGGGTCTGGGGATTTGGGACAATATTAAAAGCACAATTCCTGTTCGAGTTAGGGTGTTCAGTTATTTTGAAATTTCACTTTGTAATCAATTAGAATCCATAGAAAGACCAATTGTTTGTTTCCATCCGATGAATAAATGTTCTTTCTTCCCTCCTCTTTCTTTCAACCCACCAAGCACACGGAGCAGCGAGAAATACACATTGCCGCGACTGCGAACTGGCGCCATCCGCATTTTTACCTCGGGATCGTTTTTCTTTGCTTCTCCGCGTTCCCGGTATCCGCAAACAACCCCGCATGGGACACAAGACTAACAATGGTTATCGGCGGCATATGTTCTTTGCTCTGTGTAAATGCACAAATGTCTGCGCCCTAATGGAACGGGTCACACAAACATAATATTCCAAAGTACACGAGCCGCAACAAAGTACGTTGTATATATAGACCTTTGCCTTTCCGATGCACAAGAACCACAAACCACATATATTGAACGAAAAGTTTACAAGTTCCTATAACACGGCGGCCGCGCTTCGACCCTCTTTTTCAATCGAAGAAAATGTCTCAGCAGCCTCTCATTACACTCTACGTGGATGTGGTGAGCCCTTTCGCTTACGAGGCTTACTACATTCTCAGGGTAAGTGGTATTCCGCGCATTGGAGAGAGAGCATGGCGACGGTTTGCCCATACCGGCACCAGTGAACCACTATCGGTAATTAACAAAAGCTCACTGCTTACCACTCTTACCTTATTTTGTGCAGAATGACAGTGCATTTAAAGAGTGCTCTATCCAGTATGTGCCAATTCTTTTAGGCGGCCTGATGAAAACGGTACGTTAATGATCCTTCCCTCCGCCATTAACGAGCTGGATCAGAAGAAAATAAGATGCGTCGTAATATACCGTACACTGTACTTGGTAATGCGGCCTAGCTAGTTGTCAATGGCGGCTAACTAACCATTCACAAGTGCGGCAATACCGCACCGATTTATATCAAAAGTACGTCGTGTTCCACATAAGCCAAGCGGGCCTTTACGAGCGACAGACTGACAGTCGTCGCTAATTGTATTCGTGTAGACAAGGACAGCTGGATCCAGACTGAGCGGCTCCGTTGGGCCCGCGCATTCAATATTCCCATGAAAGACGATGCGCCCCCAGGCTTTCCTCCCAGGACATTGACAGCAATGCGCGCTGTCAGTGTTGTCGCGCAGCTAGAAGAAGAGAATAGAGAGGGCCGGCTGACACGTGTACTCGACGCGCTATTCCACGCCCTCTGGGTCGAGCACCGGCCGATTCAAGAGCCTGGGACGGTCCAGAAGATACTCAGCAATGTGCTAAACGAACGGGACTTCAAACACGGTAGGCTGCTCTTGGTACCTGACGTCTAATTGATGCGAAGTAGAGCAGAGACTATCATGCATTGTACGAAAGACTAATCACCACGACAGTTCTCGACAACATCAGCACAACGGGCAAGACCGCATTGTCAGATAACACCGACAAAGCATTTGCAGATGGAGCCTTTGGCCTTCCTTGGATGGTCTGCACGGACGTGACTGGTCGAAAAGAGGGCTTTTGGGGGATCGATCATATCGGCCAAGTCACTCAATTTCTCGGACTGAAGCGGCCTGGCGAGGGAGGTTGGAGAGCAGTCCTGTGAAACTGTGTATGCTGTTGTCGGATCGACTACATCCACAAACACTGTGTAGCATATATACATATATGTGGATGTCTATTTGTTTGTCTCCTATGTTAATACTGATACGGGATACACAGACGCACGATAGATATGCAAAGGGGAAGAAAGAAGAAAAAGAAAAGAAAATTTATATAATATCAACACGGCGACGAGTCGTAATAGTACGGTGTGGTCGGTCAAAAGAAAACGAAGCAATCCCAAAAAGAAACGGGGCTTTCCTCCGACGTTAAATGACACATCCACGGTCAGCCGATAATACGAGACGCCAAAAGACAACGGATGAGAAATCCTCGCGTATTATACTACCAACGCGGTGAGAACACGCGTCTACGTCCCGTCTATGGCAAGCGGCAGCGGTTCGCGTCGCAAAGCGACAGTTTGCGATTGTCACGCGATAATAACGCAGTATTCGTGTCATGAGTCAATGATTTGTTTGGCAGCAACCTTTTGCTGCAGAAGTCCGCATAGTGTACAACCCTCGATAATAAAAACCAGAAATAAACCAACGCAATCAATAACGCCTTGTGATATTAACCCCTCCCGAATGTGAACCAACCATCGCGAAACAAACGTCCGTGCGCGGTCGTCTAGTTGCGCTCGCCGCGCAGACGACGAGCAAGCTGGATGTCCTTCTACAGAGGTTGTTAGGTCATGTCCAAAGTACTTATGCTTATGGGTGGTGGATACTAACCGACTGGATGGTGACGCGCTTGGCGTGGATGGCGCACAGGTTGGTGTCCTCGAAGAGGGAGACGAGGTAAGACTCGACGGATTCCTGGAGGGCACCGATGGCGGACGACTGGAAGCGGAGGTCGGACTTAAAATCCTGTGCAATCTCACGGACCTGCAGTTCGGAAGGAAATGACATTAGTGACGTTCGGTGCGACTAGATGTGGGTTCTTTTTCAGTGGGCTGGCTTACCAGGCGCTGGAAAGGCAGCTTGCGAATCAGAAGCTCAGTCGACTTCTGGTAGCGACGGATCTCACGGAGAGCGACGGTACCAGGCTTGTAGCGGTGAGGCTTCTTGACGCCGCCGGTGGAGGGAGCGCTCTTGCGGGCAGCCTTAGAGGCGAGCTGCTTGCGGGGGGCCTTGCCACCAGTGGACTTGCGAGCGGTCTGCTTGGTACGAGCCATTTTGATGTTTCAAGGGTAGGCGACAACAAAAGTGATGATAAAAGTGATGAAAAATGGTGGTGGTTGTTGTTGTAGTTGTTGATGATTATGTGGCGAATGTGAGGATGTAAGAAAAGAGATATTGTCCAGTGGGGGAGGGCGACCAAAGGTTTAAGTAGGCCGCGTTTGCGAAAAGCGTCTTGCAGGCTGATTTGGGGCGGTGGGTCCGCTACCCGCGCTTTAATTGGTGGGCATGCGTCACTTTATTCGGCTGGCGTGTAGCGCATTTTTGTGTTTTTATTTTCCAATTTCACACTAGCACCCCTGTCTTCCTGTCTTGGCACCGCGCTGCCTTTTCAGTGTGCCATTTTTGTCCTCCTTCCCGATCACTAACCTATTACGGAGTAGGAATGACAGGCAAAACGGTTGGAAAAGAATCACCGCATGTCATCGATGAGACAATGAAATTCGACAGGCATTGTAACTGCTGTTTATCTTACAGGGCGTACGTAGCGTTAATATCGGTTTTTCGCCAGAGATATGGTATCTTACCTTGGTTTTGCACAAGCTGGAAGATCGCGTTATGGCGATGCTCCGTGTTGCCTGTCGTGTTTACACATTAAGCTTACAGAAATGTATAAATCAAGAAAACGGTAAGTAACAAGTTAGAGCGTACGATTGCAATCTGTGCGGTTTCTTCGTAGTACAGAGGAGTCGATAAAACGTCACTGTGGGTATCGGAACACTTTGGCAAAACAAAGGTATCTTGTCATATCTCAATACAACCTTTCAATGCGGCAGTAGTTGGCCGTACTCTGCATCTAGAGCACATCGTATCAGGCGCGAATACAAACGTGCCCTTGTGAACGGCTTCGTGACTTGATCCAAGCAAGCACCAGGTTCACGTTGTAGACGGTGTGGCTCCCACGGCTGCGGGCGAACTAGGTGTGAATGCCTTGTTTATCCATGTTTCACGTCCTTGGGAATAATTTTGCGCCGCGCTGCTTGGCCACTCGTGCTGTTTATTTCATCTTCGTTCCTGATTGGCCTGATTCGAAAAAATATGCCACGATTTTTTTGTTTCTTTTCTGTTGAATTCAGACCCACAATTCACAATCCCTTGTCAGGCGTGCCTTTATCCTGGAGCGAGCTGTGTTTTTATTTGTCGCGGAGTGGGGCTTTTGACGCGGAGGTAGGCTGGCATTTTAGACCAAGAAAACCGCGACAGCTTGTCAAATCAGCCACTGATCTGGCCCCGCTCAGATCAACCGCGTTTCCAAACAATCCCACATTTAAAGACAGACGATTCCCCGCCTAGATCACCGGCTACGTTGTAGAGTTCACGTCCCCAGTTGCTTAATTCGTTCCATTCAACAATCGCTTCAACTTGCAATTCTAACACTCTTCTTACCCTACTTACCTTCTTTTACCTAACCTCATTCTCAATATGACTGGACGTAAGTACAACTTCTTGATCTGTATCTTCATGGACATATTCTAATGAGCACTCTAGGCGGCAAGGGCGGCAAGGGCCTCGGCAAGGGTGGTGCCAAGCGCCACCGGAAGATTCTCCGTGACAACATTCAGGGCATTACTAAGCCCGCTATCCGCCGTCTCGCGCGTCGTGGTGGCGTGAAGCGTATCTCTGCCAGTGAGTCGGCTCCTTCGTCGTGTACTTTCTTACTTTGACTAACAGGTGTTAAGTGATCTACGAGGAGACCCGTGGCGTCCTCAAGTCCTTTTTGGAGGGTGTTATTCGCGATGCTGTTACATACACGGAGCATGCTAAGCGTAAGACTGTCACGTCCTTGGATGTGGTTTATGCGCTAAAGCGGCAAGGCCGCACCTTGTACGGTTTTGGTGGTTAAGCTTAATGATTAACGGTTTCTTTTTTCGATTTCTGTTTCGGGGTCTTTTGGCGGATTGGGATGGTATGCGTTGATTACGGTTTTATTTCATTACGGCTATTGTACCATAAGTGGGCATACTGGTGTTCTACGTTCCTAACGTAATTTATTCGTTTTCATTGAGTGGCGTTTCATTTTATGTTTTCCCGTTCAAGTGCTCCTGTTATATGTGTGAAGCGTTGTTCGTATATTGGATGGATTGGATGGGGCTTTTTATAAAACACCCGTTCTTTTTTAAAATAAATAAAGTAATTTAATATTATACCAAAATCGCTCGAGGCCTTTCGACCTCGTTACCCGAAAGGAGCCTTTTCTTCTTAATGGCTTACAACCTTTCGAGCACCTCCGGGAAAAAAAGTAAGGAGGCTTTAAAGGACTCTTCGGAGACGCCTCTCGTTTTCGTATATAACCTCGATAAATATTTTTTATTTTTATTTTATTTTATTTTATATTTCGTTTAATGTAAAGTTAAAAGAATAATAATATAAAATAATTTAATTTAATTTTAATAAAATATTTTCGTTTATTTATAATATTAATAATATTTTATTATATTTTTTATATATATAATAATTATAATTTGATGTAAGAATAATATTAAAATAATATAATAAAAAGGTAATTAAATTTAATATAAATT
>WNYG01000126.1:0-16407 GCA_021396235.1 Sporothrix pallida | reverse complement strand
CTAACCCTAACCCTAACCCTAACCCTAACCCTAACCCTAACCCTAACCCTAACCCTAACCCTAACCTAACCCTAACCTAAAACGTTAAAACTTACCCTCGATATAATAATATATATATCTCTCAGTTACACGTAATATTTATAAACGTTAAAACTTACTTTCGATATAATAATACGTATATCTTTCGGTCGTACGTAACGCTCGCGAACGTTAAAACTTACCCTTAATATAATAATACGTATATCTTTTAATCGCGATCGTACGGTTTTATTTTATATTAATAATATCGTCGTAAATTAAATATAATACTTTTTAATTCCTTTTTAAATAATATATATAAATAACGACGATATATTTAACCGTTACAATATCGTACAACAACTATAAATTTTACGAAAGTTCGTTAACTTTATTATTTATATAACGTTTACAAATAATAAAAAAAAATAATAATTATAAATATAAATAAATAAATAAAAATTAATAAAAACTTTACGTCGTTAATAACGGTTAAAAAAATAAATCTTTACGTCGTTATAAACGATTTAAAAAAAATTAATCGTAATAAATTTAAAAAGTATTTTTATTTTATTTTAATATAAGTTAAAATTTTAATAGTTTTATTTCTTACACTAACCTATCCGATCGCCGAAATTACACTAAAAGTTTTCAACCAATCGCCGGAATCTTTTCGCCGAAAAAACATTAAAATCCTCGACCTACAACCACTTTAGTCGTGTCTTTTCGCCGAAAAGCACTCCCAATAACTGTTAAGGACGACACAAGTACCGGTGTACCACCGGCCTCGTGGACTTCGCCAACAAGACGCCGGAGGTTAACGACGAACTGGTCCGGGGATATGTTGGCCGATAGCCGTTGGTTATTGTACCCGAACTGGATCGTGACAATGGCGTTGTATTTTTCGCAATGTTCCCGGACAACGGCCAAAACCCGCTCCTAAATACCGTAAAAGACAAACGAGACGGTTGTCGCGCCGTTTACTCTAAAGTTCTCGCCTACTGCACCGTGTTAGCGTACAATGTCAAGAAAACCATCTCCCCATCCTCCGCCGTCCACACTCTGGCGTGCGGTAGTCGAGTCTCCTGCGAGAAAAAAAGCAGGCGTCTTGGCTCTCATGATATCGACAGTGGAGTGTGGTTGTGAAGAAACTGGGAATCAAAGGGCACGGAAAGGTGGCGAGGTCAGCAGACGGGGGAGTAAAGTGCGGAGTGCATATGACTCTACTCCGTAGTACCTATTGGATAAGCCTGTCTTGTGAAACGGAAGACGGAAGATCTCACGGGTCAGAAATACCCCGCAAAGACCTCAAAGACGGATTTACTATTTCAGAATTCCATTCGCGCTAGCCAGGACGGGCACTCGAATCTGAGAATCATTTGAAACGTCTGTCGGAACCTTTGGCCTACAATCGACAGTCTCTTTGTCATGTCAGGCAGCGACAAGCGCGACACCATCTTTAGTATCTGCACCTTATCCGAGTAAATCGGCATTCCCCAGAATATCAACCATATGGACTCTTGGCACAGAGTTACTTTTTCTTTGTTACTGGCGGGCCGTTGTGGAAATTGGGAAAGAGTGAATGTGTATGCAATTCCGTCTACTGTGCGCCAGGGGGAGCCCAGTGTGCGACGATACGCCCACGCCCCGAGACCAGGCCCGCCAGCATTTTGGCAACGAAATCAACTCCACTTTCCAGGCCAAAGTATTTGAGCTACCCCCGAGGCTCAAGGTGTGTAGTTGTATGCTTGCTTCCGATTGTGGAATCAGTGTGTCGTGTTCGCTTTTAGTCGGGCCGCTCCGCTACGGCCCATCCCGACCAACACAAATAGAAATCGGCCACCGCAGCCACCCTCTCTCTACAGGCAAACTTCTTTTGGCTTGCAATGCGGTCTTGATATATGGAGTTTGGGAGTGGTTTCTTTACTGGCGACCCAGATGTTTAAGTTTTGGCCGACCGATATGGTATCGTAGTATCGACATCACATTGGCCGTGACAAAAAGATTACCTTGGCCAGGTACTTCTCTGGTGGTCTGGCACGGGACGAAGACTTTGAATTTATTATTACTTTGGTGATGTGCGGAGGCGCCCGTGAGGTGAAGGTTAAAATCCACCGACAATTAACCTAGGCCTATGGCAGCTGCGTGCAAATGACGTGGATGATCAATATTATTAACATCAAAACACTCTAACTGCCCATAAACTTTAAACTATACCTCGCCTGGAATATTAATAGTTCCGGTTTTTTATAACACGTTTGGTGCCAAAACTATTTGCGCCACGCATTGAGATATGTCTACGTTTGCTTATGTTTACCATTGCTTTCTTTGTCTTGTTTGTTGATTTTAATTCATGCTTCTCTTTTTATTGTGATCTGTCTTATGTTAATACAATATCGTTATACATTAAGTTCAAAAGAAACAGTTTAAATTATCTTGATCGAGATATGGTTTTCGACTGAAGAAACAAATATCTAATACAACCACATGAGACGCTCTTTGGCAAGGTTCAAATAAAAACGGATATCCGTGCCCCCCGAAACCTTAAAGTAGACCGCAGTTACAGTTGATAAAGCCACGCCAATCAGCAACAACCTGACTAGGACCTGAAGCACGGATTTCCGCTTAGGTGTCCGCGGGCCCGAGTATTGCCAGTCAGACCATGTGGGGAAGAGGCTGCGGTACCAGTAGTGGGCCTGTGAGTAGGGGTAGCTCATGGCGTTCCACGTCTTGGATGTGCCCTGCTTCTCTTGGTCGTCGCTGCCCTGCACGTACCAGCTCTGGCAGCCCGAGTTCCAGACCGTCTTGGACAAGGCCGACTGCAGGTCCTCACTGTACGCGGCCTCGGCCTCAGGCTTAAGTTCGACCTGCGCACACTTGCCATCGAGCACCGGCTTGATGACACGCAGTGCAAAGTTGATGGAGTTCTCGGCGGCCATGATGGCGGACGTGTGGCCGGTGGCGGCATTGGGCCCGAGCAGGATAAAGAAGTTGGGGAAGCCGCTCATGGCCGAGCAGTTGTAGGCCTCGGCGCCGCCAAACTGCTTCCAATGCTGCTCGAGTGTGGTACCGTTGGCGCCAACGACGTCAATGTTGGTCAAGAACGTGTTTGTAATATAACCATTGGCCAGGGCAATAACGTCGGCCGGGATGACGCCGGCAGCCGTGCGGATGCCCTCGGGCACGATCTCCAGCGCCTTCTCATTGGTCAGGGTCAGGTTCTCGGAGTGCAGGCTCTCCAGATAGCCCGTGTCGAAGATGCGGCGCTTGCAGCCGACCTCAAAGTCGGGGATCAGGATGCTGTGGTACTTTTCGGGCGCCGCCTTGCGCATGTACGCCTCGGCCTGTTGACGCCGTCGACGCCGCCACGCAGCTGCAAATTTGGTCATGGGAAAGCCCAGCAGCTCGAGCTCGGCCATGCAAAACACAAGCCACCGGATGACGCTTGGTGGCAGGACTGCCTTGGCGGCTTTGAGTCTTGCTCCATTTCCGCTCGTGTCGACACCCGGCAGGATCCAGTGGCGCGACCGCACGATCTGGGTGAGATGCTTCGTGTCGTCAACGATGGCCGGCACAATCTGCGCGGCGGTGCAGCCGTTGCCAATGAGAATGACGTTCTTGTCCTTGAGGGACAAATCGTGCTGCCACTGCGACGAGTGGAAAATGGGACCCTTGAACGTCTCGGCGCCAGGCACGTCGATGGGCCGCGGCTGCACGAGCTGCCCCGAGCCGGCAAACATGAACTGGCACTCGTGGTAGAAGACGTGGTCCGATTTGTTGTGACGGATGGTCATGCGCCACCGCCGCGTCTCGGGAATCCAGTGGCACGCTTCGACCGTCACGCCAAACATCATCTTCTTGGGCAGGTCGTACTTCTCGGCCACGCGTCGCAAGTACCGCCATAGCTCGTCGTTGGGCGGCAGCGTCTTGGTCCAAGCCGGGTTCTGCTCAAACGAGAAGCTGTAGAGGGCACTGGGCACGTCGCACGCGCAGCCGGGATACTTGCTGACGAACCAGGTGCCACCGAGGTCGCTGTGGCGCTCAAAGATGCGGATGTCTGTGATGTCGTACCACCGCTTGAGCGTGGCGCCCAGGCCGATGCCCGAGAAGCCGGCGCCAATGCAGCCAAACTGGCTGTACGTGCAGGAGACTTTTTCAGTCATTGTGGGGAAGAGGAGTAGATGGGAGACGGTGGGAGAGGTGATCAAAGTCACTGTGTAGGTGCAAGGATGAAACGGTTGTAGAGCAGATAATGATGGGAGGAAACTTCAACCAAAGGAGATATAAAGGTATGCTGGAAGAAGATTTAAGTGAGCGAGGCAAGACGCAGAGGCACTTTTGAAATTTGAAGCTCCATAGATCGACGATGGAGTGGTGCCGTGGCAATGTTGCACGTCAATGGTTCAAGGATGAATTAAGAATGGCCTCGCTGGTCAAGCATTGCGGGGAGGTCGACGGGCGGCCTGGAGCCGAGGAAGCACTTGAAGATCTGCAAGGGCCCATCTCCAATATGGACGGCCGACCCAATATCCGCCCCCTGTTCTTTCTCCGGATAGTGTAAGATCCTAAAATCCTCCGGCAAGCTCCCGGTCCCACATTCACCATAACTTCCGGAACGATTCCGACAACACGCAGGGACAGGTGCAGCCAAAGATACGCCGACGGAGGAACTTTTGATGCTGGATGTTTTTTTCGGAACAACTTTCGATAAGGAAAACCGGGGGAATAATTATGCAAAATGACGATACACACGTGGCAAAAATTGTATCTTTGAATTTTGTTTGTGTCGATTCCTCTGACGCGGTCGGCCAGTCAAATCTCTCACAATAAAATCAACAAGCTTGTCATGGTTCGTTTTAAAGCTGTCCCTGCCTGTTCTCGTTATGAGCCAATCTTGACTTTTCACGCCATCGAAACATCACCACCTACGACAAAATGATATCCGACATTCACGCCGCTGCAAGCAGCTTTTATGCAGCACACAATGTCCTGTCTTGGACGGGCCTTGTCGCTGTGTCCATCGTCCTGTCTGTCGTTGCCTTTGCCGAATACTTCAAGCCGGTCGGAAAACGACGTCTGAAATCCGGCCTACTGCCTCGACTGCCGCCGGGACCTAAAGGTGTCCCCATTTTCGGGAGTCTACTGATGCTTCGCAGCGCGCGGCATGATCCATTCCACAATGATGTGCGTTTTCGACCTAGATTTCCCTACAATCTCCCCTCTTTTCTCGCATCTAACATCCACTTTCTGGCAGCTCCGCGACCTGGCCAAGTACGGCGAAATGACGACGGTGCATCTTGGCGCCAAAACCTGGGTGTTCCTCAACAGCAAGCGTGTCGTCGCGGAAATCATTGCCAAGCGCGGCAGTGCCACAAACACGCGGTCGCCGATGCCCGTGTCCAGCGGCATTGTCAGCCACGACCGGCGGTCACTGATTCTGCCGCAAGAGACCTGGTCGGAGCGACGGCGCGTGATGCACAGCCTGCTGAACGGGACGGCCATGGTGCAATACGGCGAGTGGCAGGAGCTGGAGAGCACGCAGATGATGGCCGAGTACGTGCTGCAGCCGCAACGCTGGTACCGGCACCACTACCGCTATGCCAACTCCGTGGTGCACCGCATTACGTTTGGCGAGCGGCTGGTCAAGTCGGCCAAGGAGCTCGAGGACATGCAGAACTGCGTGACGTTCTTTGTCGGCAGCATTGGCACGAGTCTTGTGGACTGGTTCCCGGACCTGGCACGGCTGCCCAAATGGCTGCAGGTCTGGCGTTTGTATTGGACGCCGCTTGGTGACTGGAACTACAACGTCTACCACTCGTGGTGGGACCCCGCGAAAAAGAAGATTGAGGACGGCACGGCCGGTCCGTCGTTTGTGCGCGATGCACTGCTGCATCCAGACACAAAGTACACAGGCAACGACGAGGATGCCATGTATGTGGCCCTGCAACTGGTCGAGGCCGGCAGTGACACAACGCGCGAGGCACTCAACATTATGGTGATGGCGGCGCTGGAGCACCCCGACGTATTCCGCAAGGCCCGGGCAGAAGTGGATCGTGTCTGCGGCGTCGGCCCGGACGCACGTCTGCCACAGCTCTCCGACATGGAGGATCTCCGCTACATCTGTGCCATGGCCAAAGAGGTGCTGCGCTGGCGGCCCATCTTCATTTTGACGCCCGACCACACCTCCTCCAAGGAGATCGAGTTTGAGGGCTACGTCTTCCCTGAAGGCACAGGCTTCGTCATCAACGAGGTGCCCGTGTGCAATGAGTGCGAGCGGCCCGACGAGTTTGACCCTGAGCGGTGGATGGACGGCCACGAGACGGACATTGCGCACGGCTTGTGGCAGTTTGGCGGTGGTCGGCGGATCTGTGTCGGCTATCGGCTGGCTCAGCGCAGTCTGTTTTTGAATATTTCGCGTTTGGCGCAGTCTGTCGACTTTAAACCGGTATGTAGATGTCGGCTATGCCTTGCTTATTTCTCATTTCTACCTCTACCATGGCATTGACTAACCTTTCAGGCCGGCTTCTATCACCCCAAAGTTCTGAACCTTGAAGCGACAAATGAGCCGTTCCCTGTGCAGGTCACCATCCGAGGCAAGGACTACGAAAATCTCATTCTAAAAGAGGCCACGGCGGCCGGCGTATTGGAAGACGCCAAGCTGGTGCGAGAGAAGCTGAATTGAGGGCGGTGTTTCTATCTCGGTTGTTTTCAGGCGGCGATATTTCGGTTTGATCACGGGTATAAAATTGATATAGAAGAAAATAAAACAAAACCTCCCTCCGCACAATGCTGCTGTCCATGACAAGAGACCTTTGCCGTGGCTTGCTAATCCCTGACGAGTCACATCACATGTTGCAGATTCCAAGTCACTTTGTTGGCGCCGGAAGAATTCCGTCTGGTGTGGGGAAAGGGAGAAAGCGGGCCAAACAATCTGGGGTATGCTAGCATGAAAAGAGTTACTCCGGCGGTTGTGATGTTGAGAGCGTACCTGGCTATGAAATATGACATCCGTAAGTACAGGTCCGAACATGCGGATGTTGTCCCGTTAGAATATTCTATTCCTAAATCTCATCATCATTTTGTTATTCTTCTTTGGCTTTATTTTGCATTTTTCTTTTTACTCTTCGATTTTGTTCATTAATTTTATTCCTTACTTTTACTTATCAATTTTATTCCCAATTTAACTCCTTAATTTATTTCGCAATAATTTACATTAAATTCATTTACGATTCCTACTTTAACATTACAGCATCTGCATTTCTAGCTTCGATTCTCCCTCCCAAAAATCGACTACTTACATTTTCATATTCACCTTCGTTAACCTCTCTTCTCCCACAAATCACCATGGGCTACCTCTCCTATCCCCGCGAGGGTCTCACCGTGGACTACGTTGCAAGATGGCTCCGCTGCACCGTCTTACATCCAGCCATTGCTGTCCCGGCGGCACTGGCCATGAACACTGACAAGCTTGTCAGATTTGTCCCACCCGCCTTGTCTGCAAAAATAGCATCCTTGTTACCTGCTTCAGTGCCAGGTTCGCCGGCCTTGCAGACGACGGCCACAGTGCTTGCCTGCTTGGCTGTCCTCCTCTCGTCGACCGACGTCGTGAACCGCGGGTTTAATAACAACTGGACCAGTCCTTCGGACTGGAAGTGGTCCTCGGAGGTCGTCCTTATTACGGGTGGCTCAAGTGGCATCGGTGCTTCCTTAGCCCAGCAACTTCTCGCTCGCAACCGCCGGACGACCGTGGTGATCGTCGACTACGTTCCATTGACGTGGACGCCGCCGTCGGGGACGACCGTTCACTTCTTCCAGTGCGACCTGAGCGACGCCGCGGCCATCCGCAAGCTCTGCAACCGTGTCCGACAGGACGTTGGCAACCCGACGGTGCTTGTCAACAATGCCGGCCTCTCACGCGGCATTGGTGTGCTGGACGGATCGTATGCAGACAACGAGATCACGATCCGGACCAACCTTCTAGCGCCGTTCTTGCTGGCCAAAGAGTTTGTGCCAGCAATGGCTCGGCGGAACCACGGACATATCGTCACCGTCAGCTCCATGAGTGCAATAATGCCACCGGGACCGCTTGGCGACTACGCGGCAACGAAGGCCGGGCTCGTTGCCATGCACGAGGCCCTTCAGCTCGAGCTTGTCAACCCCCATAAAGCTACCAAGGTGCGACAGACACTCCTGATTCTCAGCTTCACACGGACGCCGCTATTCAAGGGTGAGACGAGACAGTCCAACTTCCTCTTCCCGCTCCTGGATGTCGAGACAGTCAGCGAGGCCATGGCCGACACGCTGTACAGCGGCTACGGAAAGACAATCTACCTGCCCGGGATCATGCGCTACGTTGCAAGTCTGGTACGTGA
Organism: Sporothrix pallida; assembly: GCA_021396235.1. Taxonomy (NCBI): domain Eukaryota; kingdom Fungi; phylum Ascomycota; class Sordariomycetes; order Ophiostomatales; family Ophiostomataceae; genus Sporothrix; species Sporothrix pallida. The sequence continues at coordinate 8,017 of WNYG01000126.1, read as the reverse complement.
CGTTGCCAATGCAAACTATCTTTGACTTCTCCGTTCACATTGATACTGACAACCATCTTCTACAGCGTGGTGGCCCGGAATGGCTGCAGCGAGTCATCCGGCAGGACACGGAGAAGCTCGGCGTGGACTTCCGCGGCCGACAGAAAATCGATGCCAAGTCTGGAAAACTGTGCCAATGATCACTGATGACGAGTTGGGCATGCGGTGGAAGTACTTATTGCATTGTTGTATTTTTGTAATGTACTGCTACAGTCACTACGGCATAAATTGTCCACGATCAGCGTTGGCAGACGACAGAAACTGCATCCATTTTGGGTGAAAGGGTGCCTCAAAGCGGGACAGTATCAGTGCCACAGATTGGATCGGTATGGGTTCTGATATGGATTGGTGGAAGCTTTCATAAGATACTGCAAGATGACATGTTAGCGATAGGCAAATCCAAACAGAGAAATAAAACAGAGTAGTGACGGCCACATACACTTCAACAACTTTGGGACCGTCCAGATGTTGGCAAAGTGCCGCAAGAGATAATGACACACGGTGATTTGGTGGCCAAGGTCGACGCCGGGCTGCTCCGCAACAAAATGCATCTTTTGGTGCAGTGTCAAAAAGGCCAGTGCAGTGAAAACGATAAAAGACGGCGCTGGGTCGACGGTGAGACAGTACGAGCTATCCCATTGCTCGGCCACGGCCGCAATATCCTGGCATGCCTCGAGAACACGCTGCCAGCGCGCCATAACCCAGGAGTCAGAGTGGGTTGTGGCGGTGTCGGCTGTGTTGCCTTGGATATACCGGCGAAAAAGAGAGTCCCCAACGGAGAGAAGCAGCTGGGCCATCCTCAAGTGCAAGACAGTGGCCAATCGGGAGTAGTAGTTCGCCTGGGACTCACCGGCCAACGCATTCCGTCGCGGGTTCAGCCAGCCAGTAGGCAGGGCCAAGCGGATGGTGGCGAGCTGCTGTTCCGCCTTGTCGATCTGGGCCTCCAATGCCGGCCGGGACCGCTCGGCGCGGAGACGCAACACGAGACCGGCCTGGCGCAGCGTGGCAATGGTGATATTATGCACTTCCGGCAAAGATGGGTCGTCCATCAGGACTTTGCACATGTCGTCTACGCTGGACGGCAAGTACAGGTCCGTGTTTACCGGACGTGTCTTCTGTACGAGAGACGTCAGGACCACGGCATCGTCAATCAGATATGGCGTGCCGCAGGACATGTTTGAGTAGGTGTCGAGGCGGTACAGGCACCACCAGAGCGTGCGCCACTCCTGCAGGTCCTCGTCCGGCACGATGCTCCAGTCCGGGTACAGCGTGCGGATGTGGTCGAGGCGGTCCAGCCCAATGCGGTAGGCCATGCGTGTCACTCGGCCCACGCGGATCCACGAGTGGTGCCCGGGGAACTGGTGGAACTCGTAGACGGCAAGTAGATATTCCTTGCGGAACGAGTCGAGCGATTCGAGCGAGATGGAGTCGTCCAGGAGGTCGTCCTGCAGCATGCTGGAGCTTAGCAGTCGATCCAGCCAGGCATCCCACGTAGAGGCGGAGTGGCTATCCCCATTATCGCCATCATCCGTGGTGAAGCCGGTGAGCTTGGCAGTGATGACAAAGATGGCCGACACGAGATCGTCGCTGCATTGGCCGTTGTGGTATCGGCGCAGGAACAGCTCCTTGGAGGAGATGGGGTTTGCGTCACACAGGATGTCAAAGAACCTCTGAAGAAGACACTCCACCTGCTGGGGCGGGAAGTTTCGATGGCTGTGGCTGGTGCGGTGGTGGGCGGTGCTGCTCCCGGCTTGCTGGTGGCTTGTTGATGGAGTAAATGCAGACGACGAAGATGCAAACGGCGGAGATGCCAAGTCTGCCAATGCGGGGGTGGAGACAGACGTGTCCGTGGGGAGATATGCCGTAGTGCTGGGGCTGCGAGGGGTTGGAGTCGAGGACCGCGGCGCACGGCGTGACTTTCTCGAGGATGCGTATTGCGTCCCGAGCGGCGGCCCTGGCTTTCGCTTGGCGGACGTGTAGCTGCATGCTTCACCGAGCTCCACGCAGCGAGAGCACGCCGGCCGCTCCCTGTTGCACTTGATCTTCTTGCTGTCGAACGCAGAACGAATTAGCTGAGGTTCGTCAGACCACGAGTGGCAGGCTCATAAACATACCGAATGCATCGGTCACACACCCTCAGCGCCGGCGAGGGTATTGCTGTGGTGGAGTCAGCTCTGCTGACGTCGATGCTGCCGTTGGGCATATGGTCCTGCATCTGACGCGGTTTTTGGTGAGCAGTCGTGATGGCCGGAGAGACGCTGTGGTTCCGACGGTGCTGTGGTGAAATGGAGAAAGAACAGCATGAACAGACCACCAACATTTCCTCCGTCGGGGAAACTATGGAGTGATATATGTAGGGCCATACACGTACAAGTGCGCTCATTGGGGCGCATCTGCGGGGCTAGCGTGCCGAGGTCCCACCGTCTTTGGAGTTCCACCGGATGTTGCTCCGCAGAGCTCTTTTGGTCCATTCCACTAATCCTTTCCTTCCCCGCACTTGCCAGTGGTGGGTTACAACGAACTATGTCCCATGCAGCTGGCTCAAAGTACGTCGTACAGCTTACAAGATAATCCAGCACAGACGTCATACTGTCGTTATCGTTTAGTTTCATTTCCGCTGCCAATGGAGATCTTCCGGCAGCTCGACCAGCGGGACCAGCGCCGCAGACTCTCTGTCAGCACCTGTTGCCCACCGGATCCATCCCGGCTTCCCTCTTAAACAGATTCATCTTCTCGCAATCGCATTTGTCGTCCACGCAGAACAAAGTACACGTTCCACCGCTGTTGTCCAACCGCCGTTCAACACTTGTCACACATATGTTCAAATGCTTGGATCAACCTTCTTTGCTATCACGAGCTGGCTGAGACTGAAGATGAGCGAAGCTTCCGACCACGGACAGGACTGGCTGCTGGGCAAGGTGCTCAGCTGGCCCGACGCGCCGGTCGTCAACAAGGTCGACACCCACCACCACTTTGTCCCCGACTTTTACGCCAAAGCCGTCGAGGATGCGGGAGGCGACCCTAGTGGATGGGCCACGCCAAGCTGGAGCCCGAAAGCCTCAGAGCTTCTGATGCGCCGGCTTGGCATCCAGACGGCCATCCTGTCGGCCACCGCACCCGGGGCCTGCATCCTCAAAGGTGAGGCCTCTTACAAGCTGGCACGCCAGCTCAACGAGTACGCCGCCGCTCTGCGCGACAAGAACCCGGACCGCTTCGGCTTCTTTGCATCCCTCCCCAGCCTGCTCGACACCGATGCCGCGCTCGCCGAGATAAGCTACGCCCTGGACACGCTGCACGCCGACGGTGTCACGTTGTTCACGCGCTACGGCGACGCCAACACGTACCTCGGCCACGCCGACATCGAGCCTGTGTGGGCCGAGCTGAACCGGCGCAAGTGCGTCGTCTTTGTTCACCCGACTCACCCGGTCGATTTACATCAGGTCAATCCCAAGATGCCGCAGCCGCTCATCGACTACCCTCACGAGACAAGCCGCGCCGCCATGGACATGATCATGATGGGCACGCGCCGCAAGTACCCCGACTGTCCCGTGATCTTGTCTCACGCAGGCGGCACATTGCCTTACCTGATCAGCCGGCTGGCGACGCCACTCAGCAAGGCGCCCATATGGCAGCATCGTACAAATTCGGTGTGACGCACGACAGCGTGATGGAGGATTTCAGGAGCTTCCACTACGACCTGGCCCTGTCGTCGTCGCCGCAGGTGCTGGACATGGCACTGAAAATTATCCCGCACGACCATCTTCTTTACGGTGTACGTGGTAGTGGTGGACATTCCCGTATTCATTCTTAGCCAGACACATTGGATTGCTAACATTGTACATTGCCGCAGTGCGACTTTCCATATGCGCCTCCGCCGGCGTATCCGGCTTTCCTCGAGGAAATCGAGGGCTACAGCATGCCACAGGACGTCCGCGACAAAATCAACTTTGACAACGCATTCAAACTAATTCCCCGGCTGGCAAAGAAAAGCAGTTTGTGATGGGCAGTCTATTATAAGTAGTCTATACTGTTCATATATTTTTGTCTTTTCTTAATTTAGCACGACTATCTTATTCGATTTTTGCATTTGTATTATTCATATTAATATTACTCCGGTGAACGCCACTAACAACCAATATCAACTAGAACCAACATAACCGGAGCACACAGCGGAGTCCACGACCAACAAGCCGAGGCCTGGAGTTGCGACTAACACTGATTTGGTTTGTAGAGAGAATGCGGAGAAGCTCAAGGACTACTTCACAACGATATTCCTGGGCGCGATGTCCAAGAACACATCATTGTAGTATCACAAGAATACACCAAAAATCAACCTCGTCATCCCAGCGTTACCAAACCATCCTCATTGCCACTATACCACCAAATACACCTCTATCACGATGCCGACTGCGTACAAACATCCCAATAACGAGGGCGAACTTCTGCCGACGCTGGATGAGATCGGACTGGAGCTGCTCTCTTGTCATTCGACCGATCCGAATCAGCAGCGTCCGTTCAAGCATCCCTCCGTAGTGCGAGCCGACCGTCGTAGGCGAGACGTTAAAGCTAATGGGTGTCTGCCTTGGTGTCATTGAATCCACAAACGATCCGGGCATTTGCCCCGGTGCGATCGCCATGCATGCAGCAGAAAGGTTTGGACGGACAAAAGGCTCTATGAGCGTGTTTCTGCGGCCGCCGATTGTATTGTGGGCGCGAGTGTTGAGGTTATTATTGGACGTCTTGCTTCCGAGGTGCTGTCCTCGTACTAGTACAAATACGACAAACCTCTTATCACAACGCTGGTGCACCTTGTTCGGAAACCGGACCACCCTTTTTATACCGCTCACAGCTTGGTGTCCTTAATTGAGTGTTTTGCTCGCACAGGAGTGTAGCTTTGGACTTGTACGAGGACAGTCCTGAACGAGAGTCTTGGGTCCAGTAGAAGTAACCCTCTTTCAACACTTCTTTGACGAAAAGCGAACTGAACCCGTCGAGCGGAAGGCCCTTTTTCGCGTGGTTGCATAATTACCAGATGCAGAAGCCAGCCTTCCGCAACAGTTTGCTTGGGGTTTTGTTTAGCACCAACGGTTACTTGTTGTCCAAAGCGACGAATGGCCGTTATGGCTACTCGCGATTGGGTGTTCGTCCAGGGGGATGCCGTGTACGTGGCCGGGAGGTGCAATGATTTGTTGACCCTGAGAGCCTCCGAAGGCCATTTCACATTTTTGGGCACGGGCTGTATTCCCGGATTTGCTGGCGAGGTTTCCGTTGACTGGGAGAGTCCACCAGGGAAAGTGGAAAAAACAAATACCATATGAACGCGCTCACAGACTGGCAGACCAGCAACCCGGGGCTTGCGTGTCTCCCTTTGGCTAGGAAGGTCACTTTAGCTTTGTTTCCAATACACTGGAAGACGATGAGGAAGAACAAGGCTAATTATCGCCCTCCGTGCACGCAGTAATCAGACATATCTAATCTCTCCTGTACTGGCCTCCTGTCACATTTATAAGAAAGCCATAACGCAAACCAACGTCGCCAGCCCCTCTCCTCCCACCTCTCCCTGTCTCCGGCAGTTTTCCGTCATGGCCGCCAACGGCATTTTTCTCGGCGGTGCCCGCCAACGTGCCGTTACCGCAGTTGCTAGCCCGCAGTCCGCTGAGCATCGTGTCCGAGGATATGCTAGCTCTCCTTCTCCGTCATTCTTCGTATTGTGCCTGTTCCCGTCCGAGTGTGTCCCCATGTGGTGTTTTTCCTTTGGTACGGCCCGTCGCCGGGGTCCCATGGAGTCCATTTTCGTAGCACTGTGTAAGCCTGTGCGAGCATGTTTAGCACCTGTGCCACGCCAGTTCCCGACCCCTAAAGCTGGGTCGTGATTTGGAGGGAAAGCTATGTGGCTTTTCGTGTTGTACAACAAGTATCAGCTTTAGGTATTATTCTATAAATTCCAAAGTGAACTCATAGTCCACCACCGTATTTACTCTTGGTTCTCGTACGGTAGTCCAGCTTTCATCCGCACGATGCCATAGATTCCCGCAAGATCGCCCTTTTCGCCTTTGATCTCCTTGATCTTGGCCAGATTCTCAACCACAATGTCCAGGATCGGCAGATGTGCGTCCACAGCGCTCGCCAGTTCCTGTGCATGCCCACTGACCTCGATGCTGCCGTCAATGTGCGCGGCCGGGTAGTCCCTGAGATAATAATCGCCGTTGACCATGCGCTCTGAGTAGTAGGAAAAGGGAAAGCCAAAGACATTGTCGATCCAGCTGTGGATGGCGGCCGTGCCCAGCCCAGCCTTTTCTGCAAACACGAGGCTTTCGGCCACCTGCTCCACCATGCTAAAGATGAGCGTATTGCCGACAATCTTGAGCGTCAGGGCTTTGCCATAGGGCTGACCACCGAGATCGACAACGGCGCGTGCTGTGATGCCCTTGTAGAAGGGCAAGGCACGTTTTACAGAAGCTTCTGGCCCAGACAGAAGAGCCAGTAGCTCGCCTGCCTCGGCCACGGGCTGCTGGCCGACAACAGGGGAGGCCACATAGTCGGCTCCGGCAGCTTCGACCACCTGGCCCAGCTTGTCGCTTGTGATGGGGTTCACAGTGGTGCAATTGATGATGAGCTTGCCCTGGACATTACTCTTGAGGATTTCGTCGATCGTCTCCTCGGCAGACTTGTCGTCAATGACACACAAAAAGACAACATCGGCTTGTGCGACACCTGCTGTGATGGAGTCGACAATGGTGGCCTTGTCTGGGCCAAGCTCTGCCTGCAGGTTGAGGCTGCGTTGGGGCGAACGGTTGAACAGGAGGATGGGCTGGTCGAGTTTGGCTTTGTTGGCAATGTTCTTGGCCATGCCCTGTGCGTGAGGTTTATTGTCAGTGTCGAGTTCAATATTATCTATCGCTTGCTGTGTACTTACCCGCCCAATATTACCAAGGCCGATGTACAAAACTCCGCCAGCCATCTTCTCGACGATATATATGAAATTTGACAAATGCTGAGTGTAGTATTTAACACTAATGATATCTTGACAAATATTATACTTTTTGTTATACATTTATTTTCATGAAGATAAAGACCTCTTATATAGATGATGAGGAAGGCTCAGGTCTGAACGTGTACTGATTTGCTTTCGCTCTCCCGGGATTTTATGGAACAACCTAAAGCCCGCAAGTAAGTGGTTGATAAGGGTGATGTAATAAACTTGCATTCGCATTCGTGCCATGGACATTACTGGGCACGTCGCATTAAACCCGCCAAGAGTGAAAATGTCCGCTCCCGTGGAATAAAATGGATCTTAGGGACCAATTCCAGCCGGAGCCTGGAGTTGGTCCCTAAGATCCGACCTCTCAATTTCACGACCGCATTAATGCAGATTGATTCGACGTCGGCGTTTTTACGGACTTTCCTGTATGCATTCTCCTGCAATATTATTAAGCGAATTTCCTGATGGTACCCAACTCTCAGCGAACTCACAAAAAACTGTTAGTGAACATTACTGATGGATAAGTCGGAAACGTTCAGAGATTCACTGCTCTAATGGATTGATATCAGTTGCAACACTAAAAATGCCGCGTCATTGCGATGCGGGGAAACAATGCATCAATAAACATAAAATCAGGTTTAAAAAACATAATTCGTGGATATTTTGATATGTGGGGAACGTAATGCGCACTGTCATATTAATACGAGCTTTGTTTGACTTCCTCCTCAAATAGGAAATCAGTCACGTCAAAAATCACGGCAACCGCTTCCGAAGTTGTGTTCCTAGTTTCGCAAGTCACTTGGCAGACAAGGCCTTGCAAGGCATGTACAAAAGAGTTAAAAAAAAAACAAGTAAAAAAAAAAAAAAAAAAAAAAAAAAAAAAAAAAAAAAAAAAAAAAAAAAAAAAAAAAAAAAAAATTAAAAAAAAAAAAAAAAAAAAAAAAAAAAAAAAAAAAAAAAAAAAAAAAAAAAAAAAAAAAAAAAAAAAAAAAAAAA
>WNYG01000125.1:0-20254 GCA_021396235.1 Sporothrix pallida | reverse complement strand
GCTGGGCCGCGGCGGCCGCGGCACTGGCGCCGGCACCGTTGCCGGCGATCTGGGTGCAGGTGGTTCTGGCTCGGGCGGTGCCTCGGGCGGTTCAGGAGGCGGCAGCCGCGACGCACAGGCTGCTCGCAATGCCGCCCGTCTCTTTAGCGGCATGTTTGGCGCCGAGGCTGGCCTGGGTTTGGAAGATATGGACGACCTGGACGAGGCCACGCACGCCGCTATCCGCGAGAGCGGTGCCGCCGCTGCCGCCGGTGTCCTGACGGCCGTCGACGAGGACGGCGAGGGCGACGAGGAGGCCGCCGTGCCGGACGACTTTGAGTACTTTACGGAGACGGAGGAGGACGACGAATAGGTAATCGTCACCGACGAGGGGCTCGACCGGGGCGAGGGAGGAGAAGGGCAGTCATAGGTAGTGAGTAGATAGATAGACGTCTGTACTCTTGGCCATATCTTTATTTTTCTTTTGTCTGTATACTACTACAATAAACACAACACAATACACTTCAATAAACATGCTCGGTTGATTAGACTTTGTTATTACTATTAGTGAATGACTTGCGTCGCTATCTTTGTCTCGTACTGTCTACCTTTTGCACTCTTTGTCAAAGCCACAGCCGTGCAGAGTAGCCTCCTTCTTGGCGCCCGCCGTCCGGTCGACCGTCACGCGGTGCCACGCCGTCGCCAGGTTGCCGCGCACATTGTAGATGCCGTCGTGCCGCTCGGGCTGCGTGTTGTACGCGCTGTCAATGGCCTTGACAACGACTTCCGATGTCGGTTCGGAGCCCACCAGCACGCCGTCGTACCGCCACCGCTTCCACGCAAAATCGCGACGGCCACGAGCCACAATGTTTTTTCGGGCCTTATCGGTCTCGTCGTCGTACTCGCGGTTCTTTTGGTCCAAGAGCGTCGCCTGGTCCCACGTGCGGCCGCCGTCGACGCTGACGTCCACCCTGACAATTTCGCGACCGCCGCCAGAGTAGGCGTAGCCAGTGGCCGTGACGGGCGTGCCCGGCAGCGACTTGGTGGCATCCTTCCACTGGGCCTGCCACGCGGGCAAGTCGCGGACGCCGGGGACGGCTCTTGACGAGCTCCCCGAGTGTGAGCTTGTGAGGTGTCCCTCCTTGACTGCTTTCTTGATGGCTCCTTGACCCACCCACAGGCCGGTGATGGCGCTCGTGATGGGCATCTCTTGGATGGCGGGGTACTTGTCCCAGTCCGGAGCGCCGCCCTCGTTGGGTCCAAACAGCTTGTAGTCGCGGCGCTGCCACTGGCTCTGGGACTCTTCGTCGGAGACGACAATCTTGGAGAGCCACTTGACCGAGCGGGCAGCAACGAAGCCGGGGACCACAGCCCTCAAAGGGTAGCCGTGGTCGCGCGGCAGCGGCTGGCCGTTCATGCCGTAGGCCAGCAGGACCTCGCCGCGGGGGTCGAGGGCGGCCGGCAGGGGAATACTGGCGGCATACGCCTCCATACCGGTCAGCTGGACGTGCAGACTGTCGGGCGGTGCCTCCTCCTCTTCTTCTGGGTCTCCCTTCGGTCGCTTGTCTTCTATAGCACCTCGCGGTGTTGGCTTGGCCGCTTTGAGTCCTGCATCGGCCAGCACATCCCTCAGCAAGACACCCTCCCAGACGGCATTGCTGATCGCGCCCGCGCCCCACTGCAGCCCGTTCGTCTTGCCCACCGCCCGCGTCATGTCGCTCCGCCGGTTGCCCGAGCACTGCAGCACGGCCGTCACCGTGTGCCGGGGGAATCGCGACCTCAACTCATCCAGGGTGTACGACCGCACCTCGCCGTCCGGCAGCTCGACCGTCAGCTGGTGCTTGGCGGCCTCGGCCTTTTCGACGACGGGCACCCACATGTGGTTGCGCACGTAAAAGAGCTCGTTGGGCGTGGCAAAGTCGCGGGCCAGCTGGGGCGGCGCGGGCTCTGCATTGCACGGTTTCTGGGTGAGAACAACCAGCCGCTCGTCGCGTTTGGGGTCGGCCGAAAAGGGGTCCTCCAACTCTTCGCCGGCGGCAATCTTGGGCTTGCCCGTGTTATCGAGGTCCAGGACATCAACAAAGCCAATCAAATAGCTGTCGAGGATCTCGCGGACATGCGGCGCCTTGTGGATCGTAAAGATGGCCCAGTAGGGATCGATGGAGTGGCCTGCCGCTCTCAGGATCACGTCGCCGCCCGGGTGTGCGGCGACCCAGTCAGTAATGTCGTAGACCTTGTCACCGGACGTGACCCACGGACTGCCCGAGTTGGCGTCGTGCTTGCGGACGTCGGCCAGACGGAAACGCGGGAGCGAAGGGTCGCGGCCGTCGCCTGCGGTTGAGGATGATGGCGGCGGCGGTGGCTCGTCACCGGTATTGATCTTGCTGGGGCCGTCGTCGTGCTTTTCGTCTCCATCATGGTGGCCGACGTGGATGTAGGAGAGCGGCTGAGAGAGAGTAAAGAGGACGGAGATGAGGCTTACGCCGGCGTAAAGGGTAAACTTGGCCGGGTCGTTGCGTTTGGGACCATGGTTTGACTTGCTGTCTCTGCCATGTTGTGTACTTCTCTGACTTCTGTCGTGATTTGTGTTGTTGTTTTTGTTGTCGTTTGAGTTTGTCGCATATCGCCGGAGGTTGTGTATTAATGGAGGAAGTGGAGAAGTTGCTGTGAATAGGGGCGTCGGGCGTATTAAAGGGCGTAGCCGTGGTCGTGAGGCACAGAGTGGTGATTTTGACGAGATTGGCGAAGATGAAGCTGTATTTGAGATGGTTGATTGAAGTCGCATTGAAACAGCTTGAATGCAGCTGGTGTTGCAGCATTGTGGCCGTGTTGTTGATGAAAGGAGCTGGCGTGCAGCTATTCGCACTGCAGTCGATGTTGTGGGTGCTGCCATGGCTGCGATGTGCGCTCGTCCAGCGAGTGCATATGTTGTTGAGGAGCGAAACAAAGGAAAAGAAACAAGAGGACAAGAAGATGACGGCCTTGTCAAAAGGAGGAAATATTTGATTGACCAAGGAAGGAAGGCGCGTCGTCAGATTCGAGGTGAGAAGAGTGAGGAAGGTCCGAGGGAAGGCGGCCAAGGGATGAGGTGGAATTAGATGAGATAGGGCAGGGGCGTTTGGGAGCTCGGCGTTGGGAAGGAAGGTGCGATGAAAGGGTGACGCCGTTCACAGTCCGGCGACAATCGCACAAATATACCGTAAAAACTAATAAATAGAGTACAGTGCAAACATCTCAGACATTCTTATCGGACAGACGGCGTTTTCGTTTCTGTGTTTTGTGTTTGTGCTTGTGCTCGTGCCACCTTGTTCACCGACAGAAGAACGACGTACTGCTTTCATTGGCGACGCGAATGGGGAAACGCATCCTTGCAGATTGCAGCTGAGGTGGCTCTCGGTACGTCTGTGCTGGCCCTGTCCATACATGTGCCGGGAAGCATCCGAGTGATGGAAAGGGGAAAAGCAAATAAGACAGAAACAACAAAAGGTGACGATGGGATGAGGAGAAAGTGGATTTACCAAGGATGCAAAAATGCAAGAAGAGCTCAGGTGGTCACGCAAAGCAGGTGCAGGCCGGATGGACGGTGAAGCGAGGCGCGATAAGGAAGGCGCAGATGTGCAGGCGCCCAAGAAAAAAAGACGAAAGACAAAAGAAGAAAGAGCAGTCAATCGAGACAAGTGTTCACCTGTCGCCTTCCCGATATGGTGTGTAGACGTAATTTTTACTTAAAAATAAAATCTGGGGAGAGCTGGCGAGACGCGCAAAGTACATTCGTACGAAATTCATTCGTACACTGACACGCACACCTCCAACGGAGACTGAAAGGCCGACGCTGGCCGACGGGTCCCATGACGTCGATGTGTGTTGTGCCGTTAGTCTTGGTGTCTTGGTGCTGTATCTTGTGGAAAAAGGACTAAAAGCGGCCTGTAAAAACGCGGAATTGGTGGAGATTGGCGGCGTCTGGGCGGCAAGAAAAGCTACAAAAAGGGGACAAGAATACGAGACGGCCATCGGCTGGCCGACGAGGCTGTCGGAGGGTAAAAAAGGGACATATCTGCGTAAATTTGCTCGTTTGATGCTCCGACTCATTTAAAAGATCCATTTCAATGATATTTATGATTCCTGTCGACGGTTAATGCTCAACACTTGTATGGAAAACATGTACACTGACGCCTAAGTACACTGTATCTGTCACTAACATCGCCAACTGCCACTAACACGGCTCACTAACACGAGGAACGGCTGCAAATGCAACATTGGAATGAATAACAATTTACATAAACATCAAGTGTCTTGGAGCGAAAGAAGGAGCCAAATAAAATACAGACAATACAAAAGACAGACTGCAAACAAATTTCACACAAAAACTCCAAAATCACAAGCACAACTCTCGCCTCGGTCCACCGCCAATTGAACGGCTATCGGCTCCGGCCCGAGCGCCGCCTCTCGGCCGTTTCCCCACTATTTTGGCCGTCTCTCACCGTTTGTCGCCGTCTGCTGCCGTCTGCTGCCGCACAATCACCGTCCTTGCCGCCCAACTCACGCATCCAGTGCCGGCGTCCCACTCCGCGACCGCCCTCGTCTCGGGGTATTGTTTGCAGAGGGAGTTGCCGAATTAAACCTAACCGCCTTCTCCTTTTGTTTTCCCTTGCCTTTTGCTGCCTTTGACTCGAGCGCGGCTTGGGCGATTGTTACTGCGACTGCCGGTTTTTCGTTGGCCTTTTTTGACTGGAGCGCCTTGGCCGCCCTGGTTCGGGCCTCTCTGATCACTCTGACTCGCTTGCCGGCCGGGTCGGTCGGGTCGCGGTCGTACTCTGGGACGGCCGACTGCCGGAGCTGGTCGTCGTCGTCGTCGTCGGCCGGGTCGGCGCGAGAGGGGTGGTACGACGGGTCGTCCAGCTTCTTCTTTTTGCCGTTCTTCTTGCCACCCTCTAGGCTAACTTCCTCTTCCTCTTCCCCCTCCTCCTCCACCTCCCCCGGCTTGTAGGATGGACCGTTGACTTTGGGAGGCGCAGGCCGTTTCCTCTTCTTTGCCTCGCCAAAGTCGTCGGGCACAAATGTGGCACTACCCAGATCGTGGTCGGCCTCGTCGTCTTCTCCCTTTTCTGGGCGGTAGGTTGGGTCGTCCTGTGCTGCGGAGCGGCGGGCAGCGGCCTTGCGCTTCTTGCCTCCGCCCTTGGCGGCTTTGCCAGACGAGCCGGATCCTTCTCCCGACGACGTGTCGGACTCTTCCTTGGCCTTGGTGCTGGGCGGCTTGTAAGACGGGTCGAGCTGGCTGGGTGTGCGGCTGCGGCTGCGGCTGCGTTTTGACTGGGGTGGATTGGGTTGCTGCGGCGGCGCTGTCAACGGCTCGCTCCACCGCGGGTTGTTTCCGGAAGGGGGCAAGATTGACCAGAAAAGCCGAGGCTCCTTGTTTGGCAAGGCAACGTCCACGTTGGTCTTGCCCTTTTCCTTTTCCCTTTTCTTTGCCGCCTTGTCCCGCGCGTACCTTTCCTCGTGCACTTTGGCCGACACCAGGTTGTGGTAGGCCGGCTGGAAGCCCCAGTCCCGTGAGCCATGCGCCACGGGGTCCACCGCCCAATTCGTGTCCTTCTCGTACCAGTCGGCAAGCCTGTCGCGCGACACCCAGATCTCGGGGCCCACAAGCTGGCTGCAAATGGTCAGCCACTCGTCCTGGGTCGTCCTGCGCGACACAACAAACTCGGGCCGGTTGCTGCCGTCGCGCTGGCGGATGCGGAGGTGGTTCAGCGTCTCCTCGCGCACCTTCGCCGCCCTCCGGCCATTCCGCAGAAAGATCCGGTTTCTGTGGTACTCGACATAGTCGGGGTCTTCGTCGTAGACAGTGCCCATGACGGCGCGGACGGCGTCCCAAAACTTGTCAAAGGGCCCGTCGCGGTCAAAAGGGATGATGGGCGAGCCAGAGGCGTCGACGGCGCGAAAGTCGTACGTGAAATTCCAAGTGTAGCCATGGCTGTCCTTGGGCAGCTCAATGTGCGCCAAGTAGGACGGGTAGACGGGGCGGATGGCCACGACCGAGGGCGCATTGCTTTTGTCCGGCTGATCGTCAAAGGTCACCAGCGACTCGGGCTTGCAGGGCAGACCGGTGACCGGAACGGGCCGGGTCTCGTGGTTCCAAAAGGCGCCGTCGGGCCAGACGTCGACGCCGATGAGCTGTTCTTTCTCTTCGGCCGAGAGGCCGGCCTCCAGGACATGGTCGATGCAGCGGGCCAGGCCGGCGCGGAACGACGTAGACGCAGCACCCTCGCCGTTCTTACCACCGTCTTCCTCTTTGACTCTCCCAGCCCCAGGCCTGACATTGTTCTTGGTGCCGCTGATCAAACCCGGCAGATACACGCCGATGGACCTGTCCTGGAGCGGGTCGAAGCTGACGTGCACGTACTGCGAGTGGATTATATGTTCGGCTCCGATCTTGCCACCAGCATATTCCGTCTCTTCGATGTCCAGTTGCCTGTCGTGGAGGACAAGGGCCCGCATCAGCATGTCAAAATGCTGCTGGAGGAAGCCCAAGCCGCCGTGCGTGGCAAACGGGACAAACGGTTCCGCCGAAGGCGAGATCATGCGCGACTCTAGAAACACCAAACCCAAACGGGAGTGCGCCACAAGACTGCCGGGCTTGCCCTCGAGGAGAGCGAGGCCTGCGCCGGGTGTCAAGACGCGGGCCACAACCTGCATCCAGGGCCCGTATTGATTGGCGCCATACCGGTAGCACGGCTCGTACATGAACTTTCTCACCCCCTCTCGTTCGGCATGCCGCGGGCGGAACCGAGGGCTGACGACGGCCCGGGCGCTGATGTATGCCGTGTCGTCCAGATGCTCGGGGAGGCCCGTTGCCGGCGAGCCGACCCGGACAACCTTGAGCACAAACATTTCGTCCGTCTCTGGCATGCACTGCCCGCGATCTGGGACATCTTCATCGTCCAGGTGGACAAACGGGACGAGGTTGATGCCTTGCGGGGAATCCCACGACGGGTTGGTCTTGCGGTACTCGAGCAGCGCATGGCGGATCTTGTCAAAGAAGTACGGGTCGGCCTTGGACGAGTCGTGGGGCATTTTGTGAATTGTGTGTGAGACTTTGTCCTTGTCTGTATCCGCATCAGAATCGGGGGCGGTGGCTTTGTAGTCCTTGCCCTGTCTGTACATGAGCGACACGCTGACGTTTTGCGTGGCGCCCATGAGCCGCACGACGGCGTCGACAAACGACGACTGGTCGCGCAGATCAAACCTGACGACGCCCTGGCGGCCAAACAGAAACTCGGTGGTGGTGGTTCTGATGGCGTAGCTGCCGAATCCCCAAATGTGGATGGGTTCGAAGAGCTCGGGCGTCTTCTCTTTGTCTGCGCCGCCGTTCTCGGTCGTTGGCTCGGCCCCACCGAGAAGACGGGCAACCGGTCCGACAGTGGACACGGCGGAATCAGACTTGATGTTGCTTTCGTCAACAGGATGCGAGTCCAAAAACGTGCAATCGTCGGACAAGGGAGCGTCGTCGTCCATATCCATGTCCACATCACCGCCGTCTCCACCCTCATCTCTAGACGGCAGTAGAAGCGCCCACACACCAAAGTAGACCATGGCCAGCGTCATGGCCTCGATGGCGGTGCGATTGGCAGGCGTATTTGCGGGCAGATGGAAGCCGCCGCCGGACGGCGACTGCTCGTCCCGTCTTTCATCGTGCATCTTCTTGTTGACCTGCTGCATGTTGTAGAGCATCGGGCGCTGCTCGCGCGAGGCGGCGAACAAAGCGTCACGCTCATGTTGTGTGAAGCCAGCCTGGACCGCGAGGTCGTCCACTGCAGACGGGCTATCGTTGACCTCCAGCTGGCGCTGGAAATCGGCCACAAGACTGACAAAGTCCGGATCGTCAGACCGGATATCGGGCCGGAGCTGACGGGACCGCGGGGAGGGTGACTGAGGAGGCACCGGCCGGCCAAAGACACATTGAAAGCGGACGTCCGCCGGCTCTGTCTCGTCAATCATCTTGGAGAATGATGGCCACCAAAGCATACTGGGGTGGGTAATAAGTGTAGATATTGGTGTTCGAGATGGAAATTGGGAAACACGTCTGTGTGGGATGTGTTTTGTTCAAGAATTGTTGATAGAAGTTCAAAAGATAAAATATTGTGAAAGGAGTAGGGAATAAAATAGATAAAAGCGAATCACGAAATCACATTATTGAGGTCTTCCTTCTCACTTGTGCATGATGTTTTTGGCCATACTCAGGTTTGAGCGCAGGGTGGTGCTATCCGTTTGCAGCCATCCACGCCCAACGATGAAAGAAACCCTGGTATTGAGTTGAGCTTCACCAATGATGTGATATTTTAAGATGCCGTTGGAAGTTGACTTTTAGGAACAGAATTTGCTGGTTAAACTTGTATGTTCTTTGTCGTAGACTCGTCTTCTTTGTTGTCGATGGGGTAGCAACAGCACGGTGGAAAGGGAGATTGGGCGTCGAAATGTTTGCATTCGGAAAGTTGGCCTGCAAGCTTCTTTGATGCCGCTGTTTTGAGCATTCAATTGAAGTGGCAAGGTAAGTCCGCATTCAGGCATTCTGTTGCACATTGTACCGCGGGGCAGTGTTGGCTTGCGTGTTGGCTGGGATGTTTGTATGTTGGCCCACGATGTGTGGCCGTTTTAGGAAATTGGCGCCCAAGTTGGCGCTAAGTGTCGACTTACAACAATGACAACATGCAACGAAACTGCACCTGAATCAAGAATCGACGAATGCGACAAGCGAGGGGATCAGGGGATCAGGGTCTGCAATATTTCCGGAATTCTCTTTCGACCGTCCTACCCAATGCAAGCCAATTTGACAGTGCCATAGACCTGCGCATCGTCGCCGCCGTGGGCCCTGGCGGTAAACTCGTAATCGCCCGTTTCGAGCACCCACTGGTCATGGCGGTCCAAAATGCGGAGGTAACGGTTGACGTCGACTGCGAGGGTGATTGTCTGCTTCTCTTCAGGCTGTAGATTGTCCACCCTCTTGAAGGCGACTAGCTGTCGTACTGGCTGGGTGACTGTCGATACTCTCCCGAGGAGATAGATCTGGAGGGTGAAGCTGCCAGTTCGGGGGCCAGTATTGTGAATGTCGGCAGTGAACTCAAGAATATCGCCCGATGTGAATGTAGAGGTGCTTGATGTAAAGTTGGCAACCTCAAATGTTGTATAAGACAGCCCGTGGCCAAAGGGAAAGCACGGCTGCATGTCTTCTCGGGTGCCATCCACGTACTGCGCCGACCTTGACGATGGTTTGTAGTCGTAGCGCACGGGTAGCTGGCCAACATCGTGAGGCACGGTACGTGGGAGACGGGTACCGCCTGGATCGACAGTACCCCAAATGACGTCTGCAATGGCCTGTCCACCAGCCGGACCGGGAAAGAAGGCTGATACGACAGCGGCAGCACGGGTGTAGTGCTGTGAGATCGCCAGCGGGCGGCCGCCAAAGAGGACGAGCACGACGGGCTTTTGTGAGTGTGACAGAACCGCATCCACCAATGCCTCCTGAGACGGCGGAAGGCTGAGGCTGGAGCGGTCGGCGTTCTCGCCATCGCTGTTCCAGGCGGAGCCGACGGCCAAAATAACAATGTCCGACTGGTGGGTGAGGTCGAGGGCATCTCGGACAGTCTTTGTGTGTCCATGCTCTGTGTCCGTCCTGTCCACAAGATTCCAGAAGAGGAGCATTTGCGAGCGAAGGGAGGCAATGTTCTCTTCTAGCTGATGGAGGGCGCCCCATGCTTGGTACTCGATGCGGATATTGTAGGTCGTCTGGGGGTGGAATGTAAATGGAACTGCACCTGGCGGGCCATCACTCGCCGTCTGGTTACTGACAAACGACCACGGCAGGATGTTGCCCAGGATCGTGGATGAGGTAGGCGAGGAGCTGCCACTTCCGGAAATCACGACCTTTTCTCCATCTATGTAGAGTGTAGCCTGAGAGAATGGCCCGACAGCCACACCGATCCAGCAGTTTGTGACCACGTCCACGGGTGATGCGAGAGTTCCCTCCCACATGGCACTGAAATTGGTTGACGGTAGTCCTGGCGGAGGATAGATGCCCCAGTCGAGAGCCGGTACTTGTGGTTTGGGCAAGGCAACAGGCTCACCAGAAAAGTCAACTTGCGGGTAGTATGATGCGTGCAGGCCGCCTGGTATACCATCGGGTGTTGATAAAAGGTACGGCGGAATTACGTTCTGACTCACGTACTCCCAGCTGTCGGCGCCCCAGCTGGAGACAAGGCGACCTTTGTGCGTAGCTTTGACCTCATCTTCTTGTCTACCGACATACTTCGAGAGCGCCTCTCGTAAGGTAAGTGCATCTGACGCCGGCGTCTGTCCCCAGGTGCCAGAGTAGTCACCGAAGTTGAGTGTGTCGGCGAATGGCCCAAGGAGGACAATCTTGGGTGGGGCATCTTGGTCCGAACGTCGAAGTGGCAAGGTGCCGTCGTTCTTGAGAAGTACAATACTCTTCTGGGCAGCCTCGAGAACAAGGCTGCGATGTTCTTCCACCAGCTTCAGAGGATCAGCGTCATCTTGGATGAACGGCTGCTGGAAGAGCCCCAAGTCCCATTTGATGCCCAAAATGGTGCGGACGTGTTTCTGCAGGGTTGACAGCAAGACTGTCCCGTCGGCGACCAACTCTCGTGTGCTCTAAACTGTTAGCTGTGTCGTAAAATATCGTTCATACGGCCCTCACATACATTCAAAAACACCTCCAGCGAATAGTCGTAAAATTGGATCATGCCGCCTGCATTGAACCACTGCCCAATAGCGTCGGCGGGCGACACCGCCACCCGGTGCACCGTCTCGAGCTCGCGGACGGCCGTGTCATCGGCAATCACCAGCCCATCAAACTCCCACTCTCGCAACTTGGCGTACAGTAAAGGATGCACCGCGGACGGGATGCCGTCAATTTCGTTGTAGGCCATCATGACGCCGCGCACGCCGCCCAGCTCGACCGCCGCCTGGAACGGCATCAGCAGTTCTTGCTGCAGCTCGCGCGTGCCCCCTCCTGTGTAGGGCGCCGTGTTTCGTCCCGACTGCGGCGACCCGTGTGCAGCGAAATGTTTCATGACCGGGACGACTGCGTCCGGGTCCGAAAGGGCGCCGTTTTTGGACAGGCCCCTCGAAAAGGCGACGCCCATTTGGGTCGTCAATACCTTGTCCTCGCCCCAGCCCTCTTGGGTGCGGCCCCAGCGCGGGTCTCGGCCCAAGTCCAGGACGGGTGCAAAGCAGGCGTGAATGCCGATGGAGCGGGCCTCACTGCCGATGGCACGGCCGACACGGCGCACAAGGTCAGGGTCGAAGGAGGCGGCCAGGCCGAGCGGCTGCGCAAACAGGCTTTGCCGCCGGTAGGACCCAACGCCATGGAGGCACTCGCCAAAATGGAGAAATGGAATGGAGAGGCGAGCCTTGTCTAGGTTGCGTTTCTGTAGCTCGTTGTGGTGCGACTTGTTGAGCGAGTAGAGGTCGTGGACATTGCCAACAGGCGAGTCTGGAGCGAGTCTCATCGCGAGGTCTAAACGTGTTAGTGGAACTTAAGAGAGACTGTGGTGGGATGCTTTGATACTTACCATACTGTTTGCCATCGTTCAAAGGTCCTACAAGGTTGTCGCCAAACATGAGATGAAGCTGGACGACTGCACAAGTGTTAGTTGATTGTGGCACAAGGTATCGACAAGGTGGCTGACAGGCATACCCAGATCTTCGATTGTCATGTTGGTAATGAGCGAATCGATATACGAGACCTTTTCGCTGGGCCATTCCTTGACGTAATGTGCGCCTCCATCATGGCGGTTTGACGGCCCTATGAGAGGTTGTTGACCCAATGGGTTAAAGTCATGGCCGACAACTGCCAGTGCCAGCTGCGCCGCGAGAAAGAAAGAAACCCTCATGGCAGCGTATCAATGTATATGAGATGTGGTAGAGCTAGGTGTCAGTGCCATCTCAGCAATTGGCAGAAGGAAATAATGTTGGAGGTCTCAATTTAATACTCACTGACCCGGTTGACGCGGCCGACGTCGCATTTCCATTTCCATATCCATTTAGCCCCTCTCCCCTCGTGCGCATTCACCCCGATGTGCCGACGATCTGCATGTGCATGGGCTGTCAACAAGTTGCGGAATGTTAGCAATTTCGGAGACATACTCGATAGAAAACGGACTACTACCACTTACATACAATTGAAATAAAACACGAAATGATTCTGCCATGTCAAGGCCTCATTGGCGCATGCCAGATCGAGCCACCCGGAGTTGTCGGTGATGATGGTAAGTGGTAAAAAAGTGTCGCGGATCCCACCTTCGTTCGTGGTTAGATGCAAAAGTCAGATGCCTTTAGCTTTTCAACATCCAGAAACCCCTGAATTTTCTGGGAAATTCGGGAGATTTTTACGGTCTGTAAATGGCAGTTGCTCGTTCGCACCTTCCTGTGAAGCTTCGTTACTCTGCATGGAACTAAGTACACGACTCTGGACGTCGAGTGATGTGCACTCTAAATGCTGGTGAATATGCGCAAAGATATCTTGAAGTACATAATAACTTGTAAAACTCGATCCAAATACAGCCAAACCATGTAATGTTCATTCGAATTACGATCTTAAAACATCATACCACGTTTCTGACAGTCGACATCACCAGATATCGCGTACCCCACACTCGCTATTTGCACAGCTTCCATTCTGGTCGAAACAGCTGCCAGACACCGACCAATCACCGTCGTACATTTTGTCCATTGGCCCCACTTCCAGCTCTCACACCCACGGCCGTTCGGAGATGGGCTTATCTGATTGGCGGAGTGGGGTCGGCTTGGCGGGCATTCCATTGGGAAAAAAGTAAAAAGTGCACAGTAACGAAAAGCGACGAAAATGAAGAGCGATCTCGAATGACCTGATCTCACGACAGCGACCGCGACCGTGACCACCTCGACATCTCGACTCGACATCACGACAGGGCACGGCGCCCAATTAGTCGACTTTCTCCTTCCATACCTTCCTGCCACTAGAATGCGGGTGTAGATCAGCCGACGACATGCCGCCGCCGGGCCACATTTCACTGTTCCGCATCGGCGGAAGCGCCGCGTCGGCGTTCTTTCCAGCCCCAGCAACACGGACGGCAGCCCGAGTTTGGCGGGTGGCACATATCACCGCGTCTACGACGACACAGACGACGACTGCGCGGTCAATATTACCACAGCTCTCCCGACATGCTTTCTCGACAAACACGCCACGAGCGTCGGCCTCGGCGACAGCCGGCGGTCGCCGGCAAGATTCGTCCGCTGCGTTGTCCAACGACGAGGCCAACCAGTTCGAGGACGAGTCGATGAAGAAGAGCTATTTTCTCTCAAACACACTTATGGACCGCGTGGCCGGTCTGAGCCCCGGCTCGTCGCTCTCCAACTCTCCCCCAAATCCATACAATCCCCTTCCTTCACAAAACCCGCATGCCAACGCCGAGGCACTTCCACATCGCCGGCGCCAGGCCGCACGACGGCAGGCCAAACTGGCAGCGGAGGCGGAGGCAGTGGCGGCCTCTTCTATATCAACAGTGTCAGCAACAGCAACAGCTGACGGCGCCAGCGGCGACCTCCCCGAAAATGCCTCGACGATCCTAAGCGACATGGCCGCGTGCCAACCGACGACGTCTGTCCGGCGCCTGGCGTCGTCGCTGCTGTCACTCGCCAAGCCGCGCCTGACCGTCCTCGTGGTGCTGACAGCCATGGCGCCGTATGCGCTCTATCCCGTGCCGGCGTTCTTGTCGAATGGCCTGCTCGAGACGCCGTCGTTGTCTCCCTTGACGCTCCTCTTTTTGACGACCGGCACGACTCTGTGCTCCGCCTCGGCCAACGCGCTCAACATGCTCTACGAACCCGACACCGACGCCCGCATGTCGCGCACGCGCAATCGCCCGCTCGTGCGCATGCTCGTGAGCCGCCGTGCCGCCCTTCTTTTCGCCATTGGCTGCGGTCTGGCCGGCGTCGCGGCTCTCCAGTGGGGCGTCAACCCGACCGTTGCGTTCCTCGGTTTCGCCAACATTGCCTTGTACGCCGGCGTCTACACCCCCATGAAGCGTCTGTCCGTCTTAAACACATGGGTCGGCGCGCTGGTGGGAGGCATCCCGCCACTCATGGGCTGGGCCGCCGCTGCCGGCGAAACCTCTGTTAACTCGTCCCCGCGGGAACTGCTGTTCGCCGCCGACGGTTCCAGCATCGGCGGCTGGCTGTTTGCGGCCCTGCTCTTCTCGTGGCAGTTCCCGCATTTCATGGCCTTGTCGTGGGCCGTCCGCCACGAGTACCGCCGCGCCGGTCTGCGCATGCTCTCATGGGTCAATCCGGCCCGCAACGGCAGGGTGGCTTTGCGCTACGCAATCTCCTTTATCCCCATCTGTGTCGGCCTCTGCCTGACCAACGTCTGTTCATGGTCGTTTGCCGCCACCAGCCTGCCCGTGAACCTCTGGCTCATCCGCGAGGCCTACGCCTTTTGGAAGCACGAGGGCCACCAGGGCTCGGCGCGCCGCCTGTTCTGGGCGAGCGTGTGGCACCTGCCCGCCATTATGGTGCTGGCCCTGCTCCAGAAAAAGGGCATGTGGACGCGGGTGTACCACTCCGTGTTCGGCCAGCCTCTGCTGGGGGATGAAGACGACGACGAATTTGACGACGACGACTACGTGTGGGAGGACGAGGTGAAGCAGCCCGTGCCCGTGGCCGTTCCCGTGGCGGCGTCGTCGACACCGGCAATCACGCCGACATCAAGGTAGTTTGAGGCCACCCTCTTGCACATAAAAACATATGGGCGGCTTTTTAGTTTTGCATTTCTGTACGATAGCATGTGAGGGATGGGAAGACGTTTTCAAAAGTAGCATATTTTCTGTGGTTGGTTAATCAAATCATCATTCTTTTTCTTTTGTTCAAGAAGTGTACGTCTTTCCGCTCAATCTCACGACTGTCTGGTTCGCAACGTTGGTCGACGCCACGATACTACACCTGCTCAACCAGCCAATCCCTTGCGACGAGAATGTGAACGGTCAGGACTCTTTTCCTGTCACATATCTGTCGACTGTCACTCTCGTGCAGTCTTCTCGCAGTTTACCCAATTGGAGTCGGCTGTCAGATCAATATTTCAATACTTCGTATCAGTAGCCAGGTTGCATTTCCCTTTCCATTTGCAGCCTTGCAATCATTCACGGTCCACTAAAATGAAGCTTTTGGGGTAGCATCGTGAGCACAATGCTCCTTTCTTTTGCTGGTCATCAACTCACTTGAAAACTTACCTGGGAGATGAGTTTTGACGTTGGGTATAAGTAGATCTCCCGAGTTCGACCATCTTCATGTAGAATCGCATTTTCTTGCTGCTTCTTTTCCACGACAATTCGTCCTCGCCAACTACATTCGCTCGTTATCTCCAACGACCGCCACAATGAAGGGCCTCTTTTCCATTCTGGCCTTTGGCTTGGCGATCAACAGTGCCGCCGCATCTAAATGCAAACCCAGCAAACCGGCTTCGTCGTCGACACCGCCCGCCTCATCGTCCTCATCTCCACCCTCGACTCCCAGTATTTCCTGCGACAATCTCATTGTTGACGGCGACTTCAGCAACGATTTTCATGGATGAGCCGTCGGCGCCACGGGCGTGGGTGCCACGTTCGGCACGTACACCTGCATGGCTGACTCGCCCTTCTGTGCCTACCTTTCTGTGAGCGGCACCGGCGATCTCGTTCAGATTTTCCAGCTGATCACGCTGGTCCCAGACGTGTCGTACACTTTTACTTTCGACTACCTGATCCAGGCGCTTGATGAGCAGCCTCCGTCGGGCAAGCTCGACTGCGAGTTTTCGCCTCTGAACGTGGTGACGCCAAAACGAGACTCGGGCTCGCCGGAAGGCGGGACGTCAATCAACATCGATCTGGCCGACAGTCCCTCCCACGCCTCACTGGTCCGCCGCGCGACGTTCAACAGCTACCTCAAGTCTTTCTCCGTGTCCACAGGGGGACAGCAGCTGGCGTGCTCGTTCCAGGCGACCGGGCCGGCACAAGTATCGCTGGCGGCCATGGTGCTGCAGCCGACGGAGTGTTCTGCGTGGACGCCTTTGGAGGCGACTGGTAGAGAAACAAAACAATCAATCTCCACCACGAGGCTAGCTGACGTTGGCACGCGCCTCTTCAATTGACAGCACGAAACATGATTCCTTTTTGCAGTTGTTACCCACGCCATGGCCGCCAGCTTCTAGACCATTTCCACAAAGTGTTCAGCCTTGTCCCGTTTCTTCTACATTTTGCAAGCCACTAACACCAATTGCATGGGTCTGAGCACTATTGACTTTTTGATATTGACGATCATGAGGCGGCACTTGGCATTGATATTCTGTTTTCCAGTCTCCTCGTTCACGTTCATAGATATTAAATGATGATACCTCCTTATCTCTACAATCTTTTTCTACTTTCTCAGTAACACTCTTTTCTTCAAGTCTCACCACCGCTCCGGCTTCGTCACTCGTTTACATTATTTTTGTCGTCTTTTGTCGTCTTTTTGTCTCCATCTTTCGTTTATATCCTACTCTCCACAATGAAGGGCATCTTCAACGTCTTGGCCGTTGGCCTGCTCGCCATTGACGGCGTCACTGCCAGCAGATGCCGTCTCAAGCCTTCTCCTGTCTCGTCCGTGTCGTCGGCATCTTCCGTGTCGTCTGTCTCGTCGGCTGCTTCCGTTTCACCGTCTGCTTCGTCGGTCTCCTCAATCTCCTCAGTCTCTTCGGCCTCGTCTGCTTCCTCTGTGCCGTCTGTCTCGTCCCCGTCTGCATCACCCACCCCAGACGTCTGTGCCAACCTTGTCGCCGGCGGCAACTTCAAGGACGGCCTCGCCTCCTGGTCCTTCTCCAACACCGGCGGCATCGGCTCCGCCAGCTGGACCACCCAAGACTGCAGCCCCGACTGCACCCAGTGCGCCGAGCTCATCGTCAACGAGCCGGACAGCGAGCTCTGGGTCTTCATGTCCCAGGACATTCTGCTGCAGCCAAACGTCCCCTACACCCTGACCTTCCAGTACTACAAGGAGGCCGACAACACGGCTGATCACAACCCGCTGTTCGACTGCAACCTCGGAGCCAAGCCCATCATCCACGAAGGGCGCCGCCGCCGCTCTTCTTCCTCTTCTTCCTCTTCTTCCTCGTCCTCTTCTTCCGTCCTCGCTGCGCTCGAGGGAACGTCGCCGCTTCGCCGGGTGGACGGCCTCACTCTCGCTGAAAGCCGCCGCCTGGCCGGTCGTGCTGCCGCGGCGCCTCAGTTCACCTACGTCACGCACTACTTCACGCCCACGACCGCCCAAAACACCCTGGTCTGCTCCCTGGATTCGTACGGGCCGTCTACCTTTGAGATTGGCTCTGTTGTTGTCACGCCGAGCAGCTGCGACAAGTAAAGGGAGCAATCTGGGACAAGCAAGAGAGATTTTGTGGGGTTTTACAATAGAAGCATTTAATCAATAATTTTCTCTTTTTATTTCTCTCTCTTTTGTCATCCTGCCCTTGAGATTCTCAACGTAGAAAGTGAGAACATTCTGGATGGCGACGGTCTAGACCCTGACTGATGATCCTCTGGATCCCCTGAAATCAGCACTCTAAAGACAGATTTAACCTTATTTACAGCACTGGACTGGCGCTAAGCTCAATCCGTCCAGCGCACTGCAACGCTATTGTTTTCTTTTCTTCTTTTGTCCTCAGCTCTTTCACTTTTGCTCGACAAATAACACTGCAATGGGAAGTGGCGTTGATGTTCTCAAAAGAAGTCATAATTCACGACCATAAGAGCTGAATATGGCATAAAATCGATGCGTTATGCACGCGCACAAAATATTCACAAGGGCACAAGTCACGCGACAGCCTGTGTCTAACAAATGGAGGCACTAATAAAATCCCAAGCTTTCCCGTTGTCGACCCAGGGTAAACTCTGCAATAAAAATGACACATGTTAGTGCCGGCAGTGTCAGACGTCACCAAAAACTGAATCAAGGCGACGGGTTTTCCCAGTCCAGTTTCATCGACAAGATAAAGAGTTTGCGAGATACGATGCACGATGAGAACCATCACAGCCTCGTTTGATAAGAGTCAAGATCAGCAAGGTCGACAGATCCAGGCCAGGCTGTGTCTAAAGCCGAGCGGTGATGTCAAGTGGGATAATGAAAACAAATTCGATGCCAGAAAGGGGAAGGCTGTGTTGGGCGACATAACACGGCGTTTTGATGGATCAGACAAATGCGAAAAACGAGTCGATCTCAAAAGCAAAAGGCGACGGAGAAAAAGAAAAGGACGAAGCTAAAAGCTGGCACATAGGAAAGTCTGCAGGAACGCCTAACAAGGCGGCACGCAAAAGGAACGTTGTCATTGGTTCATTTTACACACCTGGACCAACACAAAAAGCTTGGCTTTGTCTCGATGCAACTAGACCCGCATGCCGAGAATACGAAATACGATGCGAGTGCATACACCACCCAAAGTGCACTTTCCCACAGCCACTTTGCCCCAAATGCGAGAATGCGAGAAGGGGCGTTGCAAGGGAGCCACGCTGTCGGGCGATTTGACTCTCGTTTTTCGGGTTCGTCTTGGATGCAATCAAGTGTCTTACCGTCAACGGTGCATCTCCTGCCAAAAGCCGACCAACCAAATCACAGGCTTTTGGGGATGGCTGCACCCAAGAGTCCCAAGACTTGTTGTACATCGCAGATGGAAGTGATCGTTGCAAAGTTCTTTTGATGGGCCCTCATCGTGTCTTGGCCATAACGTCTTACATTTTCTTTTTCAACGGCCGGCCAAAATGACAAAATGACAAGACAAAATGTAAAAGTATTAAAGATGTTGATCTCCCATCGATTGTGAAGAGTTCCATTAGACCATCCACTCCATCACGATCATCATCCCCAGATATCAACAACAATCCGAATACCACCTAAGTAACATCAAAACAACCCATACTTTTGTCGTCTTCCGCAAAATACATACTACACCTTGTCCAAGATGGCTCCCTCGTCACGCACGTCCGTCCTGACCGCCGCCTCCAACATTGACATCAAGGAGGAGGCCGTCCTGTCGGCCGCGGTCAACGCTTCTGCGTCCAACAGCAGCCCTCAAAACACCCAAAGCCCGCAGACCAATAGCTGCTGCCACGTCTACACCCACGCCAACCCCGGCCCGGACAGCATCCACACCATCCCCCTGTACATTGCCGGCCGCGCCACCAATGCCTTGTTGCCGCTCGTCCTCCTAGCCATCGGCCTCGTCGCCGAGTTCGAGTACGACCGCGGCAAGTGGCTCAATCCCATCCTGACGCCCGCGTTCGTGGCCTTTGGCGTCTGCTGCTACGACCTCTTCCGCATCTACTGGTTCGGCGACCGCATCCACGCCTACGTGCGTGTGCTGTACGACGGCCTGTGCATCAGCACCGGCCTCGCCGTCGCCAGCGGGTTCCTGACGTCGTGGGCCATCAAGGCCGCCAAGAACACCGACATCGACCCGGACACCCACGAGCACTACGCCACGCGCATGGGCTGGGGCGTGTCGGCGCCCATTATTGCGTTCATGCACCTGATGGCGTCCATCGAGCTCTTTATCGGCATCGACGGCGTGATTCATGTCCTGAAGCAGCGCAACGCACGCAAGGCCCATTCTTTCAATGTTTAAGGGTGCGGGCGGTGCACAATATAGACCGGTTGAGGTAGGGATAAAGAGAGAGGTGGTGGGCCTTGGAGGAGTTGATGTTATGGAAGGCGGGATCGAGACGGTGAAGATGGAGAATGTGAAGATGAGTTTGATGATTGGCTCTGATGGTTGTGGATTCAGGGGAGGAAATGATGTTTGGCACGGGAGAACGGATCTAGATTGTTTTGATTTTGCACTTTTTGTTATGCCTTTTTCTCGGCAATATTTGGAACGCTTTGGAGGATGTTGACGTTGATTTATCTGACTTTATGGGATACCTTTTTGTTTAATACTTGTTTCATAGACGGAATTGTTTTCATTTCACAAGACTTGAGATTTCAGTGGTTTTGTTCTTTTTTTTTTCATTTTCACAACACTTGAAATTGAAATACTTGTTTTCATTTTCTACGTCATGTTCAAATTCTTTCTATTCTAAAAAAACGTAAAAAATAAACACAAAATTTTCTGTCTGAAAAAAAAAAAAAAAAAAAAAAAAAAAAAAAAATTTAAAAAAAAATAAAAATAAAAAAAAAAAAAATAAATAAAAAATAAAAATAAAATAAATATAAAAAAAATAAAAATTAA
>WNYG01000124.1:0-20799 GCA_021396235.1 Sporothrix pallida | reverse complement strand
CCCCCCCCCCCCCCCCCCCCCCCCCCCCCCCCCCCCCCCCCCCCCCCCCCCCCCCCCCCCCCCCCCCCCCCCCCCCCAACATGTCGTACGACATCTCCGACCATAGCACACAGTCTCGGCAGGTTCACCACTGTACTTACTGTGTATAGAGATGTCCACTCCGTTACTTGACAAAAAGGTCGGCTTGATTGCCCAAAACGCTGGCCGTTCGGACAGCTGAAACTTACTGCGAATTTTTATGTGGGTAGTCCGAGTCTTTGAGCAGACATTTGGGTGACAAACAGGAGACGATCGGCTTGCCCTTATTTCCTGGTCTCCCCGCTCATAATTCTGCCATGGCTGCCCCTCTCGTACAGAAATCCCGCCAGTGTGGTTCGCGGCTTATGCCGCAAGTTACGAGTCCCAGAGTGCTGGGACCAACAGCCAAGTCGCCATCGCGAACTCTCACACCTGCCTTGTCTTGAGTTTACACAGTACGGAGTAGATCATGGCCTTTTAATCTCAGTCTTGTTTCGCAGTCTTCGAACCGCAAAATTATGTGCGGCAACCAGCCAGTTCGCACAACGAGCAACCCATCCATGGAGTGATACAGATACAGAAAACACAGCAGGTAAGAAATAGGAGGATGGTCCACCCCAAACGGCAAATGGTTGCATCAGTCCGGCAATAACAACACAGGCGGAGGACGAGGAGACTTGGTAGGTAAGATGCAGGCCCTGTATATTACAAGACTACTGTGTAATAATCAACTTTCTACGCCCCGCTCGCGCCCCTCGGCCGAGAGTAAATGCCCCTTTTTCTTTCCGCCGTCGTTCCCTAAGAAGCGGTTGAACCCGGCGCTTCCTTAAATCAAATGCCAGCTGCTGACCGGGCCCTCCCAGCTCCAAAAGACTCTTTGCCACCATCCATCTCGACCCCATTTCCTCCTTCATCATAACATCTCAAAGCCCAGGTCAGACGCGCATGCGAGCCCCATTACCGTCCCACCATCCGACTCTACAAAAGAGTCCATCCTGAACACCCACGCACCCAAACACCCACAGCCCCGAAAAGATGGCTTCTTCCACAACAACTGGCCCCAAGGTCGCCGTCGTTGGCGCCGGTCTGACCGGTCTCTTGGCCGCGCACGGTCTGAAGAAGGTAAGACATGTCCTTGTCTGCAGGGCTCTTCATGAAGAAAAAAGGGCCTGAGGCTGACTCTATTGTGCGTGAGCACAACGCTCTTGGCAGTGCGGCTTTGACGTTACCATCTTTGACGGCGAGGCACATATCAACGTCCGGCCCCGCGACTGGACAATTGTCCTGCATTGGGCCCTGCCTGTCATGCAGGCACTACTGCCCGATGATGTTGCCGCCAAACTGCCGCGCGCCATCTGCAATCCCAACCTCGATTTTGACGCCAATGCCGAAAGCTTTCCTGTGTATAATGGCGTCACCGGTGACCTGATGTTTGCCAGCCCCATGCCCGGCTCGCGCCGCATCTCGCGCCAACGCCTGCGCAACGTCCTGGCCGAGGGCCTCGACATCCAGTGGGGCAAGAAGCTGCAGGGCATCTCTGATAACACCGGCAACACCAGCGAAAACGACGACTCCAGGCCGGCTTTAACGCTCACTTTTGATGACGGCACTGCGTCTTCCGCCGATTTTGTTCTCGGTGCTGATGGCGCCCACTCCCATGTGCGTGGCATTGTCGTTGCTGATGCGGACAAGGCCCGCAGCACACCGTCGGGTTTATTGTTTGCCACCGCCATTGTCAATTACGGCGACGCTGCAAAGGTCAAAACCGTCACCGACGCACACCCCGTCGCCGCTGCTGCCATGGGAACCGACGCCGTGGGTGGGTGCGGCGTATTGTACGTGAACGATGGTTCCGACGGTGCCGCACCACGCGAACCGGCTGACTGGACCACCTTCTGGGTCAAGATCTGGCAGGGTCATCTCGACAAGGCCGTTCAGGGCCAGGAAGCAATCGATCTCCTAAAAGACAGCGAGAGCTCCAAAAAGCTGGCAGCGCCCTTCAACCAGCAGATTGAGTGGACTCCTGAGGGCTCCGTCTGCTATATTGATGAG
Source organism: Sporothrix pallida (assembly GCA_021396235.1). Classification (NCBI taxonomy): domain Eukaryota; kingdom Fungi; phylum Ascomycota; class Sordariomycetes; order Ophiostomatales; family Ophiostomataceae; genus Sporothrix; species Sporothrix pallida. Next base: position 18,729 of record WNYG01000124.1, on the reverse strand, counting down.
ATGAAGTACTGGGTGCCTGTTCCGTTTGGCGGCACCGAAGCAACCCATGACGCCCGCGTAACGCTTGCTGGCGACGCGGCTCACCCAATGTTGATTTACCGTGGCCAAGGTTTCCAACATGCTATTACCGACGTTGACAACTACATCAAGGCGCTGGTGGCCATCCGGGATGCAAGCTGGGATGCGAACGCCCGTCGACAGGTAACTGGCGCATATAACGCCGAGGTCATTGAGCGCGGAGTTAAAGCTGTCACACAGTCCGTGCAGGAGGCTGCTCTGTCTTTTGATGTCGAGAAGGTTAGCAAAATGCTTATGGCACGACAGGGACACGGGCGGTCGGCATAAGGGGTCGCAGCTGGATAGAGACGGAGCATTTGCAACAGAAACCATTACAATTGGATTTGTATGGGGCTACTTATTCCTCAAGGCCCATGATGTCTTTTTTTGCACTTTCTCCTTTCCCTGATTCTCAACTGTGTACAAGTTGATCTGTCTTCCCTTATTCGCCCCGGTTTACCCCGAGTAGGGAGGGGGTTCTGCCTTGTTCTTTATTATTATTTTTAGTCCATGGGAAAGGTTGTCATCGCAGCATATACTGCGAAACGAGAGCACAGAAATTCTGCTTGTTGATGTATTGTGTTTGCGTTCCTGTTTTCAAGAACGGCCGGCGTCCATTGAAACCTAGTAGACGAAAACCAACTCGTTCATTACTGTGCTGCCTATGTATTTGTCGGTGCTTGTAAGTTCTTTACAAGTATTGAGTAAGCAAATTAAACCAGTGAAACAGCGAGACAAAGGTGTAAAATTTCAAGCTGCATTAAATGGTTCAGGCTCCCATGCAGTATGTAGTTCCTGAGTAGGGTCTAAACACACAAAATGACCTGTACAAAGATAAAAACACACGAACACAAACACACAAAAACACAAACATAAACACACAAACATACATGAGGAGTGAGAGACGAGCAAGGGGCTGGGAACTTTCCATCTCTGGACTGTAGAATGCAAAGCAGGGCAAAGTATCTTCCGGTAGGAAGGTGAAAACCCTTATCTGCAAAAGTGCGTATACCGTCTGCTCACTATCGTCGCTGTTCGGTCTGTTGTCACACGCTGCAGAGGCGAGACAGGCCAGACAGGTTTGTGGACAGCTGGATTGTGCCAGCGTTGCGATGTTGGCCTTCTGCGCCCATTTACGCCATGCTTCATCCACTCCCGTTGGCGTCCGTCAGCTTTCGCGCGCCGATTCGCGCGCCGGCTTCCGCCGCAGCCGAGACAATCTCTCTCCCTCGCTCTTCTTCTTTCACAGTTGGCTGGTTTGAACCCATTGAGCCTTGGTCTTTGGTGTGTAGATCATAAAAACCAAGCACTAGTTGTCTGCAGTTCTTGACTCTTTTGAGCAAGAAGAAACGGAGCAAGAGGGGCAACGGCTTTGCTGCCGGCTGGCCGTTTCTCGCCTGCCATTCCATCGCGTCCTGCTAATACACTACAAGTCTAGTGTCCGGCCAGTCGTGGCGAGCCTAATTCTAGCACCTGACAGTGATGGTTATGGCCTGCCTCCCTGCCTCTCAAATTCATCGGCGCCGACCAGGTTCAGGGCGTCTGATACAAACCAGCAACAGCCCCAGGCAAAATTTTAGTAAAGAAACAGTGTAGATAAGAATTTGGCAGTCTGCATGTTGACAAGTGAAGTATTGTTGGCTTGCCTCAAAGGTCGGGTGTAAAAAACCAGGCCGAAAGGCAAGATATGTACAGAGCAATACAAGGAAGGGGGTTCGTGTGGGTGTGCTGCTGCATAGAAATGTAAAAAAGGGAAAGAAAAAAAACTACAAGGTCGAAAAAGTGACAGAATCCTATCGAGAGACCAAGGGAAATGACAGGTGATACCCTTAAGGGCCTTTTTGAAATACGAGTACGAGCGGCTGTGAGTGATAATCCCTTTCGCTCGCTCCTTCCCCCGCCCCCTCCGCTCAGCGTGCATGGCTACTTCTCCTTTCTCAAGCGTGCAGTGTTATTATATTATCAAAGAGTATTTTGCATGGAGTCGATACCATTACCAAGTCGATTTTTTTTTTTTTTTTTTTTTATCTGTGTACGGAGCATCTTGTCGTTCGTGTCAAACACGAAGACACGCAGGGGGCTGCAAGGTAGGATATGCGAGAATAGCCGCTTACAATGCTCGCTAAACTGCACCTGCCTTCCGCCAATCTATATGTACAGGCTGGATCCCGCCTATCTACGGACGAACCTGGCGCTCCATCCTCGCGTGGCGATCCACACGTGATGGCACATGTATGCCTTTATCCTTGCAATTTGAGCGTGTGCAGAGTATGCCTACAATGTGTGCGACGTATCTGACAGCAATCCTCGCTGATGCGAGGCTTCAGTTTGAGCCTTGACTACCACTTTTGTAGGTCTATTAGGTGCGTTGGGGGATGGGGGAAACAACGCGCAATAATTAGATGCGACTTACGGAGTACAGGTGAGTGACCTTTCACCTCCCGTGTACATATAAAAGGCCTGTTTTGAGGCACAAGCGCGTGACTGGAAAGCAGTCAAACGTTCCAGGGCCCGCATGGCGTGGCACCTACCTAATGAGATCGAGAGAATCTTGCAATGCTCCGGATGCTTCTTGGGGGCCGCTTCTTTTCTTTCGCCGGACTCCGGACTTTTTAAACGACACTTTCCAATGTTCCTCTGTCGAGTTCGTTGCAACTTGGGGGCGATGATCGCCTGTATCTTACAAACTTGGGTAAATGATGCGTCCCACACATGACAAAAAAAGGGACTGTTCAGATGCAGTTCTGTGTCAAAGGAAAACGCAGAGTAAACTAGCTGACTAGATACTGAAAACATGGGACATGCTGAGTACCTAAGGCCACACGCAAGCATTTTGGACACTTGTTTGACGGAGGTTTTTTTTATCCGAGGCAACACTATAGCCATATTTAGCTGTATGTGCACAAAGTATTTATTCGGAAGAGCTGCGGCATCCGTGTCTGTCCAGGGTTTAACTGGCCATGGCCATGGGTCGCAACGTGCAGTTGATGGTATTTTGAATACAACGCCAGGGACTGTTGGCCCTGTAAAAATCACTTCGCATGGACCACCCCGAAATTTTTCATTGTATCTTACATCGTACTCCGTATTTGTGTGTGTCTTACCTTCAAATACCCCGTACGGAGTAGTCAATAGGCTTTTTTCTTCCCTTTTGGACTCCTCTTCTCTGGCACTTTCTTTTATCGGTTACTGTGTATGTCGTATTCCGTACAGTGCCTCTCTGAGTTGTCAGTTTCTTTCACGCTGTTGGTGTACAAGTATTTAGCTCTCCACAAGCCGTTGAACCAACAGACCAACTTGATTCTGCTGACAACCACTAGCGCACCGCCTTGCCCCCTGTGGTCTGGCCCCAAGTTAAAGTCAGTCTTGCTTGTTTGTCTGGTCCCTCATCATTATTCGCTCTCGGTCCCTGCCTCCTCTCCCTAGTAAACTCCTTCCCACCCACACCACAACTGGCTGTCCTTCCCCCTCGCCTTCTTCGAAGCGTTTTCTCTTGCCCCTGTCGCCGCCGGACTTCAAGACTTGCCAACAACATCGCGCCTTTTGATCATCAATTTGTCGCGCCGTCAACCTCGCCATTCCTCCCTCCATCTCGCTCCCGCCCTCTCACCTCGCTTAACACGCCAACAACTCCAATAAGACCTGTGGAACACGCCACCAGGGGTTTGCGTACGCGCATCCATCCTTTGGCAATGTGCGAAGACGAAGCGCAGGGTGCGAGGACGCCCACCGCGACCACAGCCGTCGGTAACGCAGATGCCTCGAACCATCCTCCATCAACGTCGGGCTCCGTCATTGAGGCTGCCAGCCAGCCTGGTGACGAGGATGAGTTCGACTTGGTAGAGGGCTACGAGACCTCCAACTCGCTCGCTTCCACAAGCGCTACGTCCAGCATATATGCGCACACCTTCGAGAACGGCCGCCGGTACCATTACTTCAAGAACAGCCGCTACCCATTACCCGATGACGATATGGAGCAGAGCCGCGAGGATATGAAACACGCCATGATGATGGAGCTGACCGATGGAAAGTTGTTTTATGCTCCCGTCGGCGATAGCCCACAAGAGATCCTCGATATAGGAACAGGAACAGGTAAGTGCTTACAGACATGAACTGAGAGGAAAGACCGTCGGCACCCTGACGTTGATGGTCCCTATATATGCGTCTTTTCAGCACTCGCCTTTTTTTTTCGAACACTTGCTAATATACAACAGGGATCTGGGCTATTGAAGGTAAGACACCCAATTCACATCACAGGCAAGGCTCGCAGAAAGCCACCCGCCAAGGCATCTGCTCTTGTTCTCTCCCCCCATCCCATTTCTGCTTGATCGTGTGTAAACTAATGTATCCCATACAGTCGGCGACCAGTACCCCAGTGCCCACGTGCGTGGCATTGACATGTCGCCAATCCAGCCTGTATGGGTACCACCAAATGTTGACTTTCTTGTCGACGACTGCACCAATGAGTGGTTGGCTACTAATGTTGATCTGGTACACTTCCGCTTTATGGTCATGATTCTACGAGATGTTCCCAGTGTCATGAAACACTGCTACAAGTAAGACACCCGCAGCATTTAACCTCAGTGAAAACAACCATTATGTTTGCTAACCCAAAGCAGGAGCTTGAAGCCTGGTGGTTGGGTTGAACTGCAGGAGCTTCTTGGGGAGATCATGTGTGATGATAACACGATGCCTGAAGATGACCCTCTCAAGTACGTTTATCAATTGGCGGACCAAGCTTTCACCAAATTTGGCATGAACGTCAAGCTAGCCCGGGATTTGGAGCCCGTTTTGCGGGAGGCTGGGTTCGTCAACATACAATGTGTCGCCAAAAAGGTACCCATCGGCGTCTGGGCGAAAAATAAAATCCTCCGCCTCATCGGCCTATATCAGAAAATGGCTGTTGCCGACATCCTGGGAGCTGTGGCAGGCCGGCCGTTTGCGGCCCTCGGTATCCCCGAAAACGAACGGGAGGTGATTATTGCGCTGGCACGACGAGCAATGGAAGACAACTCCGTCCACCGCTACTTTACGTACTACTTTTGGTATGCGCAAAGGCCCATCGATGTGGCAGAAGACAGCCCGCCGCACTCCCCTGGGTCCAATATACCCGTATAATCAAGAACCAGCGAGGGATTTCACGACACTTATGATATCAAATTATACGTCATTCTACATCACCGTATTAGTAAATATAGGTTTTATATTTTTAGCACGATGCATTGACTCGATTTAGTTAACGAAAAATATTACACAAGTTGGCATTATATTACCCATTTACCCGTGGTATATAGAATTGCTGTAAGGAATAATAGAACAATGGACGGGGAGGAAGGTTCAACCTCCCCCCCCCCCCCCCCCCTCCCCCCCGAATATGCCATGCTCTACCGCCTACGGTAATCAGGCTTCCTGGCCTTATTCACAGGAGGTGGCGGTGCCTCATCATCATCAGTCGGGTAGGGAGCACCTCCTAGGGGCGTTGAATATGACGAGGGTACCGTTGGAGCTGTGTTACTAAGAACCGCTAGCGGACCGGTCCCCCGAGCACTGTTGTTCGTATGGCCGTTACCCTCAGGCAGGGGTGTCTTTGGGGGGAGCGGCGGCGGTTCAATCCGATGTGAGTGGTAGTGAGGTTTCTGTTGGGAAGAGCCTTGGTACCCGTGTGGCGGTTGGTTCTGCGATTGGGTCTGATCCTGCCAACCAAGGGCCCCAAATGTCGGGTTAGACGCATTGCGCCATTGCTCCGGAGTTGGAGCAGATACCAGTAAGCGATCATCATCAGCTGCGGTCCGTCCGCCTCGTGGTCCCGGCTGCGGTGCGCCTCCACTACTTCCACCGGAAGACGGAGGTGGAGGGGGGGCATTGTGGCGCGGTGGAGGAGGTGGACTGGGGTTGCCAGGCACTTCAGCAATAGATGGGTGTTGATGCGGTGATGGCGGCGCGTGATACGAAAAACGCTCAGATGAGCTATGTGGCGACGGGCTTCCATTCTGGTTGGGGACAGATAGATGGTCAACGCCAGAGTCGTATGATTGTCTTGGTGAATAACCAGCCGATGCGGGTGCATGACCGTTGAATGTCGCGGGCATGTCACCAGGCAGTTCAACGGCAAAAACCTCGGTTGCGGGAAGTGGTGCCACGCCTGTCGTTACTTTTTGGGTGGCTTCAGGAACGTCAGCAAGACGGGTGTAACGTTCGTTAGCACGGTTGATTTTGGCCAGTTTCGCTGCGGCACCTTGTACCATAGTCCGCTCCGCAGTCCGTGAAAGATATCTCTTCGTGCCTGTGCTTATTTCAGCCAGCCGGCCCCATTCATTCATGCCAAACTCGCCAACGCCGACCTCTACATTCAACCGGTAGTAGTTCTCGACGTTAACGCCTCGCTTCAACAGGTGCTCCCGCTGCATATATTCGTGTATCCTCTCGCAGCCCTCGATCTTGGAAATAAGACGGCGACGCGCTTCGGCAAAGTCACCCAGAAAACCGTCGTACCACATGGGGTTGTTGTCGCTACCACGGGGACGCTTGCCAGTACCAACGCTAACAAAAACGCCAACGTCTCGGCCCGGCCACTCGTTAACAGTCGCTTCGTCGAGAGCTTGGGGTGAAGGATTAAACGTGCCAGTGCCATCGTCATGAAACACTGACTGGCCGATCTGGATTGGCTTAAAAGCCAGGCCTATGGCGCATGTGGCACGGCCGGCCTCCCAGATACGACAGTCGAACTCGGGTGTTGGCTCACGCCTGGAGTCATAAGAACGGAGCATGACAGGATCCTCCCCTCTTGGTGCACCTTTATAAATAGCAGTGACAACACTGCGAAAAATCCGGTTAGTACCTCATAATACAGAGATTTTGCGTCGCAATAGTATCAGCTCACGTCTTTGTGCGAAATTCCCTTGAGTCATAGAGAAGCGCATTGGGATCGCCGCGGCTCGATGAGTAGTGAGGTCTCGCCATCTGGGCGGCTGGACTTCGTGCGCTGAAGCTGACAACGCTGGCATTACTGGAGTGTCTCCGGGGCCCAGAGGATAACGACGAAGCACCGCTTCCGGGTCGGCCAGATGCCGCGCTAAGAGGGCTTGTGAGACTACCACCTGATGAAGAGTCTTTGCCCTCATTCATAGCTGTAGTATGCTCACGCACGGCCTCCTTGATGGCGTCTTCAAGGCGTGAGGCCTTGAAAAGTGTCGGCCGCGTTGGGATTCCGAGAATGGTTTTGTCGGTCTCAAAAACCATGCGAGTCAAACGAACGTAGAGCTCTTTGCAAGTCTCAATGTCCAGGCGCAGGCGGCCCAGCATGAGAGCAATCAAACCACCTGTGCCTGTACCCACAATCAAATCGAAGTGGTCTGCCGGTTTGGGTATCTCGTTGCGGTGGGGTGCGCGACCCTGGATTTCGACAAATGTACGGTGCATAATCTCTTGGAGAATGATGAAGATGCTGTAACCGCGCACGCCGCCACCATCTAATAGAAGACCAAATTGTCAGAAAGGCCACAGGCCAGAGCGATCAGTGCCACTGAGATAAAATCATACCGAGGGAGAGGATACGAAGGGGAGGTCCCTTTGTGGTATCCTTTCTTTTCAGACCCGAATCCATCGCGGCGGAAGATGAATAAGATAACTGGTTTCAGTCTAGCAAATTCACGGCCAGTTACGGCATCAAAAGCAAGGCCCGTCCAGTAGCGGTTGTCGACAAAATGAACGTTCTGCCTGTTGCGACCACGCACGTGGAGTGTCGGGATGTTATGACGATGCGATGTCGAAGCGTCCGATGGACTGAGTTGGCGTTCGAGACGGGGGGGCTGGCCAGTTCGAGGTCGGATAGACCGATGAATCCGGGAGATGAGTTATGCACCCGGGGGTAGTAGGGATAAGAAAAATTAAGAGGGCAAAAGATGGCTGGTCTCGCTCTTGTGAAAAGCGGCGAGCCGATCGATAGTAATGACGAAAAGGCAAGGATAATAGCAGAGCACTAAAGTAAGAAAAAGTCAGCCGTGTACGGAGAAGGGAGAGCGAGTATCTTGCGAAATTTGTGGAGGGGACGCGGTGCGTCTTGCGGGTGGCATCGCAAACTTTGGATATGAAATTCGCTGACAACGATGACGGTAGAGACGACTTTGCTGCCTTGCGACTGGTCGCGCTGAAGCTAAGATTGGCCAGGTCTGAATGGCAGATTGTGGGCAGCGGCGCGGGGCGGAGGGGACTTACCTTCTCCCTGGACCTTGGCCACTATCTTGGCAACGTGGGCTGCTGTCCATCTGATCAGTCCAATTGGGCACTGGACAGAGGAGGGGCGACTTTTGCTAAGTTTTGAACGAATCCCCAAGAGGAGGCAGCCTAGCCTCGTGTTCTTAATGTGACTAGGTGTCAAGTATGTGACAATCTGGCGGCTGGCCTCGCTGGTCAACTGTTGAGGAGAACGTCTAGGCGCCTCTGGTGCGTTGGTGTACTAGTGAGAGAAGGTAGGAAGTGTCTCGTCGTATTACAGTCCTCAGGTATGAGGTCCGAGAGAGGCTGTGCACGCATCTTACGTAGTTTTACGGCATAAAGGAGTAGTATTACAGGCTGCAGCCATGGGGATAGAGGTAAGCTGGTCGGGTACATCACGACGCCCACAGTTTCGATACGCCGTAATACTCTGTACTCCGCACTAAGTTGCTTCAACACTGCGCCTTGCTCCGTTCCCAATCCGAATCTAGTGCCTCGATAGATGTGGCTTCGATGAAGAAGCAACTTAAGTAATGAGCATTGGATGGACAAGAACGGCGGCGCGGCACGGTAGGCTAATTGACGTTATTAGTGCACTTTTAGTGCTCCTCTAGTGGTTTTAAGGGATCTGGTGCCTGAGGCCGTTCAAGTAACTAACCTGCGAGCCTGGTATTCTGGTGTAAGTGATCCGACAATAATCAATAGTATATGCGTGTTTAATCTCATCAATAACAACCACTAGGGCAAAATAATAACCTTTCTCGCGCCTGTATCAAGTTACATAGCTGCTGCGAGATGGGCGCAGAGGCAAACGAAAAAGGCAACGTACGAAAAAGACACCGAACTCGAACACGTACGCCTACCAAAGCTTTACTATGTAAAAGGCCATCCGAGACTTCGGGCTATATCTCACCTCCATCCGTCGCAATGTGGTATCTCAATGCTGTCGGTGAGACGGACACCGGCCAGCGACGCAGCAAGGGCATCGAAGTTTAGGGTGCTGATTTCGCCACCAAAGATACCAAGGAAACCACGAGGTCGTCGGCGACAATAAAGAGAAAGTTGGGACATGTTGTCATTCCTTCCGGTGTTGGTGCTAGGCCTGTTTTGTTGGCACGGACGACTCCAACTGAGCCAGCCGGCTTTGTTGCCGTGGTTCCATGTTTTTTCTCGGGGCTCATTGCTTGTTGTATTCATATCTCTGGCCGAACAACCCCGTTTTCGGCCTAAGACTTCCGCCAAAGCCGCATCCTTGAGTCTAACATCACCAAATGGGGCAGGGACGAAACGAATCGGTGGTTGATGCAAGACATGGCTGAGATCATCAAGCCGTGCACTACTGTAGCAAGCTTGCATCCAGGGCCGACTTACGTAAGAAATGAAGGATTAAAGGGCATTCTTTACGCAACATAGTTCTCAAGAACAGACGCACAGAATATTCGGCCAGCGTTGGTCACTTTCGTGTTATTGTGCCCATCGCGCTTGCCGTTCTTGCCATATTTTCGGCTTTTGCCCTGGGTTCGTTCCATAGGCCATCGGGTTGTTGCTGTTCAATTTCATTAAATCCTGCGTTTGCAACACGCAGGGTCTTGTTCACCTCGTAAACGAAAGGGCGACCTGTCAGTCACCCACAAACATACATACAGAGATATCACTGTTAGGTCTCACTTATTAAGCATATTCGTTGTTCCTTGGCCTCGTAATTTGAAATCCACACTCATTCAAAAAAAAAAATGGAAGGGGCTATACTCACAGGCACACATGCTGCTTGTCGTGACCAGAGCTCGGCATTACCGTCGGCACCAACAACCCACATATTTACCAATCCCAGCGACACATTCTCAAATAATAGAAGCATCCGGGCCGTCTTATTGACCCGTTCGTCTCCGAAAGTCATAGATCGGCCTTCTATCGGCGGTATCGACGGAGGTACTGCCAAATACCGTGGCCTGGACGGACCACCAACTCCCAGCCACGAGTTACTGTTGGCACAGGTGGAGCAGGCTACCTACGCGCCCATCACCAGCCTTCGCGTCCGAGACCGATCAGGCCGCCGTCTATCCCTCGCTTTTGACCTAGGCCCTTCCTACTCCCATGAGGACATGGTGAGGAGACCGTTTCCAAAGACTGGCCACACTGTCGTCATCTTCCTCGCCAAAGATCCCGCACTGCGTCTCGAGAATATACTCTACAGGGTCATACCATTCGCCCTTGATAATGTATTGGGATTAGGCAGTAGAGCTCCACTATACAACAGGACTACCCCTGGACTTGCCTTACCTATCGTGGTCCGAGTACATCATCTTCTTACTATCAGTATCTTGATGGCGGGATATCTTCGCATTGGAACGAGGTAAGATTAGCTGGCCAAAGGACATGAATGGAAAACAAAACAAATAATTCTAATGCCACAAACATAAAGCAGCAAGACGGCCGTGTGCACTGTTGCCACAATGCGAATTGTCAAGTACTGGGAAATAAAAGAAGCCTTGCTTCTTTGCTTCCATCCGAGAATGGGGTCTTAAAACAAGACAAGCAGGATCTACCCGACAATTCTGCGGGTGCATACATGCTGTCACCCTGACCAGTAAACTATGGGATTTCGATTCCGCCTTCATGAAACCAGTGCTGGTTGATATTATTGTGAAAACCAGCATAGTTAATTTGTATACTATATACATCTGTTTAGCCAATCCAATACCTCTCTGGATAGCTCCTGTGCTTTGCGGCGGTGTTTACTTATGAAGATTTCGCATTTTCGTACTGTAAGCATAGTACTATTTGCAGCCAGTTTCAATTCGATATACTATTTTAATTGTCTGTGAATGAGCCCAGAAAAATGTGATGTTGATGTGAGAGTCACAGGGAGGCAATTAGTGGGTAAGATACCCTGATACCGTGTCACACTGTTTCTATTGTTAGCGTTTTGGGGTTGGGCGACAACCATTTTAGAGCACTGGCCACTTTCACTTTGCTGAGTCCTGTGTACGGAGTACTCAAAATCGGATTGGTCGAAATTCAACTGAGCAAAAGCAAAACACAATCCACCACCTTTTGATCACCAAAACACACCATTCGACAGCAGCTCCCACTACACACCACCACCTCCCAGCGATCTTTAGCCATACTCGAAAGGGCAGAAAAGACAAAAACCTACCATCTACGATGAACGGCCTCGGAGCAGGCGGGGCTCAAGGCCCAGGCGCCGGCGCAATGGCTGGCGCAGGCGGTGCCGTTGCCGCTGGGATCCCAGCACCCGCTGGCTATACGGCCGAGCTGAGCTACATCCACGCAATGGTCGAAGAGCTGAGTCGCCAGTTGACAGAAAACAAACGCGTCCTGGATGACGTTGTTACTGGTGTAGGACGCGTGCGCAGCCGCGCGCGGACACAGCAACTTGGGAATGAGGAGCTGATCGAGGGCGCGAGTGAGGAGTTGCAAGGTGCGTACACTATGAATTTATTGACCTAATGGTGGCGAGCGCGATTCTTCATGGTTTGGCACGCGATGCTAATACTCTCTTTATGTTGTAGGCCAGGAATCCAACATGGATGCTACGATCTCCGTCTTAAGCGAGGCTCTCGACGCCGCCAAGTATGCCAAAGATGCGAATGCCGCCCTTCTAGGGCAATATGCTCATGTCCTAGCTGGAATGCTGAAGCAGTTTCACGAGTACAAGCAAAAACACGTTGCCGACGTCGCCGCCTGGCACCGGAGTTACCGACACCAACTAGCCGAGGCACGGGCCGAAAACAGTCGCCTTCGAGACCAAATCTGGCAAATGCAGGAGCGCGCCGGGCGTGCCAACGCGAGCCTACGTGCTTTCCGGGCTTCCTACGATGAAGACCCAGCAAGGTGGGATCGGCGTGTCGCAGACAAGGCACTCCGGCAAGAACTACGGTTTTGGAAACGGATGGCAATGCCAACTATTGCCGACGATGACCTTGCTTACTGGAGCGATGACGATGACCTCATTGATTCGGCCGAAAAAGCAAGGCTACGTGAGCTGGAGCAAAAGGCTATGGAAGATCAACAACGTATGTTGCAACACCAACAGCAGCAGCAGCAGCAGCAGCAGCATCAACAACATCTTCAATACCAGCACCAGCAATATGAGCAACAAATGGGATTTGCCGCTGCAACGGCAATGTCATCTGCCATCCCTCCATCTACTCAACCATCGAGCACAGGCGACATCAGCGATGGCATAGACGATATGGGTTCCGGAGGCGACCGTCATGATAAGGGTGCTAGTAGCGAGTTTAGTGATAGTAAAGATGGCGAAGGTGTGAACCTCAATGACTTAACCCTCGCTGAGGTCCGGGATAGTGGCAGTACGGAAGCCGGCCGGTTCAGCGTTGGTCGCGGTGTTGCCGAAGAGATGGATGATGTAGACGACGACGACGATGACGATGACGAGGATGACGAGGATGATCTGGACCTTGAAGCCGACCTGCCATCAAATCTCCCTGCGGTACCACAAGCGCCCACTTCAGCTCCACCACCAGCAAGCATCAATCTCATGGGTAGTGCTCCTGCCCAAGAACCCTTGGAAGTGCCACGACAGCCAGGAGATGCTCCCATAACAGGCCCATGAACTTACATTATCCGTCTGTCGAATATACTTACTTTTGTTATCTTGGGGAGAGGGGGGGTTGGATTATATTTATATACGGAGCACCTAACGATGCGTTCACCGCCCTGTGCATACTGCGCTGTTATCGTGACGCCCCCTCCAATTTCAAAATTTCAATATCAAGTATAAACTGCATGTGCCAAAAAAAAAGAAAAGAAAAAACCTCCTGCCCTTCGAGCATATCCTGGCTTACAATATGCCTCAAATAGAATGGCACTCTCAACCCCACTAGCCTCTCCACGTTTTTGGTCACTTGATGCATCGCAACCAGTTTGACTAGTACCCACTCTGCTCCCTTCGGTTGTCGTCAGATCTGGCGGCCTCGCCAGCTTCCCGGATGGCCTGCTCGTCGCCCCGTAGCTTCGCAAAGTACACTTTGATGTCTTCTGCGGATATTGCTTGGCCACTCTCAGCAAACTGCTGGAAAAAAGGCTTCAGCTTGTCCTTCAAATGGTTGTAGGCCATCACGCCCTCAATCGCTCTCACACGGTCCACGTTGCGCAACGCACTCTCGCCACGCTCATAAATACTGCCGCTCCCATGAGATCCACTTCCAATGCCGCCACCCTCCGCACTGCTGCCACCGTCGTCCGAAACTGGTGGCTCATAAGTTTCTTCCTGCTCAAGAAGTTGAGGGTGAGCAGTCAGCAGAGGGAAGCAGTCTGCACAACGACAAAGTTGGTCGCGAAACTCTCCGGTAAAAAAAATAGAAAATCGCCCTTTAGGCGGCGGGGGAAGGGCCGTTCTCTTGCAGGCAGGATTCGAAGAGAATGGTGCAGCCAGTTCCATGGCCGGCGCTTCACTTGCCACAACTTTTGTATCGCCGCCAGAGCGGGCTCTCTTGGTGTTTGGCTCACCATCATCCTCGGCCTTGCGCTTCTGTGAGACCTCTTTAGTCAAAGCTTCCTTTTCCAGTATGATCCCCCCCTGGGGTTGATAGGGGACAGCCGGCAGAAATCCGGCTGTCCCTGCATACCGACGAATCCAGGGAAATGCATCGACGCATTTATAGCAAATAAATCCCTCAAACTCGTCCTCCTTTGGAAACCCAGGTGGCATAGGTGGTTCATCGTCGTCATCGTCGTCGACGTCAACGTCGTCCCCATCCTCGCGGTTGGCACCAGAATCATCATCGTTGGTTCGAACAGCACTAGTTCCAGGAGCATTCAGAGCCAGATGCTTGTCCTCGGCAGCCTCCGAGATAGTCGGCAAAGGTGCGCAGCCCTCAGTTGCAGTCGCTTCTCCAACCTTCCGTATCTCTTCGGGCTTGTTACCCACACTATCTTGAGCCCCCACCTCATACCACTTCGGGCCGAGGCCTACAACACAGCCAGGGTGCCACCAATCCTCTCCGCAGCCACCAGTCCTATTGGTGCCCAGGCCCAGGCACTGGAACATGGTGCCTTTCTGTTGAAAAGGATCATAATCCAAAGAGCAGCCGCAGAATCTGTTGCGAAAGTTTTGATTGTATTCATTACTGCTGTCAGGTGTCTCTGAATGGACAGCCCCCTTTGTGTTGGTTTTGGGGTCGATACGAAGGCAGCAGGGACTCGTGGCGGGAATTCGTGTAGTTCCGCAGTCACAGGTAAAGTTTCTCTTGTTGAACAGTTCAACCAAGGTATGTTCACCGTGGCACTGCACGGAGCAGGCATAGCAGACGCCGGCAGCGGAATCAATGGTTTCTTGAGAAGAAGATCCATCAATCTCGCGCGCTGGGTTGCATGTCAGGCAGGCAAACACAGCTTGACGGAGGCGCCCAAGAGGTTTGGTGCAATTTTCAATGCTCTATATGGTTAGTGGGGGAGCACTTCGCTCGTGCACGAAAGAAGGTTCGGGACCTACATATGGTAAGGCTTCGCGGGCATCGGCCTCAAGTTGCATTTGCGAACGAATGAAACTAGATAAATCCAATTAGTAAAATCACCCACCATCGTGCGAAAGAGGCAAAACGTGCTTACTCCAGTGCAGTATGCGAGTCATCTGAACTATGAGAGCCTTGCGACAAGCTCTGACGACGATTTGTCGCGGCGTGCGGGTGTTGCGATGCATTGTCGCCCGCCGGGGAGGCATCATGAGACGATTGCGAGTCCATTGTCTAGGGGGGCGATTGTCGCCGCTTCTGATTATTGGTGTTTGTAAGAATAACGAACAGTTTTGGGAAGAAAGCGATATTTAATGCGAAGAGTTGCACGAGACTTGACCGTGTGTCGCGTTTGCCCAAGCATACCTACCTGCTGATGTAATACACAAAAAATGGGGCCCTAAGCCGGATTGGCTGGTGCCAGATAATAATGGGGCGTTATGCAATCACTTTAAATGCAGAACGCGTATGCTTAATATGGATTAGTGGCACTTAGAGTACGCGTTTTTACGCGAAAACTGAGGGCTCTCCAGACGCGACGCAGGGCGGAAGGAAGTCCCAGCGTCAGAACAGATCCCCCCACTCATTTAACTTTCCCTCCTCGTTTGGACAAGGTCTCTGTCTTCTTCTCCCTCCTGTGCGCCAGTCTACCTTTTCCCAACCTTCAACTGTTTTTTTGTTTTTTTCTGATTTCCCGTCTGCCTCACATCACATCTTTCACATTGAAGAAACATTCGCTCCTCTTTTGCCACATACCTTCTAGCTTAATACGACAGCCCTACAGAAGATACACGACGCAAAGAAGACGCGTACAATATGAGGTAAGAAGGACCCGGTTCCTTGTCCCACCATAACAAATATGGCCATGTTAAACTCATAAAATGACAGTTCCCCTTTGCGTTCCAGTATGGCCTCTGGGAACCGAGGTGCTGCGCCACGCCTCGGCCGCAAGCGCTCCCGCGGCGCCGCTGATGATGGCGGATCCAGCGTAGGCGCTGCATCCAGTCCCATTCCGTCTTCTCCGCCCGGGTTTGATATTGCACACGGGCAAGATGACGACGAAGATGACATCGAAGAAGATGTCGAGATCCAGGACGACATTGATGAACTCGACGAGGTGGCGGAGGATGACGTGGATCTTTTCCGCGAAGGGTTCGAGCGTGACTATCGCGAGAAAGACGAGACCGATGCCTACGAAGGGATTGATCTTGATGATGACAACGATTTCGACACCATGGACCTAGGCGATCGACGCCGGCTCGAGGCACGCCTGAGCCGCCGCGATCGCGAGGTGGCTCGTCGCCAGCAGCACGGCATGCCTGCTGCCTTTCTGCCAGGCGATGACGACGACGACGGTGAGGGTGGCGACATAGATCTGACAGCGCAGCCCCGTCGGCGGCGCCACCGCATGGATGAAGACCCAGATGAGATGCTGGACGGCGACATCATGGACGAAGAGCTCTCCCTAGAGGCACTGCAGGATGTGAAGGCGGCAAGTCTCACTGAATGGGTCTCTCAGCCAGCAGTGCAGCGCACGATCAAGCGCGAATTCAAGGCCTTCCTGACCGAGTATACCGACGAGAGTGGTTCGTCTGTGTACGGAAGTCGGATCCGCACTCTGGGAGAGATTAATGCAGAGTCGCTCGAGGTGTCATATGATCATCTGTCTTCGGCGAAAGCTATCCTGGCTTATTTTCTTGCCAATGCCCCCACAGAAATGCTCAAGCTGTTTGACGACGTCGCTATGGATGTGGTGCTTCTTCACTACCCCGACTACGAGCGCATTCACTCGGAGATTCATGTGCGCATCTTCGACTTGCCCGTTCACTACACTCTCCGCCAGCTGCGCCAATCGCACCTCAACTGCCTAGTACGCGTCAGTGGTGTAGTGACCCGCCGCAGCGGTGTATTTCCGCAGCTTAAATATGTCAAGTTCGACTGCTCCAAGTGCGGTGTGACCTTGGGTCCCTTCCAACAGGAGGCCAATGTTGAAGTCAAGATCAACTATTGCCAAAGCTGCCAGTCACGCGGACCTTTCACTCTCAACTCGGAAAAGACTGTGTACCGCAATTACCAGAAACTTACTCTGCAGGAGTCGCCTGGTACTGTGCCAGCTGGTCGTTTGCCTCGCCACCGCGAGGTCATCCTGTTGTGGGATCTTATCGACAAGGCAAAGCCTGGGGAGGAGATTGAGGTCACAGGCACGTATCTCAACAATTTTGATGCTCAGCTCAACAACCGAAATGGCTTCCCTGTTTTTGCCACGATCCTTGAGGCCAACAACGTGGTCAAAGCCCACGACCAGCTTGCTGGGTTCCGGATGACCGAGGAAGACGAGCAGGCAATCCGGAAGCTGTCGCGCGACCCACAAATCGTGGACAAGATCGTACAATCGATGGCACCTAGCATCTATGGCCACGACGACATCAAAACAGCCGTGGCCCTTTCGCTTTTTGGTGGCGTTGCCAAAGTCCGCAAGGGCGCTCACCACGTCCGAGGTGACATCAATGTGCTCCTACTAGGTGACCCGGGCACTGCTAAGTCTCAGGTGTTAAAGTACGTCGAGAAAACAGCACATCGTGCAGTATTCGCGACAGGCCAGGGCGCGAGCGCGGTGGGTTTGACAGCAAGCGTGCGGCGTGACCCGTTGACGAGCGAGTGGACACTCGAGGGCGGAGCGCTGGTGTTGGCTGACAAGGGAACTTGCTTGATCGATGAGTTCGACAAAATGAACGACCAGGACCGTACCTCGATCCACGAGGCGATGGAGCAGCAGACAATCTCGATCTCGAAAGCGGGTATTGTGACTACATTGCAGGCACGCTGTGGCATCATTGCGGCGGCAAACCCGATTGGGTCGCGTTACAATGCAACCATCCCTTTTGCGGCCAACGTGGAATTGACTGAGCCGATTTTGTCTCGGTTTGACATCCTGTGTGTTGTTCGTGACACGGTTGATCCTGAGGAGGACGAACGCCTGGCGCGGTTCATTGTCAACTCTCACAGCCGCAGCCACCCTGCAATCGAGCCGGACTCGATGCAAGCGGAGGTCTCACAGGGCGGTCGAACTCAGGCAACTACCCAAGCATCTTCTTCGTCCACCGCCACGAACGAAACACCCGACAACCAGATCCCCCAAGATTTGCTTCGCAAGTATATCCTGTATGCTCGTGAGCGCTGCTCGCCGAAGCTTTACAACATGGACGAGGACAAGGTCGCGCGTCTGTTCGCCGACATGCGGCGCGAGTCGCTCGCCACGGGTGCATACCCAATTACCGTTCGTCATTTAGAGGCTATCATTCGCATCTCTGAGGCATTCTGTCGTATGCGACTGTCGGACTACTGCACGGCTCAGGATATTGACCGTGCCATCGCCGTGACAATCGAAAGCTTTGTGGGTAGCCAAAAGGTCAGCTGCAAGAAGGCTCTTGCTCGCGCGTTCGCCAAGTACACATTAGCTCGCCCGGGCCAAGGTGTTGGGCGGCGGGCAATGGCAGGCAGTGAAGTCAGTGGGCGTTCATCGGCTGTAACTGCATAGCTACTAATTCCGCCGGCGCATCACCACGCTCAGGTGTCACACACGGCAGCACAGCCTCCGAACCGGTGAAAAACGAATGAAGAGAGAAAGGGCCCATGAGAGAGGTGGATGATATTACGCTATTTTTTTTCTTACGGTTTCGATGCCTGCTTTATGTTTACGTTTCCGCTATTTACTTTCACGGTTTTGTTTTGCGTTATCAATATTCACATGTGAGGGCTAACACACCTTCGTTGTATTTGTTTAAATAGTGCACCTAGTGTAAATCTTTCAAATGGTTATCAAAACAATTTTCTTTTCTACCGAAGAGCGAAACTAAAAAACGAGCAATGGTGAGGGAAAAGGGGGGGGGGGGGGGGGGGGCATCGGGGTCAAAAAAAATGATTTGGGAAAAAAACAAAGGGACGTTGGGGGGGGAGTTGG
>WNYG01000123.1:0-20933 GCA_021396235.1 Sporothrix pallida | reverse complement strand
CCCCCCTGCCCCGCCTTCACCCCCCAGCCGCCGACCAAAATCAACACAACACACCGGATGCAATACCCTGTTTTTAAAAAACTCGTTTTTTCGGCCCCTTTTTTTTTTTTTTTTTTTTTTTTTTTTTTTTTTGCAAAAAGTCGAATACGAGGTTAAATCATGAGATTCTACGACGTAGTATCAAGCACGGCGAGCAAAATTTTACTCATTTACTCAGCCATTGGTTGTTGGCTGGAGCTCGGCGTTTTAACAGCCTCTAACAGTGTCTAGATAGACATGTTCTTGTAACGGAGTTAAACTCCTGCTCCGTGTACCATTAAGGCGGTATTCACTTGCCTAAATGTATCAGGACCTGATAGATGAAGCCGTGTTGCCTATGGTGCACTGTGGCACAAGTCCACGCGCGAAGGATGCGCTTGCTCACTGAGGCACGGCGACGATCGCACCACTGACAGCGCTTCTCCCCAAACTGGCACATTGTGAAGGTGGTGGCATCAATAATATGCACAGCCGCTTTGCCGGCCAAGGGATATCAAATGACATGGGGAATTCTGGTATGCGGCCATACGGTACTTTCTTTACCTTCCGCATGGACAGACCGAGTTCCGGATAATATTATAACATGCAAATCGCCAAATTCACCAAACGTTTGAACTTTGGGTGGCAGTAGTTCAGATGGCACAAGGACGGGTGCCAACAAGAGATGCACTTAACACGGCACAAGGGACACCTGACAGTGGCGCCGCTGTCACTGCACAGACCAATTAGGGGCCGGGGCAGGAGAAACGTGAGAAGAAAACGTGTCGATGGCGAATTTAATTCTCTGGACTGATTTTTAATTTATTCTAATAATTATATCGAATACAATGACGAATGCAACATTCAAATTTAGGTTGGTCGAGACATTTCATTTTTCTAGACCGATTCCATAGACAGACTAAGCAACGGTTGCAACATCGTCGGGAACTAACGTGCCGCTACTTTCCATTCGCCCCCCGTATCCTTATTTTGTCCTGCACTACAATAGATTTCACCATCAAGATCCACAAAACCCATACAACTTATTCAGGGCGCCATGTAAGCGCAACGTGTGCTACCAAGCCGTGGTCAACCTTGTTCCCACCAGGCAGGATGCTAATGACAGATACTGGGTTTTCCAGCTTGAGTGTAATGACATAGGTGACTGTTGAGCTCTCCGTTTGTCCAAGGAGATCTGGAGTAGGGGCAGTTGCGGAAGCAGTTGTGGAAATGGTCGCTGGAACAGCCACAGAAATGGCCGTAGATTTATCATCTCCGCCAGCATTTCCGCTGATCTCAGAATCATTGGCTGCGCTCCCAGCTTTATCAGTGTTATCCTTGCCACCGATAACATGCCACGCCACACTGGCGACATTGTTCGAACCCAGACAGACTTTGGCATCGAGACAGCTGGTCAACCGGAGACGCGGCTTAAACAGAATCTTGCTGGCTCCCGCGGCCAGGGGCTGGACGCCTGCTAGCTCGGTGCAGTACTCGTAAATTGGCACGCTGCCCCAAGCGTGGCAGTCGGAGCGCTGGCGCACGTCGTCTTCCTCCCAGGTTGACAGGTTGTTGGCCAACATGCCACGCCACGGCTGCCACACACGTGGCCACAGGAACGTCTCGTAGGCGTCGTCTCCGGCGAGGGCGAAAGCACGCAGTGCGTAGAACTGCATCACATAGCTGCACTTAGAGAAACGGCCGGCTTCCGCAGAAAATGCCTCTACGAGGAGCCGCACGCGATCGTCCTCGCCACAGGCCCCGCAAAGAACTGCAAAAACCTGGCAGTGCTGCGAGTAAGCCGTCGGGGCGTTGTCGTTATCGGGAAGCGCATCAACGGTTGTGTCGGCAAAGAATCTCCCATCATAGCAGTGTGCACGAACAGCGGCCACAAGCGAATTGGCACGTGCATCGTATTCCGAGGCGTGGCCAGGGCGCCCAACATCCCGAGCGAGATTGGCAGCCAGACGAAGAACGACGGCGTAGAGCAGGCTGAAAAACGTGTGGCAGTTGGTGGCACGACCGGCCGTTGGGACGCCCTTATCCGGATGGTCGTTGGTCGCGCCCCACGTCGTGACCCAGTCGACATACTGCCACACATCACTCGGAAGACCAGAAACAAGGCCCCGTGTGTCGACATGTTGGTCAAAAAAGTCGAGAACGCCGTCGATGCGCGGCAGGAACGAACGGGCAAAGGAGGCGTCGCCAAAGTAGAGATGGTGGTCGCAGATCTGCATCACCCAGTAGAGAGGGAAGCCCGCAATGATCTGGGGTACGTGGGACGGGAACCGCGACTGGGTCAGTCCCTCGGACAGAATAGAAGCACCGAAGCTGGTGATGGCCTGCCGCATGAGCTGATCGTCACCGGACAAAAGATAGTGGAACAAGCCCACAGATCGAGAATCGCCTGAATACTGCAGCTGCTCGTAGAAAGGACAGTCGACGTAGCCGTCAAACATGCAGTTGCGGAGCGTCCGGATGGAAACATCCCACATGGCGGCGCTGTCCTTGTCGTTGGGATTGTTCCAGCTAGCCTTGATGCCCATGGGATAGTTGACCTGTCTAGCATCAAAAGAAACCAGTTCGACGGGCGTTGGGCCAGACACAGAGACATGAAACCGCATGACACGGAGAGTGCGGAACCAGAATGGCTCGTATGAGATGACGCCGCCGTCAGACGGCAGATCTAACGTCACCTCGTCAAATGGACCGATGATGTAGCCATGCTCGGCATCCAGGCGGTCGGACTTGGAACGGAAGAAGGGATAGTTGCGTGGCTCATGTTCGTAGCCCTCCGAGTACATGACTTTGAGGTGGACTTGGGACGGGGTAGCCGTGGAGGAAGACACGGCCGAGTCGACAATGGCACGGAACTTCCATTCGAGGAACGCAGTCGAGTGGACGTCGGCCTGAATCTCGAGAGTGTGTTCTGATGCGGCCGGGAGCGTCAAAGAGGATTTTCCAGACAAGTAAGCAGACCACTCCTCGGCAGATATCGTGCTGTCACTCTTGCGGATCGTGTTCATCGAGACATGACTTTCTTCTGGGACATCAATAGCCCTAGGTCGTAGACGCCATGGGGCCAACTCGCCATTAGCAGTCCGGATGTTGTATCTGACTGGTGTCAGTTCCTCTCCAGGCGGCTTGGATGAGATCCGTTCGCTGATCTACATGAACAGATTAGTGAATGAAAATGATGTGCCACGTCCTGGGGGGTCACTAACATGAAGGAATCCATCATCGATGAGCCCAGTAGGAAATCGGATGCTGTCGTCGACGCGCGCGAGCCATCCTGGGCTTAAAGTGCCCAAGTCAATGGGGTCTGGCTGAGACTGAGAGTGCACCGAACCGACAACAGTCAGACCAGGGAATGGGGTCCGGGCAAACGGCATGGCACCACGAAGGGTGACAAAGTACCGCAGCACCAGAAAGACAATCTCATTGTCACCCGGCTGCAGGTACGGCCCAATGTCGAGGGTGTCGTAGTACCAAATCCATGGGCTGCTGCGGGCAGGGCCCACGGCAACGCGTTTGCCATTGATCAGAAGCTTGTATCGAGTGTCTGCCGAGAAGTGCAGTAGGGCAGATGGGACGCTGTCTGATCCTGAGCCTGATGAGGCATGATCGGCCGCAGGAAGATGGAACGAACGGGAGAATCTGACGATCCGGCCTGCCGTGTTTGATTCTTCCGGGTTGTTGGGGCTTGGTGCATCTTTCGAGTCATGCCAATTTGGCGTCCACACCCAGCTAGCCGTGAGTGCGTCGACGGTCTGTCGATGGAAGAGGTGAAGGAGAATGGTCAACAATGATTCGTGGAAGAACAAAATGGCGGCGGGGTATCACCAAGCCGAAGACCGAGAGGGAGAAAGGAGAAAGCTGTGGCAAGTGGAGATGTTGGGTTGAGGATATGGGGAAAGCAAACTGAGAAGGAATGGAGGGAAAAAGAAAGATCAAACGGATATGTTTATTGGTGTTGTTGGTGAGCGGAACTGACGTGTGGAGTACAGCGTATTGGTGTGGCGAAATAGTTGTTGTGGTTGCATTAACAATGGCAGATAAGGGATGGGCGGCTCTTTGCACGCCGCGACATGGTTTCTCGAAATGGGGAAGATGGCGGGGAAACGAGGTACGACAGGAGGGATAGCGGAGACGACCCTTGCAAAGTGTGGGGATGGAGGATGGTTTGCGGTCGGCGGAGAGACAGTGCAAGAGAAAGGCGGGATGCTCCTGCCCGGTGGGGTATCTTGGGCACTCTGGAAACGTGGAAAGGAAAAGCTTACCTGCTCCGAATTGACAAGCATCGTGACGAAATGGAATGGCTGGTGAATGACACGGATGTCGGGGTAAATAAGAGGTGCGAGGCGTCTGTCGGCTTGATCAGGTTAGGGAAACCCAAGCTTTTGTGCCTGGCCAATCTCGGCACTTCCCAGGCAATATATATGAAATGGGCGGTGGGGCAACACTGACACTAGAGCGCAATTGCGGTGTAAGTCTCGGGCCCGGGACGCCGGTCGGTAGGATTTCGTGAAAACGTGGGCTAAGACGTGCGTTACAGTCTGATGATTGTAAGACGTCGAGACAATATTATCAACCGAAAACACTTCGCTCTATCCAGGTTGGGTACTTGTATCCTCTCGATCCAATAGTTTCGGTGAACAATGTGCCGATTACAGCGGGGGTTGTGTGAGAAAGTTGTCTCTCCTTGAGGAATAGGGCTTCGAGCACGGTGAGCTTTTGACCGAGAAAGACGAGATTGTGTCCTTTCTCTTCTTATTCTTAAGACGCACTTGGTGCAGTATGTTCCCCCGGTGTGAATATCTGACTTTGTCGCGTGTTCTTCTTGTTTTTGGAAGATGCAACCAATCTTGCGTGGAAGTGCCTTGGTGGTGCGAGAGACCCTCCATAGCGTAAAAAATCAGCCTGTGATTGGCTATCTTGGCAGTCGGCTTCGGACAGAATGCGGGGCTACAGATCCACAATTGCTCCTAGCTGATTTTTTGGCGCATCTGGGGAACCATGTGGGTTGCATCCAAAAGAGGAGGCGATTGCAGAACAGTCGGCATCTGCCAGAAAATCAGACGAGTCCCGAGGAAAGGAAAAAGGAAATGGAGACGCGACTCTCTTCCTTCCGGACGACAGGCTGCTGATGGAGCTCTGTGCCACCACAGTTAACAGATATATTTCAACAGACGATCTCCCGCGAGCTGCATTTAGTCATCGACGGCAATAACGTTTGTTTCCAAGTCAGATTGTGAACCAAGCTTTGAACCAACATAATCTTGCCTTTCTTGTCCGGAAAGTATCCGGGCAGCCCTCCATCAAAGAAGTCCAACAACCCTCAGATCAACGACACGGCGATTCCTCCCAGCCATGGCGTCGAAGGATGATGGCGAGATCCAGGCCGTCGAGCTGCAGGAACAGCGCGACGAGCCAGCCAAGGAATCCGTCGGCCCGCTAATGCGCTCCAAGGAAGACAGCTATGGCATCTGGCGTACGGTCCTCCGCCACAAACGCGTCGGCCTTATCGCCATGACGGCTGCATTCTGTGCCTCGCTCGACGGATATCAAATCAACCTGAACGGCAACATCGTCGCCAACAAGGGCTTCATCCGCCAGATGGCCAACCCTGGCACCACCATTATTGCAGGGAAATACGTTTCGGCCTGGGGTGGCATCCAGTCGACTGGCCAGGCCATTGGCCAGATCCTGCTTCAATTTGTGACGGAAGGCTACGGTCGTAAGCCGGCCTTGATCGTCATCTGGATTGTCCTGACTGCTGTGAGTCCTTCTGATGCTTGATTTTGAAATGGATAATTTTGTGCCCTTGCTGACCTGTGTCGTCGTACACAGAGTATCTTTACTGAGACATTTGCCTCTCGCTGGGACCACTGGCTCGTGGCGAAGCTGTTGTCAGGCATGGGTGTCGGTATGCTTCAGTCCACGATGCCACTGTATCTCTCGGAGATCACGCCCACACAGCTTCGCGGTTTCTACATTAACGCCTATTCATTGTAAGATTCTTGCCTCCCATGATATGTCGTCCAATTGTTGACCATTCCTAGCTGGTTTGTCATTGGCCAGCTGTTTGCCTCTGTGGCGCTCAACTCGCTCAACAAGTCCGACCCCTACAACTTCCGGACACCCATTTACACTCAGTGGGCCATGATTGGAGCTATTGGCATTGTCTTTGCTTTCCTCCCCGAGACACCGTGGTGGCTTGTCAGCAAGGGCAAGATGGACAAGGCACGCAGGACTCTTGAAATCTGCAACGGCGACATTGCCGACTACAACTACGACGAGCAGCTGGTATGTTTGAACAGCCCGAAGCTGATACCGTGATATCGTGTTTATCAATTTTCGAACCTCACCATTCAAATCTGACCATCAACAGGAAGTAATGCGTGCCACTGTTGCCGCCGAGCGCCACGAGGCTGAAGTCAACAACGAGCTGGGGCAGTGGGCCGTCTTCCAGGGGCGCAACCTGCTCCGTTTCTTGATTGCTGGCTGGCCCAAGATTGCACAGCAGTTTGTGGGCCTGTCCGTCTTCAACACATACGCGGCATACTTCTGTAAGTGATCGCCATATATGCAACGCAATATCCACGCCAACTAACAACCGCCTCCTCTACCATAGTCCAAAAGGCGGGAAGCACCAACACGTTCATGGTAACGATCATCCTGTCCTGTGTGCAGCTCATCTCCATGCTTGCCACTGCAGTGACGACAGATCGCCTTGGCCGTCGGCCGCTCACAGTTTACCCGTATGCCGTGACTGTCGTCTCCGTCCTCTGTCTTGGCATCGTCGGCTGCTTCAACTACTCGACGAAGCAATTGAGCTCTCTCTTGGTATGTCTTGCTCCAACGAAACGAAAGAGAAAATAGCAAAGGGCCCATAGCAAAAAGATACACAAAGACAAGCCCAACTGACACTGTCAGATCTTCTTTGCCTGTCTGGCCACCTTCTCCACCACGGGTGCCTCGGCCATCGGATATGCTTACGCCACAGAGATTCCCCAGCAACGTCTGCGTGCTCGCACCTCTGCCTGGGCTCTTGCCTTTTCAAACATGATCAGTATCATGTTCAGTTTCTGCACGCCGCTGATGATCAACGGTACTGCCAGCTGGGGTGTCAAGACTGGATTCTTGTGAGTTGTCGTCGAGACTTTATGCAACGCTGTGTATGTTGGCAACTTGTACTGACAATCGACAGCTTTGCCGGGACCGGTACCGTCGCTACCGTCATTGCTTGGTTCATCCTTCCCGAGGTTGCTCGCCGCACCCCTGCCGAGATTGACGAAATGTACGTTTGTTTCCTTGTTAAACCGTCTTCAACACCTCGTCCTGTGTTTCCCTCTTGTCTGTGTGGGCTCCACACAAAGCCAACTCCTCTTAACACTAACAACAACAGGTTCAACAAGCGGGTGCCACTGCGCAAGTTCAAGGGTTATGTCACCGAGGTGCAGATGCGTGCCGACCAGATCCATGACAAACAAGATATCGTTGCATAAGGTACAGCGAACTGTGGTCAGTGCAATATGACATTCCGGTTCATCGCATACAATTTGATAGCATTTTCTGGTTGTTTGGATCCTCCTTGTCTAACGGGTGACTCCACAATAATAATAATATTATGCTAAAATAGTTGGTAAAAAATAGCCTAAGGATAGTGTTAAAAAAAGGGGAGAGCACTCGAAACGAGAGTCGGGTTATCTCAATGTAAATAAACGGGGGAAAGTGCCCTTATAAATTTTATTGTGCAGAGATAACCATGTTTTTGTTTTGCCTGAACTCCAAGGGCACAACTTAAATGGGTCCATGCAGGTAGCCACCACCCTTTATGCTTCTCTAATAAGTGAACCACTCTCACGATTTCTCCAACTAGCCAGGAGCCACGGTATTGGTCCCTTTCCTTTCCCGATGGTCCTTTGTACTTGTTTTTATATAAATACCACCTCTTCCCAGAGTAGCTCTCATGCTCTGACGTGAAGCAAACAATTCATACCACAGCATCCAACACGCTCTCTTACTTTTTTACTCTATCCTCCTTTAGTCCTCTTTTATTTGTTCTCTTCTATTCCTTCTTCAACTAACAACCATGGACAAGCACTTCCAGGAAAAGACAATTCTCACTACTGGCGCGTCGTCGGGCATTGGCCGTTTGACGGCCTTTGAGTTTGTTCGTGCGGCCCCGGGCGGCGTCATGCTGATGCTGGACCACCCGTTGCATCAACGTCCTCTAAAAGGTATCTGCCTACATCACGGTCCAGGTCCCCAACACGCAAGTCCTGCCGGTACAGCTCTACGTCGGCGACCCCAACGCCGTCTGCGGGTTCGTGGACGCGCTGCCGGCCGAGTTTCATGACATTGACGTGCTCGTCAACAACGCCGGCCTCGCCCGGGGCGTCGACAAGGCGCCGTCCATCAAGGAGGACGACCTCAACGTCATGTTTGCCACAAATGTCGCGGCGCCTCGAGAGCACAGGAATACAATGTGAGTATGCTTGTATTTTAGACAAGCAGTAGGGACTGAGTCTTCTATCTAGGTTACTGGGAGGAAGCCTTAGTCTTATATACACGGCGAACTACATTCGTACTTCATACCAAACTTCATTTCCCGTATGAAGTTTCCGTGTCAGCCATAGCCCAGTGTTTTAAGCACTCTCCTGCCCTCTGCCCTCAACCACACTTCGCGACGTTCCGCATAGACGCCGGCCGCGTTATCATTATTCCAGTTCGGCGCGGGATCGCGTGTGTTGATGAGGCCTCGTGGGGGCCATCATCGTAACAGGCAAGCGATCAAAAACCAGCTCCGTACGAGGGAGCACGCCAAGCTGCAGGCCTTGTTGCAAGAGTATTGCGACAGCCTTCCTTCTTGCCTTCCGTGCTTCGCGTCTGGCCAGGGGGCGGACGACCACCGACAGTGCCGGCGGAACGCGAAAGAGGTGACGGACTGGGCGCGGCATCTTCGTACGGTGTTCAAACGGACGCTTCCGGCGGCCGTCGTACGGCAATATTGCCCGAGGTGTTGGTTGCCCGAGTTTTTTTTGTCAGGGCACGGACGACTGTAGCCACTACTACGAGAAGGGAATTGAGTCCAACCCAAAATAGCCTCTAATCCTGGCTTCTGTTCAATTTCCTAAAGCCCCAAACTCGCAAAGCTTTTGCTGTGTTTACGCAGGGGGTTCTTCCCACTACCCATACAACGTGCGTAGTACCGTGGTAAAGCTCACAAAGCACGGAAATACGGAGTAATTTGAACCTCTTTCCTTTCCTTGCCCAATGCAAACACGTGAGACATGGAAGAAAAGCAAAAAGTACTCAGTGCAACAACCAGAAAATATGGCAAAACAATTGCGCAATACGTGCCTCAACGTTGAGACCGTTGTCGGTGTATTTAGCTCGTTTCGTCGTTTCCCAAGTTGTTTGAGTTGCCCCTCATTAAAATTGCATGGTGTCCATGTCCCCCGAACCCCGAAGATGGCACTTACACGACCGACGCCCTCCGACTCCGATTACTTTGCGTTGATTTGAACAAAATAAACTTTGCACAATGCAAAGTATTTAATTGCTCTTGCAAAGACCTCACAATTAGGACATTCTCTTTTTTATTTCTCCCCTTTCCCCCATAGTCTTTTCTTTTTCATCCCTTCACAACAAACCTTTCATAACATATTCACCCACCATACTTCCTCAAACAATGTCTCAACCGCCTGTCCGTGTTGGCATTATCGGCCTCTCTCAGTCGGCCACCACCTCGTGGGCGGAGGTCGCGCACCTGCCAAACTTGCTGACCGAGGCCGGCCGCGAGCGCTTCCAGATCGTGGCATTGTGCAACACGAGGGTCGCCAAGGCCGAGGCGGCCATCCAAGCCTACGGTCTCGACCCGGCCACGACCAAGGCGTATGGTAGTCCAGAAGACATGGCGGCCGACCCGAATGTCGACTTTGTGTTGTGCTCGACGCGTGTCGACACGCACTACGCGGCCGTCCTGCCAAGCGTGCAGGCCGGCAAGGACGTTTATGTGGAGTGGCCCATTGCGTCGAACTTGCAGGACACGCAGCGACTCGTCGAGGCGGCGCGCACGAGCGGGTCCGGCACCATTGTGGGCGTGCAGCGGCGGTACGCGCCGGCCGTACTCAAGGTCCAAGAACTGCTGGACGCGGGAGCGATTGGCAAGGTGCTGAATGTGCAAGTCAATGTGCACGCAGGTTTTGTCGCCTCGGGCGTGTGGCCCATTGGGCTCAAGTACTTTGCCGAGCGCGCCATTGGCGGCAATCCCATTACAATCATCGTCGGTCATTGTGAGTTCTACCTGGAGATTACAAGTATTATCAGACGTCTTGCTCACAAATTTCCTACTTTTCCTCCCACAGTGATGGATGCCGTCGAATCAACTGTTGGCACCTACATCCCGGGGACCGCGCATGCACAAACACAGTTGCAGAGCCCAGACGTCAAGATCATCGACCCGACCACCAAAGAGATTGTGGAAACCGTCCGCTCCGACGTTCCAGACCTCCTGTCCCTTCACGGTGAGAAACTAATATCCTCCTGTTAATGCAATTCCCGCCTGGTTTTATTGCTCACAACCCTTTCAGGCTTCGTCAAATCGGCTCGCACAGACAATGAGCCCGCCACGCTGTCGGTTCACTACCAGCGCGGCTTCCCGTTCCCCGGCAACCCGGCACTGGAGTGGACACT
This sequence comes from Sporothrix pallida, assembly GCA_021396235.1. Taxonomy (NCBI): domain Eukaryota; kingdom Fungi; phylum Ascomycota; class Sordariomycetes; order Ophiostomatales; family Ophiostomataceae; genus Sporothrix; species Sporothrix pallida. The sequence continues at coordinate 10,214 of WNYG01000123.1, read as the reverse complement.
GACGGGCACCACGGGCAAGATCCGTCTTGTCGACCCGGACGGAGCCTCGTTCGAGACGGACCCGGGCCCGAGCGGCCTGAACATCCAGCTTTGGACGTTTGACAAAAACACTGTTGAGAATGTCGCCTGGGGCTATAGCGATCTACAGCTGCAAGTTCCCCCGCGGGCGCGAGCTATGCAGACGCTCCTCTATGCGTATGCGGATGCTAAGCGCGGCGTTGGAAAAGACGACATCCGGAAAAGCCCAGAGTGGCCCAACATTGAGAGCGGTGCCGCACGAGCGGCCGAGGTGGAAGAGTGGCTGAGTTCGTTCAAGGAATGAAAGCGACGAGCCGGTGAGACGGGCCAGCTTCCAGATAGAATAGCCACCGCCTCTGCTGGACGGCCCGCATAAATTTAAATTAGGTCGAAGCACTCGTGTTGTTTAAGATCGGCTGTGAATATGTGCATCGTTGTGCAGCGCCGTAGAGGGGACTGACAGAAAGTATCAACCGCGTCACTTCCGGGAGGTGCAAAAACTCCTCGAGCACCCAGGGTTCGTCTCCGCCGGCAACGCGCCGTTCTGCGTCCCCCAGCTTGAGATGTATGTCGGTTGGAGACTGCACTGCCTCCAGATCCAAGGCACGTTTCCAGTCGTCTTCGTTCTGTGCCCGCCACAGGGCATCGCTCGAGGGCAGCGCCATGTGTTCGTACATGCCCCCCTCATCCTTAGCAAACAACGGCTCAAAGTAGGCATGGTCGAGCGTCTCGGCGCCGTGGAGCAGCTCGTGGATAATGTAGACCAAAAAGAGCGTGCGGCGTAGCGATTCCTTTACGACCCACATCTTCCAGTCGACGTTGACGTCGACGCCGGCGACACGTGGGGAGCCTAGAAATGAGTGGGCAAAGCGGCCCTCAAGGGTCGTGCTGGCAATCTGCTGCAACAGACGCCGTGTTGCCCGGACAAGATACTCGTGGTGCAGCACGGCCAAGTTGAGCCTCGACGGGAAACGATTGGCCGCAATCAGGGCCTCGATGCCGTAGATGCAGAGCGCTTGTAGGACGACGCAGGTTTCCTCGTAACTGTCCAGCACCAAGGGCTATCGAAATGTCAGCATAAATCCAGATAAGACACTGATAGCCGATTACGCCGTGGGACATGCAACGCACCAGCTGCTTGATCAGTTTGTCCCGCTCCTGCGACATGGTCTCGCAGACAAACTCTTTCTCTTTGCCCTCGCTCTCCATGTGCATCTTCATACTGACGCACGCAAACGCCACGGCAAGAGGAGTTGGTGGGCCCTTGCCGTCCGGGCGTTGTCGACACAGCGTCGGATGGATAAAGGGCGAGCAAAAGGTCGGCTGCAGCATCCGCATCGGGTATTCCCCCACCAGCCGCGCCACCTCACCCAGGCTAAACATGCCCGGGTAGAGCCGTGGCCGCTTTCGGCTGTTGTTCTTGGTTGCCTCAGCGGCGGCAGTTGCTGCTAGCGACTTGGCAATCAGCTGGGCCAGGTGGTCGGCTGGCTCGAGAATGGACTTGGGTTGAAAGTGTAGCGAGAACGGTGCCGACAAACTGCTGCTGTGTTCCTTCTGCTCTTCGTTCTGGCCTCCGTTCTGGCCTCCAGGTGTGGCCGTGGGGATCTGCAGTGCGGCAGCCTCGGTAAAGGCAACTTCTGCGCCATGAGACTCGCCCAAACCACCACCGAGAAGCCCGTCGTGTAAGAGAAGATCTCCGCCTACCCCGGATTGGTCAAGATCGTCCCATTGGCAGTTCATGCTGTCTTCCAGGCCTGCCATCGCTACAGACTGGAGGGGGTCAGCATCGGGAATCTGAAGAAGCGCGGAAACGAAATCCAATGTCTCTTCTGCAGGGGCGGCCTGTTCGCGTTCGAGCATTTCAGCCTCGGATATATCTGTAGATGCTAGGACCGAGCCCTGGCCAATGTTGTATTGGCATACAGCGGATCGAGAAAGGCAGCGGCTGCCTACAAAGAAGGTGGTCAGTAAGTGCATCAGTGGACCGACTTGGATGAAAGGCTTCATAAAAACAAAAGGCCCGATAAAAGAATAACACGAAAAGTATAAAAAGTAAAACATACACGACGGTTTTTCATAGTCGCACTTCAACTTGGATGTCGTGCATCTCTCACATGCTCTCTTCTTGGGGGGCCGGATCTTGCCGATGGACTTTTGGCATCGCCGCCTGTGTCTGTCTCTGAGGTCTTCTGCATTAAGCAGAAGGAGAAGGAAGGAAACAACAATGGTTAGCCATGACGCCTAGTAATGAACCAATAACCGAGAACGACAAATAAAAGTGGCAAAGGAGGAGCGAAGGAAATGAAGACCTTACTGCGACCAAACTGCTTGCGGCAGAGGGGACAAGCGTGGAGGGTTTGGTCTGGGTCCAGAACACCAGTTCCATCTCCACCTCCACTGTGGAAAATCTCCGAGATATCCTCCATGAGCTGTAGTGGGTTTCGAAAGCTACGTTGAGGTGTCTTGTTGTTTGGGAAGCCAGATTGTTCACAGGTTGTTCGTTCCTTGAAAGCGATTGGGGGAACTGCCCACCTCGATTTGTCATCACAATCTGTCGAACAAACAGTATGGTCATAAGTAAGGGTTGATGTGTACATCACGTGCGTGTCACATGATATGTCGTGTGACCCGAATGTATGCTCGGAAAGCCTCATTTTCAGGGAGGAGAACAACTACCATACAACGAATACAAGTGATTTCTGAAAGGCCTCGTGCTTCAAGCCGCCGTATTTATTTTGGATGAGCCTGTAAGACAGACACTTTCAGTGCTGCATAGCGAGTCTAGGAACGTCCGGTAGAAGCCACACTCCGTCTGACACAATCACGTTATTACTGGATGTTGGCTTCACCAAAAAATAACCCCACTCGGTTCCTTCCCTAACAGAAGCAAGCATCAATTGCAACAGACTGCTCATCCACCCAAATAGCAAGCTACATCTTTTTCTCAATCCCCGGGTTGCTCGATCCCGGACCACATAGACGGTATTCCTGGCATGAAAGCTGTTCCAGGATCACACGTTAGTACGGGAACATATGAGAGTGTAAAAATCGATTCATACGCACATAACAACAAAGTTGTGGGAAGAAGCCTGAGCAGTCACAGGCCATCTATGTATGGTGTGTTCGTTAACTAGCCACAATTGAAATATTTGACAGAATAATATGGGGAAAGCGTTCTCACCGTCGCACAGCAGACCGGCCAGGTCAGATTCTGTGGTAGGCCATGTTTTGTAGGCAAAGAGACCGTACACTTTAGGTTAACGAAGACGGCAATGAGAGTGGTGTATTTCATCGTAATTATAGGAAGGCTATTGTCTTTTCTTTAAAAAATAGAAAGGGAAATAAACGTTCAGATATCCGGTCGACCCGTGAAGCAACGGCAATCCGAATTATTTCTTCCTGGAAGGAGGGTTGACTTCGAATTTTTACACGCTGTACTTGTCACGGGTGGGCAAGCTTAATTTTTTACATGACTCGTTCCTGCCGAGCCGGATTCCGAAAGTGCGTATATATCGTGTTTTTTTTCATTTATCCGTTCTATAATTAGGTTCTCACCAATGTTTTTTTCATGTAGCTTCCACCCGTCGTTCCTACTCCTCGTGGTCCGTGGACCGCGACACCTCTTCCCACGCCTTGAGCGACTTCTCATTGGCCGCGGCGACCTCGCGCACCTTGTCCACACAGTCCGCGCCCAGCACCAGGTGCTCCGGCGCCTTGCGGCCCTTGGCCACGCCCGTGCGCGTCAACACGTCCACAATGACGCGGGCGCCCTTGCCGACATCACCGATCTGCTTGTTGTCGGCGGCCACCAGCACGTTGCGCGCATCCGACACAGGTGTCCCTTCATAAACGTCGAGGCGCTCTTTGGTGACGGCCTTGCGTGACGCGCCGGTGCCCGTGTTGAGCAGCTCGGTGCGGAAATAGCCCGGCTCAATGCACGTCACGTCAATATTGAAAGGAGCGAGTTCGCGGGCTACGCCCTCCATCAGCAGCGACACGGCCGCCTTCGTGGCGCTGTACAGCGCGGTAGCGGGCATGGCGTTGTACGAGGCCATGGAGCCGAAGCTGGCCAGGGCGGTCTGGCGGCCGGCCTGGCCGGCGGCGCGCAGGTAGGGCGCGGCGGCGCGGGCGGTGGCCGACGCGCCGAAGACGTTGGTGGCAAAAATGGCGGCCACTTCGTCCTGGCTAGCCTCCTCGACGGCTCCCTCGAGGACGTAGCCGGCGGCATTGACGACGTGGGTGAGGCCGCCGTAGAGGGCGGCGGCCTTTTGGAAGGCGGCACCTACCACAGCGTCGCCCGCAGACACATCCAAGTCGAGCACGGCAGCACCGGCCGACTTGAGGTCGGCGAGCTTGCCGGCGTCACGGGCAGAGGCGACGACGTGGTAGCCGCGGCCCAGGGCGTCGAGGGCGATGGCCTTGCCGAAGCCGGAGCTGGCGCCGGTGATGAAGAAGACCGGAGTAGTCATTTTGTCGGTGTCGAAGTTTAAGGGGGTGAAAAGACAATAGAAGAGAGAAAAAAGCCGGTCTATAAGACGTGTATCAAGTGTAGTTGAACAGCGGATGTAAGTCGAAGTGGTTGTCGATATGGATTACTTTATCAAGAGATCACAAAGAACTGGGAGTGAGATTGCTGACTTTCCCTGGATTGAAGGTCCCTTATTATACTCGTTGTTGTCCATGTCGAGTGCGCATTAAAGATGCTCAAAAGTCAGCCACTCTCCTTAAGTCCAACGGCCGATGCTAGTTCGCAATCACCAACAGTCGATGCCGACACGACCAAAATCACTAAAGCCGATGGCTGATGGACCAATGACCGTGGCCACGGTGTCCCAATATTGAAAAAGTAACACATCAGCCGTCCTACAAGTTAGAAGTCACCTGCGCTCATGTCAAATCAAACGACTGTGATGAGAATGTAGCCAGGACTACGACATACGGCATAGAGACATCACTCTCGAGTGGGAGTAACCGCGTCCTCTGAACTGTTTCTGTCGGAATTAGGAGACACATATTGTCACGTGAAAGATCACGCTCTATACGTGATCTGGCCAATGCATAAGTCGTAGGAATGCCTCGCCCGCATCATTTAGAGAGGGAGGCACGCGTCATACACAACATAGTTTCTGCTGACCTAAGCAAAGCCAAGCCCACCACATCACATACCTTTTGTGTTACCCCTCCTACCAACTCACGCTTGCTACAAAAGATCGTCACAGCACTATCAGGGACATATCACGTAATATTGAATTATTTGCGCTACGTTTTTCTACGTGCTGACGTCTATGATAATTGTGCTACATCATTAATGCCGAAAGGTGCGCGCCCAGGAGCAGATTCGGCGTCCAACGTTAATACACCGGGATCTAAGCATTCCCATTTCTCCACTTCGGTCGCTACAGAAGACGTTAAAGTACTAAATTCCTCTTTTTTCCCTGTTTCTTCTTTCCCTCGGTCTTGTCCAAGCATTATTCAGCAAAGATTCCGGACTTCAAATGGCTAATGTTTCTACCGCTTGAAAGGTGGGCTTTGCTCGTCGATACGGAACGCCTTTAGCTCCGTCGATCGGGTCTAGGTTACAGACGGTAGATGCCATAGAGGTTACATCGGTGTTTGGTCCTTAGTAATATATTTATTTGCGGGGTCTGTCGAGCACGAAATCAGTTGCTGTATCATAACAATATCATGATTATATATACAAGGACGACTGCTATAGTAAACCTCACTCGTATAACAAGACAAGTCGACCAAATATCGTTTCCTCTTCCAGTCTTTCGGCACATCATAATCGCATTTCGTTTTCGCCATGGCTGCTTATCTCCAGAAAAGAATTGTCCATCCTCACCACGGCATTACCGTGTCCCGGCCAGAGACGCCTACACTCGCCAAACAGGAAAAGTGCACGGCTCCCATCTCCAACACAGCCGCCAAGAATGCCCCTTTTTACACACCTGAGCAAGACCCGCCTGCAGGCACGGGCATTCCGCCGGCCGACGGCTCACCGATCCCGAAGCTGTTCACGCCTCTCCAAATCAGAGGTATCAAACTGCCAAATCGAGTTTGGGTGAGCCCCATGTGCCAGTACAGTGCCCATGAGGGATTCCATACGCCGTGGCACATCACGCACTATGGCGGCATGGTTCAGCGTGGGGTAAGTTCTATGTCGTAGATTATTTCCGATAGTTGGCATTCCATGACATCATAATATAGCCCCTCGCACTCACCCTCGCCCTCGCTAACAAATATCTTAGCCCGGTCTCATGATGGTCGAAGCCACTGCGGTGCAGGCCAACGGCCGCATCACGCCTGAGGATTCGGGTATCTGGCTTGATGCACATGTCGACACGTTGCGAAAGCATGTCGAGTTTGCCCACAGCCAAAACGCACTCATCGGCATCCAGCTTGCCCATGCCGGCCGCAAGGCGTCGACCGTCGCGCCGTGGCTCAGTTCCGGGGCCACAGCGACCGTCGAAGTCAACGGATGGCCCGATGACGTCGTGGGTCCCAGTGAGGAGCCGTTTAACGAGCATTTTCCGAAACCTCGCAGCATGTCCCTCGCTGAGATTGGACAGCTCAAAAAGGACTTTGTCGCGGGAGCGCACCGTGCCGTGTCCGCTGGCTTCGATGTCGTCGAGCTCCATTTCGCACACGGCTACCTGATCTCCTCCTTTCTCTCGCCCGCCGTCAACAAGCGCACCGACAAGTACGGCGGTAGCTTCGAGAACCGCACGCGCCTCGCACTCGAGCTGGTCGGCGAGGTCCGCGCCGTCATTCCCAAGACGATGCCGCTGTTTGTCCGCATCAGCGCCACCGACTGGCTCGACACGAACCCGGACTACTCTGGCGAGAGCTGGACGGTCGACCAGAGCGTTCAGTTGGCGCACCTCTTCGCCAAGCACGGTGTCGATGTTCTCGATGTATCGAGCGGTGGCAACCACGAGGCCCAAAAGGTCAAGGGCGGGCCCGGCTACCAGGCAGCGTTCGCGAAGCAGATCAAGAAGTCCGTGGGCGATGGACTGCTCATCAGCGCCGTCGGCAGCATCAAAACGGGCACGCTGGCCCAGGAGCTGATCGCTGGCGGCAAGTCGGACGACGACGTACCCTTAGACCTGATTGCGGCAGGCCGCATGTTCCAGAAGAACCCCGGTTTAGTCTGGGCCTGGGCCGATGATATTAATACGCACATCCAAGTGGCGCATCAAATCGGCTGGGGCTTTGGCGGTCGTGCTAGTACCAAGAAGACCGAGCATGCCAAGATTAGCATTCCTTGATGTCGTTTTGGTTTGAGAAATACACGGAGTGCAGTGTTTGTCTGCAGGTTCGGTAGAGAAAAGAACCAAAAAATACGAGTAAACATATAGATATGGTTGAAAGGACGGAGTATATTATTTGTTTTAACGGAGTTCTTATTTTTCAAGTCTTCAAACGGTAATTATCTTAAAATATTTTTAAAGTAAAGTTTGAATTTGGAACTGGCTCCGTAGGTTTAGGTTTTACGATATTTTATAACTTTTTAATAGTAATTTTCTTCCATGTGGATTCCCCGCCATTTTCGGCGGCTTCCTCTTTAGGAAATGGTAAACACCCCGGCTGTGCTGTACAAGCCGTTGGTTCCTTTAGATTACCCATCGGGGAAGATGAACACGACCCTAGCCGTGGAGAACTTGAAGCGATCATGGAATAGGAGGCCGAGCGTATCATCGGACAATAGGTAACAAGCTTCTTAACTTACTTATAACTACCGCGGCATTAACCGATAATAAAAAAAATAAAAAAAACGGTAACCGACAGGCAGGCCGCGGTGGGCACAATCTTCTACGGACACGTATATATGTTAGCCGCCCAGAGCGGAAACCCGTTCAAGGCGGAGAGCGACCGTATAGCATAAAAGATTACGAGCGACGCAGACATCATCTACAACACAATTAAGCTGCAAGCAAATTAACGCCGCAAAGGACGAATTTAACGATACGCAGACGGATTTTAATTTTCTGCAAGTCGGCCGTTAGTGTGCCGTCTTCCTCCTTTTGGGTTGCTTGGGGGGCTCGATCGTACCAAGTCACGCGACTGCTCCGTATCGGTCGTGGTCTCCAGCCTCTGCATCTCTGCTTGGCTTGGAGAGTGTGGCGCCTGCCGCGGCCGTTGGGGTGGGGGTCTGCGCGTTTGGTTGAAGTTGGGTAACGTCCATGTCTTCTTCGGCCCTGGAGGATAGGCGAGTGCATAATGCTTTAGGAGCACATCGACAAAGGGCAAGACGTCAGGTAAAAGATATACTTGTTAACGTATTTCGTACAGTTTTGTGCAAAACCAACTTCCTCTCTACACCCACACTCTCTCTTTTAACCTTATGGCAGATACTTTATGGTACAAAATTCTACTTTTCCAGTATGTAAACGTTACAAGTGGACAATGGCAATAACTGCAAATGTGCGTTAATGGCTGTTACTTACGAATTGCCAAAAGTACTCTTAAGTAGATATAAGTACATAGTCTGCACGAGACTACTGCCTTAAAGCAACAATGCGAGCTACGGTCCTCAGTGCCTTGCCCTAGTCGCTAACACCAGACTTGCACTACTCAGAGTATCTTTAATGTGCGTAAACGTTACCATAATTAACTTGGGGTCTATGCAGCATAGTTAAGATTACGTATTATTTACCTACTATTTACAAGCGATGACCCCGCGATACCTTATCCTCCCTTGGCGAAGCTTCTCTATAGCCTCATTAATTCCGTCCTTTGTGAACGGGAAAGACTCAATCAAAAGGAACACTTTATAAAGTAATACAAACTAAAGCATCTCTCTTTAAAACGTTAACGGTGCTAAGAGACTACCCCGTATAAAAATTACGTTTATAACTAAATCCATATATAACACTCGTAAATCTTAACAATTATTAGGAGTGTTTTTCGGCGAAAAGACACGACTAAAGTGGTTATGGGTCAAGGATTTTAATATTTTTTCGGCGAAAAGATTCCGGCGACTGGTTGAAAACTTTTAGTGTGTTTTCGGTGATCGGATAAATTAGTGTAAAAATTAAAATTATTAAAATTTTAATTTATGTTAAAATAAAATAAAAATACTTTTTAAATTTATTACGAGTAGTTTTTTTTAAATCGTTTATAACGACGTAAAAATTTTTTTTTTAACTATCGTTAACGACGTAAAGTTTTTATTAATTTTTATTTATTTATTTATATTTATAATTTTTTTTTTTTTTAATATTTACGAGCGTTATTTAAACGACGGAGTTAATAAACTTTCGTAAAATTTATAATTATTATATAATATCGTAATAGTTAAATATATTATTATTACTTATATATATAGTTTAAAAAAAAATTAAAAAATATTATATTTAATTTACGACGATATTATTAATATAAAATAAAGTTATACGATTAAGAAATATATATATTATTATATTAAAAAGTAATAATTTAAGTTTAAAAAGGCCGTTTAACGAAAAAAGCTCGTTTTAACGTTTAAAGTTAAAATAAAACCGTATAATTAAAAAACTTATAATTATTATATAATATCGTAGTAGTTTAATATATCGTCGTTATTTATATATATTATTTAAAAAAAAAGTGTTAAAAAGTGGTAATTTAATTATACTATAAAATTAAGTTAAAGTTAAAAAATTAACCCCCACTTTTTATTATATATAAAAATCCATAAAAATTCGTAAACTTAAATAATATTTATTTTATATTTTTAAGTCCCTTAAATTTTATCGTATAATTTTTTAAAGTTTTATTATAATATAGTTTCATTTAATAAATTACTTTCATTAATTTTTATTTTATCGCTAAAAACAACGTTCGCTTTAACTTTATTTAATAAATTACTTTTATTAACTTTTATTTTATCGTTAAAAACGACGTTCGTTTATTTTTTATAACCTTTATTATATATATTACGTTATTTAACTTTTATTTATTTTAACGTTTCGTTTACTTTTTATAGTTTTTATTATACGTATTACGTTATTTAACTTTTATTTACTTTAACGTTTTATTTACTTTTTATAACTTTTATTATACGTGTTACGTTATTTAACTTTTATTTACTTTAACGTTTCGTTTATTTTTTATAACTTTTATTATACGTATTATATTATTTAACTTTTATTTACTTTAACGTTTTATTTACTTTTTATAACTTTTATTATACGTATTACGTTATTTAACTT